>JAFIDM010000797.1:0-14251 GCA_023159025.1 Thereuonema tuberculata
TTAATAAAGGTTTTCTTTTCGTTTTTTCCTTCTTTCTTTTTTTTTTTCTTGTCTTTTTCTTTCTTTATTTTTGGATTTGGGGGAGGGCTTTAGTTCACCCCCCCCTCCGGATGCGCCACTGGTCGAACCATAGAAGATTAGAGCCAAAACAATAGATTTTTATTTTAAATAATGGATATTAATCCGTTTAGTAATCCTAAAATACCTCCAACAGCTACAAAGTTATTAAAATTAAGTGGATTCAGGCTGTTTAAGTATTTGAGGATTTAATTCTTTTTTTTTTTCAGAAAATGAAAACAATTTTTATAATTTCTAAAATGAATCTCAATCTCTACAATATATTCAGCATATATTGAAATTAGAAATAACAAGGAGTATTTTCGTTTGCATTATTTTCACGATTAAAAAAAAAACAAAACTAGATTTTAAGGAAGTAGACTTCGAGTTGTTTCAAGAACTTCTTGTTTAATTGATGATTGGCAAAATTTTAATTACATTAATTTATTCTATTACTTTTTTTTTATTTGTTTTATTTTTATTTTTCTGTCTAAAAAGAATGCAATTTCCTATTCAATAGTAAACATTTTAAGAAGTTTGAAAGATTAAAAATACGATTTATGGAAGAATTTCACTCTTTCCTTACGGCATTCATTTTCAACAAGGCTTTGGCGAAAATTGTAGAATAAATAAATAAACGTAAATAAACAGAAAATGGATCGAGATGATAGTTCCTTTGTGTACGGATAGGAGTCTTTCTTTTCCTGCTTGATACTCTTCGAAAACGGATGTAGAATTCCCTTTAATAGAGACCGGATTCTTTTATTGACGTTAAAGGATGGTAAACGTCGAACTGGCCTTACTGAGAATCGATGGAGTCTACACCTCCCCTAGCTTCCATGGATCCGCAGCGGCCTCCTTAAGAAGACCTTTAACTTTAAATTTTTGATAAATAAATAAAGCTATACAAGTATTATTTCTTGTATGTTGAGTGTTTGTAGTAGATATTATTTCTTGTATGTAAGTTGTTTATAAGTATTTTTTTTTCTTGTACGAAAAACTTAGCAGCAGTTATATTATAATTCTTGGTGTAAGTGTTTTTCCAGGGAAAAAAAAGGCAGGGAATCAATGACTGACTCTTTGAAAATTTAGAAATAACGCCAAAAGTGAATGGTTAATTTATTTAAATGTTTTCACTGCCTCTTATACGATTTTATCAAGAAAATAAATTATCTAATATGCAGTGCTCACAAAATTTAGGGGATATTGCGAAATGAATATAATACATCCAAAAAACAGAGGCATTTGAGTTTATTTATTAAAGAATATCATCAGAGAAGCAAATGACATGAAAATGGAAATTGTCTGAATTTGCAAATGAGGTGCAGAATCTGGGGGCACGGCAGTGCCCCCGCCAAGACGAGCCGAAGGCAGGAAGGGCACTACGTACCTTTTCTGGAAGTGTTTCGTCGTATTTTCGAACCCTCATAGCTTCGGCCTAGATAATACTAGAGAGCTCAAATTTTCAGGATATGATGCAGTTACCAGACTAATGAAATACGCTAAGTTTCATTTATTTAGCTTTTATACTTTGGATTTTATTAATACCTAAAATACGTCGATTCTGTCACTCACTGACTGACTAACTGACTGACTCATGATCATCAAAACCTCTAGGGTACTTCCTGAAGTCCTAGAAAGCTGAAATTTGGTATGCAGGCTAGGATTAGCACACAAACAACAAAAAAATTAAGAAATCCGTAACTTTCACATTTCAACCCCTCATAAAGGGGGGGGGGGGTCTGGTTATGTATTATCGAACCCTCATAGCTTCGGCCTGGATAATACTTGAGAGCTCAAATTTTCAGGATAAGATGCAGTTACCATACTAATGAAATACTCTAAGTTTCATTTATCTAGCTTTTATACTTTGGATTTTATTAAGATCTGAAATACGTCGTACCCTCAATGCTTCGGCCTAAATATTACTGTGTAATAATGTGATTTCTTCCAAAGTGCAAACAGCTTGTATATACAAGTTGACCAATAGAAAAACAGAAAAGTAGGGTATTGAATAAAAAATCCATTTTCTAAATAATCTTAAAACTAAATTTAGTTGTAATAGATAATCCCACCCAAAACATTTCATATAAAATAAGTTGCCAAGACTCACATGCTCATAACACTTTCACTGTTAAAAAGTTATCAGATCTCATCTTACAAAAAGAAATGAAATCCCACTCAAAACATTTCATGTAAAATAAGGGGTTGCCAAGACTCGCATGCTCATAACGCTTTCACTGTTAAAAAGTTATCAGATCTCATCCTACAAAAAGAAATGAAATCCCACCCAAAACACTTCGTGTAAAATAAGTTGCCAAGACTCACATGTCATAATGCTTTCACTGTTAAAAAGATATGAGATCTCATGTAGAGCCAAGCCCCTAACTCTACGAGGCCTAACTCTACAAGCCCTAACTCTAAAAACCCTATATCTTGGTCAAAAAGTATGGCTTGGCCGTTTCATGGAACTATTTCATCTCACCCAAAACATTTCATGTAAAATACGTTGCCAAGATGCTCATAACGCTTTCACTATTAAAAAGTTATCAGATCTCATATAGTGCCAATCCCCTCACTATACATGCCTAACTCTAAAAACTCTACTATCTTGGTCAAAAAGTGTGCCTTGGCATACTCCATATCCTTTACATAACTCCATGGGATTGTCTGTGTGACAGCCACGAAACGGCCAAGCCATACTTTTTGACCAAGATATAGGGTTTTTAGAGTTAGGGCTTGTAGAGTTAGGCCTCGTAGAGTTAGGGGCTTGGCTCTACATGAGATCTCATATCTTTTTAACAGTGAAAGCATTATGACATGTGAGTCTTGGCAGCTTATTTTACACGAAGTGTTTTGGGTGGGATCCATTTATCGGGATTGAACAGAAAGTGACACATGGACTAGGGTTAACATTCGCATGTCAAACGTGAAAAATGTGTCGCACATTGACTATTCAGTAGGGTGTATGGTCACCTGAGACTGCTACAACACACTAACAGCGATGAGGCATGAAGAGGATCAAATTATTCAGCAGTTCCTGTAAGATTCGTAACCACTCGCGCGTCAGGGCAACTTCCTGCTGAGGTGACTGGCAATTCGTTATGGGACGAATTATGGGAGGTGACTGGCAATTCGTTTTCCTAGTGCATACCAAAGGTTTTTGATGGGATTCAGGTCTGGAGAACGTGAAGGCCAGTCCATGCCCTCGATTCCAGCCTCTTGCAGCATGTTGTTGAGGAGATGTGTACGGGTGGGGGCGTGCATTATCGTCCATAAAAAGAAAGTTGGCCCCAACTGCTCCAGCGTAGGGTACCACTATAGTCTGCAGAATTTCATCCTTACAGCATTCACCGTTCCATTTCTAACAAAATGGAGGTGGTCGTACCAACCTCCATTTCATTAGATGATGCCTGCCCACACCATAATTCCACCTGCACCAAAGGAATGTCTTTCTTGCACGAAACGTGGATTCTCACGTGTTCCACGTTCACGCCAGATCAGGGCCCGACGATTGTCAGGTTGCAGGCTGAATCTTGACTCGTCACTGAAGAGAACCGTGGACCACTCTTCACGGGTCCAAGGAAGATGCCCTCCTCCATGATTTCAGCCCTTCTGTAGGTTCTGCTATGTTAACGGAATGCATACCATTGGTCGCCAGACATACAGTCCACCGTGACAGAGTCGATTTCTCACGGTCTGAGTACACAACCGTCGTCCAGTAGCAGCGAGAAACTGTCCTCGCAGCTCAATCGCTCTGCTTCGCCGGTTCCTTAGTGCTATTAGCGTCAAGTAGCGATCATCTCTTGCAGTGGTGGCACGTGGGCGGCCCTGCCCTGGTCCTTTCGTACTGTGCCAGTCTCTCTGAAGCGATTCTAGAGTCTGCTAATCACGCTTTGGGAGGTTCCAACCGCTGCTGCCAATGTCATCTGTGTTTGGCCAGCCTCAAGACACCCTATGACTCTCCATGCTTCAGATTCGGGTAAATCATGTTGCAGCGGACACTCAACGATTCAGGTAACACTCAACGATTCTGCTACTTGTTGTTGATCCACGAAAGTGGAGATAACCCAGCAGCGCCAGCCTTTTTTATATATAGGGTTGTGGGCAAACATGCAAATTAACGCTTTGCATCACATTTGCATATTTAGACAACTTCCATTTTCGTGTTATTTGCTTCTCTGGATGATGTTCTTTAATAAACAAACTGAAATGCCTCTGTTTTTTGGATGTATTATATTCATTTCTTAAAATCTCCTAAATTTTGTGAGCTATGTAGAAGGGAATTATGAAAAACAAAAGTTTTCTCACGGCCTTGTTCTTAATAGTATCTTAACAATATTTGGAATGAATTTTTAAGAAGCTGATTTTTTTTGTGAAGATGTGTATAATGTCGCTCTGTAAAACATAGTCACACATTGTCTTATTCGTGCGGGATTCCAGATGAAAACTAAACTTGACTGAATGGCTCCTGTCAAAATTTAAAAAGACTGTAGAAAAACATTCTTACAATGAACCTGAAAAATACTATCAGTTAAAAACTATAAATTGATGCAAAGCGTAATAAAATTTCAATATAAAGAAATAATCAAAACAAGGTAATGATCTACCAGAAAATGAATGTTTATGAAGATATATGAATAATAATATAGTCAGTTTGTAATAACAAACATGTTTACGAACTCACGTTTGCTCCAGTGTAGGCAGCATTTTATCTGTTGTCCGGATAAATTCCTGGAAAAGATAAGTCAAACTATTATGTAATTCTCCTAGGCTCTCTTGAATCTCAGTTGTACATAATTCTAAGTTAAATCTAACTGCCCTGCAGTAAATCGTCCCTTTCAATCGCAGACATAAAAAAATAGAGAACAGATTAGTATTTTCAAATGGAGCCCGGAAGATAAGGACCACTGCTACGTAAAGTTCGACTATCAGGCATCAAATAAACAGATCGATTAAATTAGAATCCTTTGACGTCCTATTCACAGATGCAGGTATTCAAGAAAAATAAAGTACATTTTAAATATTTCGACTTAAATGAGAATTAGTTTCACTTTTATAAATTGCAATTTTTTTTTTTTTTTTTTTAAGACGTTTTGAATAAATTATTTTTGTGCTTGTAATAAATTTTAGAATTGCGGGAAATTTTACTTATCTATCATTAACTTTTTTTTTTTTGATCAAATGTCATTTTTATAAACAAAGAAATTTTATACAAAAACTCAAGTTGTGTCTCTCAAAAAAATTTTACTTTTGAAAAAGACGTCATTACATGGATTTCACTCGTGGTTTTTCCTTCAGTCTCTTCTGAATTCAACGACATTTGTTCAGTTATAGCAATGCTATATTCTGTGCGAGATTTGAATCTCTATGGATAATTCTGCCTCACGAGTTCTGTGTATCTTCCCTCGCTGTGTTAGCTCCGAAATTGAAATGCTGAACAGTCCACTATCGATTCCAAGGCTCTTTACAGCTTAGCTTGCAGTATCGTTCGTAATATCCCTCTGACGCAGACTTACATCTTTACAGCCGATCCGACTTCCAAGTAAATTATTTGCATATCTTGATATGCGCGATACAATGCCTATACAGTACAGCGTCGGAACATTTCCTTACGAAATAGATGGTGCAGTTAAAAAAAATCAATAAATAAAAAAAAAGAAATCTAAAATAGACATTCGTCGACATTCAAACTGGGAGTCACTGTTGTTTATAACACCTTCCTGATCAATATTCTCTGTAAGCTTTAATCTGATATCATATGGTAGTACAGTATTAGCACACAGTATTAGCATTAAAGGGTGAGGAACATGATAATCGATAGAAGTGGGGCATTCTGATATATGGTAACAATTGGTTACTATTGTTCTCATTGGAAACGTCGTGGTAAAGGTTAATCAGAATTAAGACTGACAGTATAGTTGTAAGTGAATAATGGAAACGTAGTCTTTGGTGGACTAATTATTTACCAACGATTATGGACTATCTAGTAGTGAGTTTTCTTAATTTGAACTGGTCAGTTCCTATCTACAATCAGCAAAATCAGAGATGCTTGCATTTGTGGCCTGGTTATAGAGAATCAATCAGTTTTACCTGAAGTATAATAAAGCTGATAAATGCAATTCTTCCTTAAACAAAGATGCTCCTGTAGTAAAAAGAGACAGTAGTGTTCGAGTTTAATTGGTTTACAACAATTCATGTTGTAAGTTAAAAACAAATTACTTATTAACATACAACAGATTAGATTAACGTAGTTACCAAAATGTAGAAAAAGTAATAACACTAGCATGATTGGAAGAAATAAAAAAAAGGTAAACACAAAAAAGTTTTAAACATGATTACAAATCAAATCTGTGCGTCCGTTCTTTCATCTTTTTGTGATCAAGAAAATCCAAAATTTGAGATGGAAACAGTGACCCCTCAAAAACTAAAAACAAGAACAAAAACTAATAGTTCATGCCTTTTGTGTCCAGCGGGCTAAGGTAATTATTCTATATTGGTTATAGCGTTTTTTTCTATTATTGTTTGTTTTTTGCCGGGTCCCACTTCCGAGAGCGGGAGAAGGAACCATAGGTTTTCACGCGTTCTGAGTTTGATCATCGAGGCTAATTCTGGCTGATGAGTCCTAATAAGGACGAAACAGCTGTCCCAGATTGCTGTCGATGATGGCTCAATGCGTGAAAGCAAACGGATTTGTACATTCTCTATTTTTTTCCGTTTTCAAGCCTTAGGATAAAAGATTTATGTACAAATTGCAATCACAAATAAAAATAGAAGCCCAAAATCCGCTAATAAGCGCATCCTTAAAAATCTTTTCTTACGATTATTTAATAAATATTCTCGTACGCAGATAATATTTTAATGACAGACTTACATTAAAGAGAGGCTCTTATTAATTCGATGTAAATTTGAATGGAAGAAAAAAAAAAAAAACGTTAATATCAACAATACTATTCAGGAATTTTAACATTAGGGATGTATTAAGTTCATTTCCATTACATTACATGGACTTCTCTTGCTTCTAGTGCAGTGTCATAGAAAACAATAACTACTTTAACGATGAAAACAACTGATTTCAGTTGCCAGTTATTTTGAAAGAAAGAAAATAACTCTTTTATCACTCCTTCTATGTATGTATGACGCAATGAGAGAAGAACCAGAGAAAAAAAAATAACTCATTAATTTTAGCCTATTAGATTAAAATTTAAAGTTCAATGTTCATTTTTAGCCTACTAGAAGCATAGGCCAGACGAGCATTAGATGTAGAAGCTCGCCCTCAGCGAAGAACTGAGGAGTCGTTAGAGACATTTCTCGACATGAATGAAGAAATTAAAACTGACGGACAAATACTATATCGCCATTAAAAACTATCACATTGTTATCCCCTCATTGTTGACGGGAAGTATATACTAGTAAGTAAAACAACATGGTAATAAGTAATACTACTTTGGGCTTTCTAGGACAGTATTTTATCATGTTTTAAACTATAAAAGAAACCATATTGAAATTGTAATAGTATAATAAAAATTTTAAAAAAAATGTGAAAAAGCAAATTCTTAGATAAACGATTTTATTAAAGGATAAGAAAATCCAATTACATTTCGTTCTTCAAAAGAGCATGTTCCTGCTTCAAGAAGTTGTTGAGAAAGTCACTGTCATCCATATTTATAAAAGAAAACATTGTTTTTTTTCTGCCCGCTACTTCTCCGAAAGCATAAGATACAGAAATACAAATAAAATACAATAAATGTTAGGTATAGGCCGCGCGGTTGACGATGTCGCTAAGACACTGGCCTCTCACCTCTGAGTCCTGGGTTTTGTTCTCATGTGGGTTTCATTGATGGTGGCGATCCACACTGGGCAGGTTTTCCCGGGGTTCTCCCGTTTCCCCTGCATTTCTCACCATCCTTTCTCAGTCTTTCTCTCCGTCTGTCCTTCTTTCCGTGGGATGGTACAAAAGATCTTTCAGGTCGACGTGCTCGGCAGTCATGCCACCCACTTTCAGTTAATCTAATCTAGGTATACTATTGAGGATGCCTACATTTCATGTTTCATCGACGTGGGTCAACCGTAAGTCACGTGAGGTGAGGTCAAAGACTAAACCGTTCATTTTTGGTTGGCTTCCCTGCCACACACAGATTCAACGGACACGTGGCCTTGGATTCCTAAAATCATTTTCTCACTCAGCAGGGAAGCCACTAAAACATGGTTTGCTAGTTTAGATATTAACGAAATGCATTAATTCTTATCAAAGAAAAATATGTGGAAACTACTTAGCAATTAAAGTCAGTAAAATATTACACACAAGTTGAGCCAATGTTACAGTTTAAAACTAAAATTATAAAGAATGCTACTAGTTTCGTCTGCAGTTGCAGACATCGTAAGGCACTACAACATTAAACACTGGTTTTTACATGGTTAGCGAGTTGGCAAAATGCTGGAAGAGTGGAATTATGGTAAGGAGTAAAAATTAACAATAAAAGTAACAATTATTACTCTCCTCGCTTCCCATGTAAAAACCAGTGTTTAATATTTTAGTGCCTTATGATGTCTGCAACTGCAGACGAAACTAGCAGCATTCTTTATAATTTTAGTTTTAAACTGTAACATTTGCTCAACTTGTGTGTAATCTTTTACTGGTTTTAATTTTAATGAACCACGTTAAAACGCCCTTCATAATTAGCAATTACCTTACTGTAAAATAGTTAGATGAAAAATCGAATTTTTAAAGGAGGCAGAAAACCACTTTTTAATTAATCGCGATAATTAAAGAACAGTCAGTACAATGATACTAAATCCTTATTAAATATGTTTCGTCGCCACAACCACAATAATTCACAAACTACTTAACTTGGAAAGCTAGAACTTAAATGATAGGTGGATACAACTCAAAAGTGATCTCCCTATTGATTTTTGACACAAGTTGGACCCGTAGATGAGAAACTTAATCGTTAAAAATCACCGTATTATGCTTTTACAATAAACAAAGAATTATCAAGAAGGCTGAAATTAATTGGTAAATTTAGACAATTCACTGCTTACATACTTTAGCGTGTCGCTATGAGTATTCGATAGTTGGTACGCCAACTGTCTTTGTTATTTTTCTTTTCCTGTACAACGTCGAAACGAGCTTCTAAGTAATTAACATATTTTAAATTCATTTTCAGTTACCTCTAGTCCTTGTATTTAATTAAATGTAAATGTATAATTCGGTTACATTGAATTCCCTTTTTAATTAGTTGTGACCTATTACGTTATTCATTGATTTCTAATTAATCGTGATTAATAAATATCGTGTTTTGCCGAATAAAACAGAAACTGATTAAGTCTTCCAAATAATCATCACCTGATCATTTCTGTCATAATAACGGTATTACATATTCGATTTATTCAAATCCAACAACAGAACTATTTTCCAATCACTTTTATAGTGAAATAATTCATTAGAGATAATGAAATTCTTTAAACGAAGATAAATTAAAGCATTGGTACTCAACGTTTCTTTCAACCGAGTTATAAATGACAACCTATGCTCATCTCATTTTTGTGAAGTAAAATTTCTAATGTTAATAACCTTTTTTATAAATTTAATTTTTTAAAAGGCAATGAACATCTTTGTAAACCAACCATTTGATTTCACTCTGCCCAATTATCTTCCTTTTTGTTTTAAATTCTGGCTTAAAAACAAAAACAAAAAAATAACTTTTATTTTCTATCATAGCCCTCCAAGTAGAGGATATGTAAAATCTTCTATGCACAGAGCTATCTAATATGTACAGAGCTTCCCTGAACTAAATAATTGAATTTTTCAATAAACACAGATATATATATATATATATATTCATTATGAATAAAAATTCCAACTACAAAATCTTTTTTATCATTGCTATATTTCACAGGTAAAACTTAATCCTGCTTCTTCAGGCTTAAAATACATAGAATAATTGTAACAAATATGTTTGTTATAATTATTCTATGTATTTTAAGCCTGAAGAAGCAGGATTAAGTTTTATCTGCGAAATATAGCAATGATGAAAAAGATTTTGTAGTCGGAATTTTTATTCATAATTGAATTTTTCATTGGATTTATTTCGATCTGTAGTGTGTAACATAAAATACAATTAATAGAGAATGTAACGTTCTAATAAAACGTAAAAAGATAACCAAGGAAGGCACAAATGAAACTAAAAAGATTTCGCATCTCGAGTTATCACCGGCCATTTCGTCCTCTTTAGAACTCATCACCCAGACAAACTCCACCGGTGACAGGCTCAGAAGGTGCAAAACGTTAAGGATCCCACTTAAGGTTAAAGTCAGGGATTTGACACTCGTTGAATTATTGTTTAATTTCTTTTTCTTTCCCACTTTTGGAAGCGAGAATGGGATCGTTAACCTTTTGCATCTGCTCAGCCTGGCATTGGTGGAATTTGTCTGGCTGACAAGTTCTAAAGAGGACGGTGATAACTCAGGGTGTGAAATCTTTTTAGTTTCATTTTGTGCCTTCCTTGGTTAACTTTTTAAGAAAATACAATTATCGCTCAAACATTAATATCAAAAAAAAAAAATATTATTTACTTTTCTTAAATTCTTTGTTGTCCACCATTATCCACTTTTTTATTCCTTTCTAACCTCTGAACTGCAGGTGGAGTTTTAGAAGAAAATTCAAGTTACAGAGAGCACAGCCTTGTTTTCATTACAACTTATGAGAATTTTACTTAACTTACAAGGAAAGAAAAAGAAATTCAATGCATTTTCAAGGAGATAATTTCTTATCTTTAGTTATCTTAGGCGTAAAGAAGTCAATTAAACTTTCAATCTTATTTTTGTGGGACAACTGAGCATCCTAATCCAGAATTCCGAAATTCATGTAATATTCTGATATTTGGAACTTTACAAGATCTTGTCTGGTCTTTATATGCATTTATTTATTCTTGCACTGAGGTATACTTTAGTCACCTAAGAAACATTAGAACTTAAACGGATGCTAATTCTTGGGATCATGAAGCCAATGAATTTCTCTTGGTTTTTTATCAAGAGGGAATCTTAAGTTAGATTTACCCAGTATCTGCAGCTCAGTGATAATAAAGAAACAAACTAAACAATGGCCCTTCATATAAAAAGTATTAACAATAAATTTAATCACAAATTTATCACCAATCACAGTGCTTCGCAACGGCTTCTGAGTCACCTTTACTTTAGAATAGACTGCGCCGGGGTGGTCTAGAAAATGTTCGCGCGAGTCTGTTTGTGACCCCATGCTATCTTACCCACCCCTATTTATATGGAATAATCGTCATTCTTAACTCAAACCTTGTTAATACATTGAATTCCTAATAATGATTTAAAAAAAAAAACAACTTAAGTTGATGAGGGGATTGGAACCATGACCTTCGCGTTATTAGCATGACGCTCTAACCAACTGAGCTAACAGGCCACCCACAACATTCAACATTCAGGCTACCTTCAACTGAGCTAACAGAAGCCGTTGCGAAGCATTGTGGGATATGTGTCCACAGACAGACAAACCGGGGATATAAGGCGTCTTTCAGAAGTCTAAAAAAGGGGCAAAATGTTAAACCCTTTACTAATAACTAATAGCTTTTAAAGGATTAACTATAAATGGGACACGAACATAATAGAAGAATGTTTCTTGTGTGTTTTTGTAGCTTACAAAATATTTTTCACTTCTCTGAGACCCTATCATGCCATATTCCAAAATATTTTCTGTTCTTAATTCCGGATTAGGGATGCTCCAATGTATGTATTATTTTCTTGCAGTAACTATTAATTGACTGTTGAAAAAAAATGTGACCTACATTCTACATAGTAATTATTTCATATTCAAAATTTTTTCGGGGCTACAGCAGAGAAGCTTGGGAAATTAAAGCTTACTAACTGTAAGTCTATTAACCATTTTGAGTAGAAAGATCATTTGTTTCTTTAATATAAATCAAGTAGATCCAGCATAAAAATTTAATTAAAGAAATGATAGTGCTTAAACACTATTAATGGATGGGTTGGAAAATAATAGTATTGATATAGGCCTAGCAGTGTTAGTAAAAACATGCATCATCTTAATCCTTGATAGGAAGGCAGTATTTGCTAATGGTGAATTGCATTGATTCTTAGACTATTTCATGTGGATGATAGACAATTTTTTTCAAGGAGTGCTACAACACAAAATGCCTTATAGTATAAATAATAATAAAAAAAACCTATTTACTAGTAATAACCAAATAAATATAAGCAACAACAACTTTAAGTATAAAAAATATTTACATTACAAAGAAACATTAAAATTAATAAATTAGCCTAAGCTCAAAATAGTATATTGCATACCTTAGCTATCAATCTTTTTCCAATTTCAACTTCATTTTTTGGATTGCATAATATCATACCAACTGGTTAAATGGTCATCTTTCAGACTTGAGGCCTTGACAAAAGCAGTCAAATGGACCAAACTGAAGAAGAACTGAAGAAGTAAATTTGGCCAAGTTCCAAACAACACTTCTCGGGGATGACAGTTGTTTAGTTGTAAGTCTTGTACTCAATCTGAGAAACTTAAACATTCGAAAGATTTACTGGACCATAATAGAAGTTCACTCTTATAGACTAGTTGACTAATGAAGATTTCATATGTTTAACATCTTAAGTCTGGAAAGATGCACTGAGGAATGCTACTTCATTCGCCAAATACCGAGATCCAACAAAAATCCCTCAAGAATTCCTCATAACTAAATCAGCACAGGAACAAATATGAAATGACAGAAGACCATCTTTTTAAATTTCAATCTTTTAACCCAATGAAAAATTAATCTTGTATTCAGAATATATTTATTTTTCTCACTCTTTTGGCAGTCAATAAAAACTATTTTTTTTTAAAGTGACATTTGTTTATACTCTATATTTCTCTTAGGTCCATAACGTATTATTTTAGGCTTAGTATTTATTTCACAGTCTCAGATCGATCTTAAAAGTATTCTTTGAATCTTATATCAAGAAATCATTAATTTAAGAAAACCTTAACAGCAGCACAAAATGAATTTCTTACATGTGTTATAATTAAAAGAACAACAAGACTTTGAAATATTTTTAAACATTACTACAAAACTTTTTATTACCTATATACACTGTACAGGAATATTATTTCTGTATTTGATTTAACAAATATGAATTCACAATTTAAGAAAAAAAATCATCAAAATATAAAACATTACATAACAAATGTTACTTAAAGAAATAAATGAACCCTATGTTTTTAAGACAAACAAATTAAAACAAACTGAAAGTTAATAGATAAGAAAAAAAAAAAGCAATTCTAAATAAAAAGCCAAGTCAATTCCAAATGAAAAAAGAACAAATATTTATAATTATATATTATTTTATCAATCATTATTGCTATCAGCAAATATTCATTTCCTTTTTAATATTTTCCTTCTAAAATTACTTGGATACAGACAGAAACCAGAAAAACCATGCAATTTATTTTTTGTAATTTCTGCATAGTATCAATTACTGATTAAGTAATTTTATTACGTATCAATTCAGTTAATTCCTGTAATTGTTACATTTCTTTTTATGGTTGCAATTTCAAAGGGAAGATTATGTGATAATTCGAGATCATAAGCCAAGAAATTTTAGAAGGACTACAATTAATGTTGAAATTAAATAAAAAGAATATTTAATTACATATTATTTTAAGATGCCTTCCTAGCTCAACAGTTCCTTAATAAGATTACTAGTAATCTTTAGATGAAATGGAAGGTTATTACTTTGTGAAATTTGAACATTTCTCCAATAATGATAAAACTAAATTGACTTCTGCACTCAACTAGCTTAACAGGGGGTTGGGGTTCCTTGTATCATTGATAACTGGATGGTGTTATGCATCATTTGACCAAGCGCTAAAATTCGATTTTGAATTAATAATATCCTTCAAAGGTCGTTAGTCGTATGATGCAAATCTTATTTGTTACGATTAGTCGATCGGCATTTTTTCAAAATTAAATTTCTGCAGAATTATGTTAGTTAATTTTTTATAAAGAGTAAAAAAAAAAAATGCAATAATCTAAAAAAAATATGTTTTGGCGCTTGATGCGCAACACCATCCAATTTAAATTAGGACAATACAGAAAATATTTACTGGTGTATATATATATATATATATATATATATATATATATATATATATATA
>JAFIDM010000798.1:0-14250 GCA_023159025.1 Thereuonema tuberculata
ACTTTAACTGAAATATTTATCCCTACGCATGAATACTTCAAAAAGGCATTATTTTATGTTTCATTTGACTTTGTGTAAAAATGGCGTTCAAATTTGCTTTATGCATTCCTGCATTTCTGGCCTTTGCATATAGTTGCGGAAAATTTGATAACTCAGCTAAGAAAAATGATAGAAAGTCGTGGTAAAAAAAGGCAAAACTCCGAACAACGGTCCCAAATTATAAAAACCTATTTAAACATTTATTTATCCATTTATCTAACGATGAACACCTTTTTAAATTATAAAAACGTATTTAAACATTTATTTATCCATTTATCGAACGATGAACACCTTATTAATGACAGATAAGAATGACGGACAGTGTATGAAACATTATTTGAATTAATGAAACATTGTGTCAAGTGTAATGACGTCGTTATTGTTTTTATTAATGAAACATTGTGTATTGTTGTTTAAAAATCACTTTAAACGTGCCATGGCTGGAACACCGCAAGATCCGAGAGTAATAACTGATGCAGTTTTACAGCGGAATGCTTTACAAGTTTTGGACTGCTCACCCCGAGATATTTACGGACATGCAATGGTTGACATGGCTTGCTGGACATAGGTTGATCCGAAACAGCAGCGACTGTGGAAACTGTCACCAGCCTATGGCGTTGGTGCGGCGAGCAGATGCACCTGAAGGGTTTTCGTGGAAGTGTCGAGAATGTTAGACCCGCACAAGTGTCCGTGCTGGGTCGTTTTTTAATTCCAACATATTCGGACAATACTTGAGCATGTTGAGCGAAAACTATTTGATTTGATGTCTAATAACTAAGTGTTATATTTCATAGTTATACTGTTATATGCCATTAAATATATTTTTATAATTTGGGACCGCCGTTCGGAGTTGTTCATAATTTGGGACCGTCGTTCAGAGTTTTGCCTAAAAAAACCCTACTTCAGCACATGTTCTGCTATATTTTATGTCCTATACCTTTTTACCATAAACCTTTTTACCATCGAAAAGAAATGGTTGAATTTTAGAACCTAAAATGATATTTGAATTGTAATAAAAATGATTTTTTTTTGTAGCAGCAAGGAATGAAATAGAAACGCTTTAAATTGTTTTCAGAAAATATATACCTCTAAGGTTTAGAAAAAAATGAAACAACATTTATGATGCAGTGGACAAATAGAATGTGGAAGCAACTATAGTCAACTGCATACTTCATGTTCATTGTTTGTTTTTTACCTATATACATTTTTGTTTTCAACAAAATGGGATTACTTCTAATATCATTGTTTCAAATAATTGTATTGTCTTGGTCATCTTTCTAATAATATCATCAAATATATGTTCATAGGTTTAATTTTTATATGTGTAATATTTTATAATTATTTATTTGTAATTTACATGGACATATTGTGTAATTGCAATTGGAAACAGTAACTTTTCATATGGAAATTGTTTGTATTTTGTTCGTAATGAGAATTAGGTTATTTGTTTGGTTTTGTACAAATTATTGTAAATATGTCATACTGTTTTTTATTAACATTTTGGTTTTCAATGGTATTTCGAAATTGGACAACATCTGAACAGTATTTTTATATATATCCCACCCAAAACATTTCATGTAAAATAAATTGCCAAGACTCACATGCTCATAATGCTTTCACTGTTAAAAAGATATGAGATCTCATGTAGAGCCAAGCCCCTAACTCTAAAAACCCTATATCTTGGTCAAAAAGTATGGCTTGGCCGTTTCATGGAACTATTTTATCCCATCCAAAACATTTCATGCAAAATACGTTGCCAAGATGCTCATAACGCTTTCACTGTTAAAAAGTTATCAGATCTCATGTAAAGCCAAGCCCCTAACTCTACAAGGCCTAACTCTACAAGCCCTAACTCGAAAAACCCTATATCTTGGTCAAAAAGTATGGCTTGGCCGTTTCGTGGCTGTCACACAGACAATCACATGGAGTTATGTAAAGGATATGGAGTATGCCAAGGCATACTTTTTGACCAAGATAGTAGGGTTTTTAGAGTTAGGCATATAGAGTGAGGGGCTTGGCTCTACATGAGATCTGATAACTTTTTAACAGTGAAAGCGTTATGAGCATCTTGGCAACGTATTTTACATGAAATGTTTTGGGTGGGATGAAATAGTTCCATGAAACGGCCAAGCCATACTTTTTGACCAAGATATAGGGTTTTTAGAGTTAGGGGCTTGGCTCCACATGAGATCTCATATCTTTTTACCAGTGAAAGCATTATGAGCGTGTAAGTCTTGGCAACTTATTTTACATGCAATGTTTTGGGTGGGATTTATTTCTTTTTGTAGGATGAGATCTGATAACTTTTTAACAGTGAAAGCGTTATGAGCATGTGAGTCTTGGCAACTTATTTTACATGAAATGTTTTGGGTGGGATTATCTATTACAACTAAATTTAGTTTTAAGATTATTTAGAAAATGGATTTTTTTTCAAAACCCTACTTTTCTGTTTTTCTATTGGTCAACTTGTATATACAAGCTGTTTGCACTTTTGTAAAAGATCACATTATTACACAGTATTATTTAAGCCGAAGCATTGAGGGTACGACTTATTTCAGATCTTAATAAAATCTAAAGTATAAAAGCTAGATAAATGAAACTTAGCGTATTTCATTTGTATGGTAACTGCATCTTATCCTGAAAATTTGAGCTCTCTAGTATTATCCAGGCCGAAGCTATGAGGGTTCGATAATACATAACCAGACCCCCCCCCCCTTTATGAGGGGTTGGAAGGTGAAAGTTACGGATTTCTTAATTTTTTTGTTGTTTGTGTGCTAATCCTAGCCTGCCTACCAAATTTCAGCTTTCTAGGACTTCAGGAAGTATCCTAGAGGTTTTGATGATCATGAGTCAGTCAGTCAGTCAGTGAGTGAATCAGTGACGGAATTGACATATTTTAGATATTAATAAAATCCAAAGTATAAAAGCTAAATAAATGAAACTTAGCGTATTTTATTAGTCTGCTAACTGCATCTTTTCCTGAAAATTTGAGCTCTCTAGTATCATCCAGGTCGAAGCTATGAGGGTTCGAAAATATGATGAAACGCTTGGAGAAAAGATATGTGCCTTCGGCTCGTCTTGGCAGGGGCACTGCCATGCCCCAGATATATCAAAGTAATGTTCAGATGTTGTCCAATTTCAAAATAACACTGGAAACCACAATTTTATATATATCACTTTTCTTATTACAGAAACAAAGTAAATATAATGAAATACAGTAATGAAGGGTATCAATATTGATTATTACTAGTACATGTATGTTTTCTAATTCAATCTAAATATTAGTTGTTGTTTATACAAGTAATAATTTCTTTAATAAAGTTATGTTCTTTCTTTGCTGTCATAATGATTGGTTTGTTTTTGTTTTTATTGTACAAAGTAAATTATTGTTTGAGGTATGGTGGATGTGCAAGTATGAATACAGTGAACACTAAATGATACAGTAGCTTTCCACTTTAATGGTGACATACATTCTTCTGCTGACCTACTTATTACATATCTGCTTCTTAACTCTGCACCACAATCAAATGTAGATTGACTACATTTATAATAACTGACTTCCACTTTGCTTAATAGTCCAGTCAATGAATGCTCAAAAAAGAATGTAGAGCGCAGGGAGGGGGGCAGAATTTTTGACTTCAGGGATGGGTTTGGAGTTCGTGGGAGGTGAAAATCCCAAAAGTACCCGACCCTCAGAGGTGAGCCAAAGGGGTGGGGGCGTCCGGAAGGCCGTAAATTTTGCGATTTTTTGGTTTTTCCCTTAAAACTTGAAAACTATAGGTTTTGGAAAAAAAAATATTCTGACTTGTTTGAAAGCTGACAAAATTTCTGACATTTTTTACTCCTACAAAAATTTTCTATCTTCAACCGTTTTTGAAATATTAGCTTCTGAAAATCACCTATTTCCGGAAAACGATGTTTCTGATCACATGGTTCGTCATACTCTGCTCTTTAACACCTCAAATCTGTTAAGATGCTACAAATTACAACCAAATCAAGTGAAGAGGATTACATTTGCTGCATAATTACACATTCTAGATGCACAGTGGACGGGCGTCGGGCTGACCACCCGACCTCAACTTCGTCCCGTTGGTCTTGAAACGCTGGGAGCCTGACCTCCCGTGACCCCAAACGTCTGTATAGGCTTATAGTGGGATACTTTAACTGAGATGCACAGTAATAGCTGAAATTATGGATTTCAAGATGTTGTGTTGTAATATGATAGGTTTTAATGCTGGAAATCAGTAACTACCTTTTATTGCATCCATTTGGCAATTGCAACAGGGATTAAAGAAGATGCTACAATCTCCTGTTAGGATGCTCTGACAGTTGGGAAGAATGCAATGTCTAAAATGGAAAATGTGCCATTTTCAAACATAAAATTATCACGAAAAAACCAATCACTTCTTCTTTCTTCTATGAGTTTATCAATCACAATAAACAATAACAAAATTGCAGTCAATCCATATTTCTTGTTTCAACGCATTTGCATAAGCAAGAAATCAGACGATGATCTAAAGAATTATATGGGGTATGAGTTGGTCCCTTACCCTATGGCTTTCTTCAAGGATGGTGAAATGAGAAAATGTAACAAGGCGAACTTGTACAGTCTGTTTACAACAACCGAAAGGGATGTTCAATTCAGAAACCATGCGATAGTTGTTGATGGGGAATTCCTTATTCACAAGATCGTTTGGCAACACGATAGTAACACAATATCATCTATTTGTGATGAATTAGTACGATTTGTAAAGAAGTTGCACAGTACTATCCTGGAAGAAGTTGTACTGTAGTTTTTGATAGCTGCACCAGCATATCAACAAGTACTAACGTGTCGGAACACAATCGTAGGTATCGACTCAAACGGTGCGTGGATATTCATTTTACTATGGAAACTGAAATTAGAGTGAAGCAAGAAATCTTCCTTTCGAACGCCAACAACAAGAACCTTCTTATCAAGCTATTGATGAAAAAACTGGAGGAAAATGACATTAACATCCTTCAAGCAGAGGATGAAGAAGATGTGAGCATTATATCTGCAGCCATAGAAAAATCAGAAACTCTTCAGTGACTGTGATAGGCGAAGATGGGGACTTGGCAGTCCTGTTGCTGGCGAAAACCCCTCCCGATCGTGACATAATTCTGGTGAAACCTGGCAGAGGAAGGGTACGCACAGCAACATACTCTTCTCAAGAGCTGCAGCAGCTCAGGCTGCAGCACATTCTCTTTCTGCATAGTTTCACAGGCTGTGGATACCACCTCTGCAGTCTTCAGAAAGAGCAAAATCAATTTTGTTAAATTATACCAGAAATTTATTATTAATTAATAAAGGAAGCAGCTGAGATGTTTCCCAGCCCTTCGCCGACACCATCCGAGATCGAAAGGGCTGGAAATAATTGCATACTCAGATGGTATGGTGCTCTGTCTAAGGAGTCGTCCTTAAATGCGTATAGGTACCGAGCATTTATCAAATCAACTTTTTCGATCAATCTGGACATTTCTACACTCCCACCAACTGAAGGGGCCACGAAGTACCACTCCTATAGAGTGTACTATCAAAAACAAAAGTGGATGGGAACGGTACTGGCCCCACATGTGTGGGGTGAAGGAATGCCTGGCTAGGAGAAGAAAAATTGGAGCTGGTGCCTAGGTTCTGCGACAAAAATGCTGCACCCGACGAAATTTTAGAAGTCATATTTTGTCGATGTAAAAAGGAATGCGACTCTGGAAGATGGAGCTGCAGAAGGGCATCGTTGAATTGTTCTGCAGCATGTCTTAACTGCCATAACGGGGACCCCATCAACGAGGTGGAAGAGGCGGCGGCGGAAGAATTCGATCCAGTTGCAGTTACCTTACAGGAATCATTTTTCACTTCTGGTGATGTTGAGTGAGTCTCTATGGATAACTACCCCCTTCCAACATTGATGATCGTTTTTATTCCACAGATGGTTTTTCGTTTTGTTGTACCTTTCATATACTGTTTGTTTTTTGTGTAATTAAATTAGTTCAAACCATATGTTATGTTGTTTTATAGAAATATCTACCTTTTCCCACTATTTGGAGTGTAGCTACTAATTATTATACCAAATGCAACAACTTACAGCAATAAATAGATAAAACATGCCAAATGGATGCAATAAAACATAATTATTGATTTCCAGCATTAAAACCTATCACATTACAACACAACATCTTAAAATCCATAATTTCAGCTATTACTGTGCATCTCAGTTAAAGTATCCCACTATAAGCCTATACAGACGTTTGGGGTCACGGGAGGTCAGGCTCCCAGCGTTTCAAGACCAACGGGACGAAGTTGAGGTCGGGTGGTCAGCCCGACGCCCGCCCACTGTGCATCTAGAATGTGTAATTATGCAGCAAATGTAATCCTCTTCACTTGATTTGGTTGTAATTTGTAGCATCTAACAGATTTGAGGTGTTAAAGAGCAGAGTATGGCGAACCATGTGATCAGAAACATCGTTTTCCGGAAATAGGTGATTTTCAGAAGCTAATATTTCAAAAACGGTTGAAGATAGAAAATTTTTGTAGGAGTAAAAAATGTCAGAAATTTTGTCAGCTTTCAAACTATTTTCGCCAAAACATATAGTTTTAGAGTTTTAAGGGAAAAATCAAAAAATCGCAAAATTTACGGCCTTCCGGACGCCCCCACCCCTTTGGCTCACCTCTGAGGGTCGGGTACTTTTGGGATGTTTACCTCCCATGAACCCCAAATCCATCCCTGAAGTCAAAAATTCTGCCCCCCTCCATGCGCTCTATAATCATTCATTGACTGGACTATAATTTCATAACCAAATATAGATTTTGAATATTTATTGAATATTATGTTTATAAATATTTCATGTATTGGATTAACATTTATATACTGAAACCCACACAAGAACAATATAAAATGAAATGACAAACTTGTTTCTATTACATTATCCACAGTTATTAAGGCTACCTGAAATTACTATCCAATAAATAATTGCTCAAACAAAACTAATAACATAATTTCATAGACAACTGCCTTATAATCTTCGCTATTATCTTTAGCTCCATGGCAACTTCATTCATCTGTATCTTAGGTTATTTCTCCTAATACACATCTCTCAGTACTGTTAATCTCCAGATGTTACTACTCTCCATGAAGAAGTTAATACATCCAAGTCTATTTTAGTAAATTCCTAGCTCTGTTTCATATTTATTTTTGATTCAAACACTCACTTTAATTTCCTGTATTCTTCCATGTTCTACATTTTTAACAATATTTCTAGTTCTAGCAGTAAACGCAATTTTTTACATGTTATGTAAATAAAACAATTGACAGTAGTGTTAGGAAAAGTGAAAGTAAACCATATAGCAGTTATAAGGTTTACTCAAATGAGGACTAATTGTTTGCAGAATTACATAAGTTTGCAATTAAATAATTGCAACTAGTGGCTGCTGGTGTTGTTGCAACTGCTGTACTTATTGGTGTATTGGTTGTGGAGGGATTTGTTGAGCAATAGGCTGATTAGGCATCTGTTGATATTCTACTAATTCCTGATATTGCGGCATTCCCTATAGAGGAAATAATATAACAACATATGGATTGCACATTCCAATTTTTAAATTTCTATATTAATGTCGCAATAAATAACTGTCAAGGTAAATTTTATTTAACTCCAGGAAATTGTCTCATTGATGGGAAAGATAAACGACATTATGTAGCCCATTCATACATTAATAAGAATAAAACCCCAGTAACCGTACTGAAATATACAAGCACAATACAACACCAATCATGCGATATCCTTTAAATATAACCACCAAATTCTTCAATTGTATTAAGTACATACAAAATACAATGTTCTATTTTGGTTTTTTATTTATTTCCAAATCCTTCTTATTCATATCAACGCAATGAATATAGTGAAATTTGGTTGTCACTCCGTGGAGAGTATGAAATCATTATTTTGGAAATGATTCGTCATTAACTACTGTTCTCGACATGTATGGCTTCTTAACCCAAACCATCGCTAATTCAAATTTTCATTTTGTATACAACTTTGGAGATACTCTATAATCAATCAATTACTCCTTTTATATCGTTACTGTCTCCGTCAAATGCCAATTGTTATAGATTATTATTATTAATTTTTTTTCACACCGTCCAAAACGATGTTTTTTTTTTTTACATATAAAAATTAAAATGGGCATGATGCATAGCCATGACAATGTTCATATTTCCATCAACAAATGCCACGATTCACAGTAATTTTCATTAAATTTTACAATAATTATTAATAATAATACAGAATTTTAACTTACCATTTCTAAAGGCTGGTACAACACCTGAACGTCTGTCTCCGTGTTCGTCATTTTGTGAAATGATCCGTCTGAGTCGACGAGGCAGGAGATCGGCTGCGCCATATTTGCAACTGCCATTACTTTTTCCGTAAGGCTAGGCGAACATGTACCAATCTGGGACACTATTGGTGGACAATATTGGTCATGATTGGTATTGGCGGTTGGCACTGTCCGCGAACACACAGGTTTTCGTTTGACGAGTATTAGCCTAGTTACGGCGTTGCTCACTAGGGAGAGCTAAAGAGAGCGTGTGATAATGAAGATTCTTTCATTATCAATTGACAAAATGTTGTTGTTGGAATTATCTGTTTTGGGCCAACCCATTTTTTGCTGATTTTAAGCCTTGTTTCTGAAAGAAAATGGCCAGCGTGAGTGACTGAATTTCCGATGTTCAAGGTCCCGCCTCCTTCGACGTCAGCATTGTCATGTGATTTCATCTGTTCATGTGATTCGCTCGCTAAGCAGCAATCTTTCTCGCCAACTGAAGTTGGTACCTTTTTTCCGACAATCGCCAATGGGCAATATTGTTTCTTTTTATTGCTGAAAACGGTTGGTACCAATCAAAAGTACCAATATTGTCCCAGATTGGTATGTGTTCGCCTAGCTTAATGGATGTCGCAAATACTGCACAACTCCCTCCTCCAGTTTTGTACCGCTCTTTTTTCTCTTCCGCTATCTCCACATTCGCTCTCCTTTTGATATTGTCGTATACCGCCTTCAGTGCAGAGTTCGTCCTCTTCAAGGAGGCGGCACTATTAAATTCTTCCTCTATTTTCAACCATGTTCACTCTTTCTCTTTTACAGACACCTGATCCGTTCTTGTATTTTCTATGATGGATGCATATTTTCCTACAATATCAATTAGTAAATGCTTATCACCTTCTGTAAAATTTGGCCCGCGTGTTTTCTTTCTGTTTTCAAACTTGCCCTCCATGTTGGTTGGTTGGTTGGTGTTTAATGGCGCAAAAGCAGCTGCGGCTAAGCTGCGCCAAGAAAGGTAAAAAAGAAAAGAAAATGGAATGAAGACAACTACATGTATCTAGCTAAAAAGGACAAAGACAAGAAAAGAACAGGTAGTGCGCAAAGCAAGATAACAGGATATAGGTAAAATGATAGATTTTTTACTTTTCTTCTAAATACCTGAGAATTACAATAGAGTGGCAAGGCCACATTGATGAATGAAGTGTAAAACTGATGAAATGGGTAAAAGATCATTATCATTTAAAAGCAATCAAATATGAAAAGGAACGTGAAATTTAAAAAGAGGTTAAAAGAACTGACGACGATGTTGAGTAAAAGCAGGACAGTCAATTAAAATATGATGGACGGTTAAAACAACGTTGCACGTAGAACACTGGGGAGGTGGACGATTGAGCAATAAGTAGCTATGTGTCAGTCTTGTATGGCCGATCCTCAGACGCACCAGAAGAACATCCTTCTGGCGAGTTGGAAACAGTCGAGTGGCAGGAGAGGATAACGAAGGACTGACAAGACGAAGTTTATTGCCGTGAAGAGCATCCCATTCATGTTGCCAGGCAGATCGGAGACGAGAACGTATAAGTGCGTAGATGTCAGAGGCCGGAGTGGAGATCCGTCGCAAGGGTAAACTAGCAGCACACTTTGCGAGAGAATCAGCGTGGTCATTGCCGACAATGCCGACATGGCCTGGGATCCAGCAGAAAATGATAGTGCAACGGTGAAAACGCTGTAAAAAATCTAAAATGGATAAAACAAAAGGGTGACCCTTCAGGGTGTGACTGCACAGTGCCCGCAAAGCGCTCTCAGAATCACTGTAGATAAGTGTGTGCGTAAACTTCTCCTGCAAAGCATACTGTAAAGCTAGGAAGATGGCATAAAGCTCAGCAGAAAACACAGATGCCTCAGAAGGAAGATGAACAGCATGACTGAAAGTAGCAGTGTAAAAAGCAGCTCCAACATAATCTGCACCTTTAGATCCGTCGGTATAGAAGATGTTGAAATCAGAGTGACGGGACAAATGATCTTGATGCAGAGACTGAAAGACTGTCGAGGGAGTGTTGATTTTCGCAAAAGTACGAAGAGAGAAATCACAGTTGGGTAGAGGATATTTCCAATGCGCGGATGGTGAAGTAGGTAGAGTGGCAATGTGAAGGTCAGTGAGCTGTAGTGTAGTGAGCCAAGTCGTCACCCGATGTCCAAACGGTGGTATAATGGAAGCACGATTGGTGAAAAGTCGTCGTTGACGGGGACGACACACACATTGATAAGCAGGATTATTTGGAAGTGAAGAAATACGGGCGAAATATTGGAGAGACAAAACTTGTCGACGAAGGTGCAGGGACGGTTCGAGAGCCTCTGCATACAGGCTGGGAATCGGTGAAGTACGGAAAGCACCGAGGCAGAAGCGGAGGGCCTGATGGTGTACAGGATCAAGTGTCCGAAGGACAGACGGTCGCGCAGAGCCATAGACAATGCAGCCATAATCCAATTTGGATCGAATAAGGGCTCGGTAAATGCGCAACAAGACCAAGCGATCACCACCCCATTTGGAATGCGAAAGCACTTTGATACAATTTAGTTTTAAAAGACACCGTTTCCGAAGGTCAAGTATGTGATCCTTAAAAGTCAATTTCTTATCAAAAATGAGGCCTAAAAATTTATGCTGAGACACACATGGAAGTGAGACGCCACCAAGAGTCAGCTGCGGATCAGGAAAAATTCCCTGACGTCGAGTGAAATGGACACATACAGTCTTGGATTGTGAGAAAGTAAAACCATTAGAAATACTCCAAGTCTGCAACTGATGTAAAGCTAACTGCAGTTGTCGTTCAATCAGACGTAAATTAACAGAACTGCAAGAGATCTGTAAGTCGTCAACATATAAAGAGTGGTGAACCGACGAAGGCAAAACAGAAATGATGCCATTAATCTTTACAGAAAAAAGGGTAACACTGAAGACACAGCCCTGAGGTACTCCGAGTTCTTGAGGATAACATGTAGAGAGCGTAGATACTAGACGTACTTGAAAGGTACGATTCGCAAGAAAATTGCGAATGAAAATAGGCATGTGACCACGAAGGCAGTAATGATGAAGATCTTGTAAAATGCCAAATTTCCAGGTGCGATCGTATGCCTTCTCCAAGTCAAAGAAAATGGAGATGAGGTGTTCTCTATTAACAAATGCAGTGCGAATAGCATCTTCCAAACGTACAAGATGGTCAACCGTAGAGCGATGCTGCCGGAAACCACACTGTGTGGTAGCGAGAAGTTTGTCTCTAAGCGAAACAGGGGCTGTGGGGGACAGATATAAGCTACAGATAGTGAAAAGGCGACTGGTGGAAAGGCGAGCAGCAACAGCTTCCAAAGAAGTCGTAAGTGGGACATGAGAGGATGGAGTATCATGTCGAATAAAGAGACAAACGCCTCCGCCGCTTCTATCGGTTCGCTGTTTACTCAGCATGGAATATCCTGGAAGAGAAACTGTGTCGTTTCCTGTAAGAAAAGTTTCCTGGAGACACATACAGACTGGATGATTTGTAGAAAGGAGGGCTTTAACATCGTTCAGGCTTTAACATCCTCGACAATTCCAATACAGTAAGGCAATTAAAAGATAAAAAAGGGTAAAAGCCTAAAAATCAAGGTGGAGGTGCTGGTGGTGCCCTAAAGTTTGGGTGTTTGGAGGAGTCCTCCAGATCGTCTTCATAAAACCGTCTAGGAGAGAAATGTCTCCGACGGCCACGAGAAGGTGAACGTGAACGTGAACTAGTGCGATGAGAAGGTCGGTGTGGAGATACAGATGGTCGTTTCTGAGTGAAGTTGAGACCGGCAGGGATATTAGAAGTACTTGAAGAAACTGGCAAAGATTACATGGTGGATTGTGACGGAACTGTTGTGGTAGGAGTAGCAATGTTTTGAAATATGGCTGAAAAGGACTCGCGAGGAGGACAAGTGATGTCTGTTTGACAGGAGATTGAAGCTGTCTATTTGGATTTTACTGCAAACGAAAAAGTCTTTTGGGCTGGCACAGCAAGAAGCATCCTCCGAGCCTCGGGATAAGAAAGAGAATGTTTAACTCTGATAGTCTGAATCTCCTTCTCCTCCTTCCAACGAGGACAAGATCGAGAGTATGAAGGATGGTCTCCAGAACAATTGACACATTTGAGAGGCGAAGTGCACGGTGTAGACTCGTGGGATGGCTCACCACACTTAGGGCAGATGGACTTGCCACGACAAGCTGCAGAGCCATGACCATAACGTTGGCACTTGAAGCAGCGCAAAGGGTTCGGGATGTAAGGACGTACAGGACAGCAAAGATAGCCAGCTGTAACACTCGTGGGCAGTGTGGAGGTGTTAAAAGTAAGAACAACTGTTCGAGTGGGTACTTCCTTATTGTCACGACGAACGTTAATCCGTCGGACAGCAGTCACACCCTGCGAAGCAAAGCCTTCGAGAAGGTCAGCATCACATAGCCCGTCCAGATCTGGTTCGCGGATCACGCCGCGACTGGAGTTTAAAGTCTTGTGCTTTGTGACAGATACCGGAGTATCTGCCAGAGTTGTCAAATTAAGAAGTTGGTCCACAGCTTTTGAAGAAGGCAGCTGGATTAACAAATCGCCAGACTGAAGTTTCTTGACTGACTTGATATTTGAAGTTACGCCTGAAAGTGCTTTGGAGATGAGAAAAGGGGACAGTTTAGACAAAGGTGTCTCAGGGGTTAAGGAATGCATAATTAGAAAGGTCTGAGTGATAATAGAAGAAGAGCGAACATCGACGGTGTGGGAATTGCTTCCCAATAAAGGAAAAAAATTAGAATCCATACACAAAAAATTTAGCTGGGGAAAGTAAACAGTCACCAGGCAGCTATCCCCATATCTGCCTGGAAGGCACTGCCGAAGCAGTTTAAATACTGTGATTTGTTGCCAGGCAATCTTTTTTTTTCCACAGGGATCGTTCAAGACACTAAAATAACCCCGTAGTGCCACACATCCATCGGCACGATGCCTTCCACCTTGGATTTGGGGGCGGGCGTTTAGGACCTATGGAGAGTAGCTCATGGAAAAGAGAACCCTCCATGGGTGGTCCCCTCACCACGTACACGAAACCCGCACCGAGGGGCCCTCCATGTTGACATTCAAGTTTGCACATACGCAAAGTGAACTGGATGATGTCAACATTTTGTAAACCAATCGCAGTCAGTTTTAGAAACACTTTAGATTCAAAAGCCACCATCAGTAAATGACTTCAACTTTTTCAATGGTGCACAGAAATTCAACTTAACGAAGCGATAGTGATTAACAGTCCATTTACTAAACGAAACGGTTCTTGTTGGTGCACTCGGCCCTAAGAGTTGAAATAAATTAGAAAACAAACTAATGCGAAGTAAATTAAAAAAAAAATTGTGTAATTATTTTATATTATTATAATTCTACTTTTACACATTAATAAGGCTATTAACTACAGATACCTTTTCCAGATAATTTAACATTAATATACTTTTTGTTTTATTGCCTTAATAAAGAAATAGTTATCAGTGTGTCTTTATTAGTACATTACCAGAGGAGACGGCTGGGACATAAGCTTAGAAAGAAAACATTAATAGGTAATAAGAATAGAGAGAGAGATTTAAGAGAATTTAAAGAAATGGGTAACAAACGAAGACACAACACTAAAAGAAGGAATTTGCACCCTGAGCTGTCACCGGGAAGAGACTGGGACGGACCGTTTTGTCCTTTTTAGGACTCATCAGCCAGCCAAACTCCACCAATGACAGACTCAGAATGGGCGAGAGGTTAAGATCCTGGTCTAGCTCCCAAGAACAGGACCTCCTCCCAAAGAAATCCTAACTAAAAATTAACAAAATTAAAAATATAAATGTTCCTTAT
>JAFIDM010000799.1:0-14249 GCA_023159025.1 Thereuonema tuberculata
TTAGTGGATATTCTTAAGTTATTGTTGTTTTTCTTAAATTGTATTTATTTGAAATAAATGATCTAAGATTTTAAAAAGTAAACACTATAGAATTCTTTGATTAGTAAGGAACTTCATTGTAAAAGGGAGTTTTAAATAGAAATAAAATAATAAAAAAAATTCAATTCTTGAATAACTGGAAACCTACTTTCTCTAAAACATTTCATTTCTTCTTTTTATAAAATCATGAAATGCATCTTCAAGCACTAGTTTCCTTAAGAATCCTTTGAAGCTATCAACAAACCCTCAACGAATTCACTGAACATAGTTCAGTCAATTCGGGTTAATTAGGTTAATACCGGTTTAATTCCTAATTAATAATAATGATCAATTTATACGGAAGTCTGTCATAAGTGTATTAATTCAAGACATAGTTCATTACTAGCTGATCACGGAAAACTTCAGATTACGGTTCCACCGGATGTTGGCCTATTTTTCGGAGTATTGACAAGTTGGCCGTGTTGGAATTACTTTTCAAGATGTTCGACAATGGATCTCCAGGTGAAAATAAATTTAAAAATTTTAAAATTAAGTAGCAATTTCAAAATCATAGAATTATTTATTGAGCTTTGTAGATAAGCTTATTTAAAAATAGTCTTGAATGATCTTTTACTAGAAAAACTAACCCTCATCTGGCTAACTGCGATTTTGAGATACCAGTATGCAGACTGGTCGCGATTCGTTTGTAGCGCTCCTACTCTATTAATAGCCGCTTAAAACATAACCCTTCCAGATGGCCAAGTGAAAGATTTAAGAAACAAAAATAAAAAAAAAACTCTTACCTTATGTTTCTTAATTACATCTTTCTTACATCCATCTCTCAATCTTCCCAGAAAAAGAAAAATTAAACAAACGGGCACTCAACCTTTCATGCCCATTCAATCGAGCATCCATTTTCAAGTGGTGTTAACAGAACGAAATTGAACATATGATTATTAAAAAAAAAAAAAAATAATGTATCGTTCCGCGGGACCGGAAATAGTAAAAGGGTACTGACCAATGTATCCTTGCGAATACGCTGATTGGTGGTACCGATTCTAAAGGTTAACTGCTGATTATTTAAAAAAAAATTATACTGAGACCAGTGGCGCAACATCAAGGGGGGGGGGGGCTATGGGAGCGGAAGGTTCCTCCTCCTCCCCAGCCCCAAAAAAAAGGGGGAAAAAGAAGACGAAACGAGAAAAAAGTCTTTATTAAAGCACTGACGTGTCTATCTTCTTAAGGCCTACATATAAAATGGACTTTTTACAATATCCTTCCCCCCCCCCCTCCCATGAAAGCGACAAGGACTGTTTATCTGATCCAAACTTTTATTGGAGAGCTTTTGAGGAAGTTTCTAAACTTTAAGTTCCGTTGGAAGACTTAACTGTCGTTTGAGAAAATATCTCTATAATGTTAACATCCTTTCTGTAGGAAATACGGATTGTTCGAAGAATCAGCAAAATATATCATGTGTGAGTGTGAATCGTAGTTAAGTTCTATTCTCAGCGTTGAACATTGTGCCATTTGGGATTTTACGAGGGAGGAGGAGGAAAATGGTATTGGGGTCACCTATCAGAACTAAAATTTTACAGAGTGATTATAATTAAAGTTCAACTTTCGCCATGACTCTCTCAATAAAGGATCAATCCAACATTTTAACAGCATGCATGTGTGGATAGCATCATTTTTATGCAAGATTGCACTCCTCCGCATTTTGTAAAGCCAGTGAAGCAGCTGCTCAATTGGCATTTCGGAAATGATAGAATTATCAGCCGTTATTTAATAACAGCCTGGCCGTCAAGATCACCTGATCTTAATCCTTGTGACTTCTGGCTGTGGGGTTATCTGAAAAATGTTGTGTTTTGTGGTCTGATTGCAAACTTAGCTAAATTGAAGGCACACATTGTGCAACATATTCACAACGTGATCCTTGAGACACTCCAATCTGTTGTGGAACATGCTATGGTTTGTGGCAGAAAACGGTGGGCACCATATTGAATATGTCTTTCGCAAGTCTCGCGATAATTAACAGCCGATTGCATTGTTGCTTCTTATGCGATTTTTGACCTCAGAACAAATAAAAACCGATTATTTTTTCCCATCCGATATGGTACAACTTGCCGTGGTCGATTTTCTTTAAACTAAAAGTGCCACAACTCTTGAATGACTTGAAAGTCATTTTTTTAGTAAAACCCAATAAGTCATACCAATATTCCAATACGAAAGTCAGTCATTTCCAAAATGAGAGACAGTTACTATTGCAAGTTGCGACATTTTTCAATGTTGATATCGGTTTGTATCAATATAAAGACTTAAATTTAATTTTAAGTTTGACATTACCGGGTCACAACAAATATACTGGCAGGCCGAAGGTTATGCACCACTGGTCTATCCTGATCAGGTGATCAAGAGCTCACGTATTCGATGTAATTATTCTTGGAACGTGATCTATCTTCACTGTGTTTTTGTTTTTCTTAAAATATCCGCTCTCGGAAGCGAGTCCCGGGAAAGCTATAACCCCTCGCACCTTCTGGGTTTGTCATTCGGTGGAGTTTGGCTGGCTGATGAGTCCTAATAAGGACGAAATGGTCCATCCCAGTCTCTTCCCGATGACAAATCAGGGTGCGAATCCTTTCTTTTAGCATTGTGCCTCGTCTACTTGCTTAATTCTTTGAATCATTGGGCACGTTAAATTTCTTCTCATTTTAAATATTTGACTTTTGGGCTTTATTTAATGCCTTAATTAAATTCCTTTTGCGCCTAGCAGATTGCAGGACAAGGAATAGTTGTTTTTTGTTTTTTATTTCATTTTTGGTTGGGATTTCTTCGGGGTGAGTTCCCGCTCTCGGGAGCGAGTCCCGGGAAAGCTATAACCCCTCGCACCTTCTGGGTTTGTCATTCGGTGGAGTTTGGCTGGCTGACGAGTCCTAATAAGGACGAAATGGTCCATCCCAGTCTCTTCCCGATGACAAATCAGGGTGAGAATCCTTTCTTTTAGCATTGTGCCTCGTCTACTTGCTTAATTCTTTGAATCATTGGGCACGTTAAATTTCTTCTAATCATATTTTTATTTCACATTTCTACATTCTATTATGATTCTCCTTTTTATTATTTTTATAGTTTTTATATAAATGTTGGAACCATCATTTGGAACCAAGAAAACCATGTTCATCTGTGCATAGTAATTGGAACCTTCATCATTTCTGAAACTTTTTCAATTCTGAACGTTTTTTAAATTCAAAGTCAAATTATTTAAGAAAAATCTATTACTGAAAGTTATAATTGTGAATTTAAAATAAAACCAATTCTAATTTAAACCAATAAATCAAAAATTCTACTTAAAAAAATTCAACAAATTTAATTCGACATAAATCAAGAATGTGATTTCATTAAAAGGTGTTAATGAATTATGTAAAGTTTTTAAAATTATTATTTATATAAGGAAATCAAACAGCAGAGTAAGAATAAGTGCTCTTAATTTTTTAGCAAATAAAACTAACTCGGAAATCTTTTAACACATTTAATAAGGCGATAAGAATTACAATCAGCTTACTCAATTTAAGCTTACAGATAATTCAGTATTTTACTAGAATTAATCAAACTTAATATCTTTGACTTAAAAGTTCTTTGGTTCTTCGGGCGCAACTTGCTTCTGATCAGCAATGCAGTTTCTTCCGGCAATCTAACACTTTTACGTTTCTTTGCCAAAGTTTGCTGTCACCTGAATTTACAACAGCTCTTCTCTTTCGAAGACGACCTACTTGCATATACATGTGATAAAAGTTCTAGAGGTTTTAATATCTCTATTTAGTACGCTAGAAAGCCTACTAGCAAATGTTCCTCGCTAACTTCTACTTTAAATAACTATTTCACTGAATTCTTTAGATCCTATACGATTCCCAGTTACTGTTATCTTGATGCCTAAGTTGCTTCTATCTTTCCCGTTTAAATAGCTTAAAGTGTTCAAATAAATCTCTACTTACAAAAACCGTCGAATTCATTTGTCGAACTGCAGTAGATATCTCTTACACTTTCGTCTATGCTATTTATCCTTAGTCGTATCAGCAGCGTATTCCCACGAAGTCTTCTTTTCCATATGTAGGGGACCTTGTCTCTAAGTTCAATTTTCTCCTGAACGAATCGAACTTCGATGCCTTGATACTGAAGTTGGGCTTATACTTCCACAGTAGCTTTATCACGATAGCTGAACTGTTCTGGGTGGATCATGGGATTCTCGTTAGTGGCAGTTATCTTCTTTCTGCTTCGAACATATATGGATAGGTTTTTCACCTTGTTTAAATCCTATCTCCGTGTCGTCAAAGAATTTCCCGTTGAAGTTGACTCTCCCGGGCTGATCGTGTTTCTGTCCGTGATCCAACCAATATCCTCGACCTGGTTAGACCTCTTGCTTCTTCTTCTGGCAAGTCTGGAATCGTTCCGGCATTCACACGGTAGGGCTCTCATTTCTCTCCGACAAATATGTATCTTCACTTCTTGATGAGTTACTGAACGATTCAAATAATTCATTGGTACGTCTATGGTCGATCCAGCCTTTCGTCTTAGTTTTCTCCGTTTTGCCAACTTATCCAGGCAAACTATATTGGTACAGCTTTCCTCGCCTTCGTCTCGACGATATTCGTCTTTGCGAAATCCTACGGGAGTTCTCACTTTCCTTGTAAGAATAAGAGCAGAAACCATGCTTCATCCCGTGAGTTAATTCCATGCGTCACGAGCAACAGTCAAACTAATACTTAACCAAGCTCGTGAAAGTCTTATCCTTGCGAGCGACAACAATACGTCGACCACGTTATCAAAACATGAAAAAATGCCTGCCTTCGGTTCTAACTCAATTAAACCAAATGAGAAAATTAAAATTGCTTTTCGAAAATTTAGGGATACAATTTTAACACTAGAAATTCGAAACTCAGAATTTCTACAAATTAAAAATTCATTAAAAATTTTTTTAATTATTTAATTCTTTCATTTATGATTGTAATTTTCATTAAAAAACCATTTTAATATTTTCAATAAAAATTAATAATATAAATTTTCTACTTTGTTTTCCTTAATATTTTCTGCAACTGGACCAAAAGTCAAGGCAACAAGACAACTGACAAACCGATGTAATCTTTATAAGTGAAAGAGAAACGCAAAAGCTCTAATATGCAGCTTCTCTTATTCCATGATTAGACTGAAACAATTTCAACTCATTTATGTGAAGAAAAAAGATTATTCATTAAATTTTGCCGAAAGTCACTAAAAAAATTAAAAGATGGGCTTTACTTTTCTATAGCACAATAACAAATACAAAATGACTTTATTAATATAATTAAATGGACACATGACTATAAATTAGCCATTAATAAAAATAAAGCAAAATATATGATAATTACTTCAAAGAACAAAAAAATCAATATTATACCAAAAATAAAATATCATGAATTCCACTGCATACACAACCAACCAGTAGATATGAACACCTGTAACTGTGAAAGTATAGAAATAATAAATAATTATAAATATCTAGGTCTATATATAAATAATAAATATACATGGCATACTCATTATATTCATATATTAAAAAGGTTAAATTACTTTTTATATATGTTTTATCATATTAAAGACATCTTTCCTAAAAAAACAAAAATTATATTATTCAAATCATATATTGACTCAATAATAAATTACGGTATAGATAATTGGATCTACATAAATATAAATGAAATGAAAAATATCAACAGAATCTTGAAAAAAATAATAAATTTCATTTTTCCTAACTTTAATAAACTGCAAATTGAACAACAAAATCAAATTTTTATAAATAATAAAATATCATTTCCTCAACAAAGAGTTATTTTTAATTTAATTATGCAAAAATATTATATAATATGTTATAACATGCAGGAAGAAAATATCCAAACAACAAGAAGTAATATAATATATACTAAACAAGTCTTTGATAATCCAAGAAATAACTTCGGATTACGAATTAAAAACAGACTTATTAATAAAATATTCGACCAATTTTCAATTGATATGAAAAAAATTGAAAAGATATCTATCTTAAAAAAAATAATATATAGAGATATAATATCTGGTAAAATTATTTGGATCGACTAATTTTGAAAAAAAAAAAAAAAAAAAGGATTAATTTTGTATACTTTATGTACTTTACATTTATTATGTACTCATAAGTTATGCATTTATAAGATATCATAAAAGTTTATATATAACTTTTATTTTCAAATTTTGAAATATTGATTAATATTATTCTTATTTTATTTGTAAAATTAATGGAATATTATGTACTCTAAATGTATATAGGACCATTTTTGTTTCTGATATCATTTTAACTCACAGCACCTACAACACAGGTCAATTAACCTAGTAGGACTGTAATGTAATATTTTGATGAATAAAAAAAAAAAAAAAGAAACATTAGAAGCTACAGTTAAAGTTGGAAACGAATTTAATGTTGGATTTCGTAAGTTGAAAAAACTCCTTAAGACAATCTAACGCTACACTCGTTTACAACTTGAACTCTTAGTTTCTATAGTTTCTTCAGCGTGTCCTTTAATTTTTGTAATAACTTTATCCGCCTCTACATTCGCAGCAGAACTACCATGTGAATACTCGTTGATTGTCAATTGTGTGGATCCTCGTTTTACAACGACATCTTTGTCCACACAGATATACTTTCACACTACCTTCACTAAAGCCGTGCTGACGTGGCCGTGCGGTCTCGGTGGCGGCCAGCCGTGGCGACCAGTGCGCCAGTACCTGGGTTCGAATCCCGGCAGTGACATGGCTGTTTCAATTTCCTTTCCAGTGTTGTCCAGCCTCTTCTTCACTTTCTCTTCGGTCTGACGTCATTCCTTAATGGCGTCCTGGGGAAGGCCACGCGAAACCACCCCAGTATCTTTCCCTTGAAATTCTAGGGAGTCTGCTAGGGGTTCGCCATCTTCGGAACACTAGCGCTCCCTGGAACACGGATGCTTCGGCTACGAAGCTCGCACTTCGGTGCGTACCGACGTCACGTCACGTCACCTTCACTAAAAGTTTTATTGAAGATATGAATAAAACAGTCACAGTAAAAATTTTCTATTCCACGCTTAGACAATAGTTGACCTTCCATTTCTAACCGAATTTAACCACTCGAAAAACCAGGAACAACTGAACCTAAGATTTATCTTTGCGTTCTATAAATAGGGGCAGATGTAATGAACAAAAACAATTTCCAAGTATTTATGGCAGATAAAGCGGATAACTGTTAATTACCTAAGTTCATATTAAAGCCTCTGCAAATATTATTGATAAATGCAAATTTATCTTACCAATTTTTTTGTTAGTTTTAAAAAAAATAATATTTTTTCTGTGTAAATAATAAAATAAAGTGTACTACAATTCTTATGAGTTGTATTTGTTTTAATAATGAATTTATTCCCATTAAGGTAAATAAACTCGTAACTCGAGTTTGTAGAATTACAATATTTCGCGGCGAGTCGAATGGGCCGCGGTGACTAACCCTTGACCAGTTGTATCTGACCCGTATCAATAGATGCACTTCTCTACTTGTTACAGATTGATGCTGGTCTTGGTGTTTTGTTTCCATTAATTCCCAAGCAATATTACTTGAATATTTGTATTTTTATAATCAAGTGTTTGAAACTTGAGCCAAGATTTTAAGACAATTTGTAAAACGAAACAAAAGAAATAGCTATAACAGTGTTCCGACATTTTAAAAGAAATAGCTATTTTCATAAAAGGAAATGTGGATAACTTTTTAAAATATTATTTAAATTTACACTTAAACATTGTTAAAAATAATTCCAAACTCCTCAATATTATTATCTTCTTTCTTTCCATTTGAAAATGTTAAATAAAAATACTCTCTTCTACACATGACATTAGTATTTAAAAATTTATTAAAAATACTAAATGTATGAGACAAATTTTCAGGAATTATACATATTCCTTTTTTCAAGTCAAAAATAATAATAGAAATAAAGTCACAAACAAATTAAGAGAGAGTATGGCAGCAATTAAATAAAAACATGGACATCAACTAATTTGATTGTTGTTGCAATATACATGATATCTCACATAACTTAAGAATAACAAATATAGATATACAACCAACCTAATTGTTTTTTACAATTATAATTTTTTTAATAATAATCATTCAAAAGAATTGTTAATAATTTAGCTCTACAATACTAGCTACTTTTTGGGTATCAAAATGTAAGTAATCTTTAATTAGAACAATGGTATAAACGTTTACTAATGCTCCTTCATATCTATTGAAATTTTTTTCTTTTGAGTTTTTTATAATACAACTTTCTAATATCTTTCTTAAATTTAATTGTGTTTCTTTATATAAAATTTGAACATTTATATCCATAATGTGGCCCTTCTGTATACAATGATAAGCTACGTCGGAGATGTCTTTGTTTTTATTCTTAAGAGCCCTACCGTGTTCGGAGACCCGCTTCGTTAAGGTCCTTTTGGTCTCTCGTACGTAATAATTCTGGCAAGATTTGCAAGTAATTTTATAGATTAAACCCATTTCGTTCTGATAATCATGTTGATTTACTTTTTTTACAAAGCAAATTTTTAATTTTATTATTATAACTAAAGCCAATATTTATGTTGAAAGTTTTACATAATTTTTGAAATGAAAAGCTGTTATTATTGAGGTAGGGGATATATACCCTATTTTCAAATTTACTTATTTCCTTAATTTTGAAAGTATTGTAAGATTTAATTTGGACGTTGATGAACTTGTGAGGATAGTTGTTTTTCTTTAGTCATATCATTAATTTTTTCATTATACACTTTTTCAAAACTGGTATTACAATCTAATCTTCTTAAATAATTTTCAATAATATTCTTTTTAATATGAGCTTTATGGCCTGAATAATAATTTAAAACATGGTCACTTTGAAATTCTTTTCTGTAGTGCTCCATTACAATTTTGTTGTTATTTTTTATCAATTTGATGTCCAAAAACTTTATTCTCCATTTGTTTCTAATTCTTTTTTAAACTTTAAATCCTTAGTGCTTTTCTTTAAATTATCAAAAAATGTATGAAATTGTCTAATGGTGCCAAACCATATGATCAGGATATCATCGACGTACCTGAAGTATTCAAAGTTTGGTTTTTTTTGTTTAATTAATAAATTATTTTCAAAGTAGTTTAAAAATAAGTTACATAATGTGCCAGATATTGGTGAGCCCATAGGGAATCCTTTGGTCTGTTTATAAAATTTTTTTACCATATTTAAAGTAAGTATTATTTGTTACAAATTCTATTAAATCTCTAAATAAATTTTCATCTAAGTTATATTTTAATAAATGTTCCTTATTTATGTAGATATGTTTGTCCAAAATAGACAAAGTTTCATTAACTGGAACATTATTATACATATTAAAATATCTAATGATGCTAAATGAAAATGTTTTTTGTTAGTGCTGTTAAAATTTTCTAATTTGTCCATTAAATCTTTTGAGCTTTTTATGATCACTCTTTCATTCGGCATCTTGAAATTTCTCAACCAAAAATTTAATTTTCTAGCCAAATTTTGGGTGAGGGAACCATATGCATTAACTAGTGGCCGCATAGGGAAATCTTCTTTGTGGATTTTTATCCTACCCTCTAGCGTTGGTGTTATGCAGGAAACTTTAGGAATTTCTTCTTTTTCTTGAAAGTTTATAGATTTGTTTTCTTCAAGAGCTTTGGTGATTTTTTTAAATTTATTATACATGGTAACGGTATTGGTTTCATCCCTGTTACTAAACAACATCCCGTTCGGAATCTTCATGGACATCACGCTTTTGTATTATGCCGCAAAAGAAAATAGATCCAACATGCAAAGTATTATCAGAAGCGAAATAAAACATTCAAAATATGAAATTTCCTTTTTTCTAAACGAATACAATAAAAATGTGCCTTTTTGTTAGTCAATAATGTTTGTATTTATTCTCCGACAAAGAAAATGCATTCCCTGTCCACCTGAAGGCTAGAATAGGACACTTCGGTCTATTTTAGTCTTCCCATGATTGCAACTCTCCTTTATAAATACAAATAACCATGTGCCAGACCAAGGGAAACTGGATTAGATTATTCTTTCTAATTCTCTATTAAGTAAAATAAGATGATGATTGGAATAAGGAATTTGAGATAATTCAAAATATTAGAATATTAGAAGATCATTTTTTTTTTACTGTAGAGCAAGAATAAATTTAAATGCTTTATGTTATGTTTTAAATCTATACCATTTAAATTTAAAATAATTTTATCTTGAAAATAATTGAGGTTTTACTAAATCTTTACAAAATACTGAATCATTGCAGAATTTTTAAACGTACAAAATAAGCGTAACAAAGTAAATAGAAAAAGTCAATTCATTTTTTTCAATAAAAACAAATTCAATTTCATTCTATCAAACATCTACACAGATGTTAGAAGAGACACTAATATGGATTGTCGCAACAACTAGTTTATTCAAAGCCGTTGTAATTTAAAGGATAAGAACAATTTCAAATGAGGCCTGCATTAGGTTGATTTAGTAAATCTAGACCCCATTTTGCACTATTTGAACAACTGTAATAAGTGGCCAAAATGGAGATCGTATTCATTCTCAAAATATTTGATTCAGTTAACTAAACTGAACTACACTTAAATATTAAGATTAACTTAACTACACTTAATTTTTAAGATTAACTTAACTACACTTAAATTTTAAGTACTTATATCAAACTATCAGCACCTACACCACAGGTATTCTTAATATAAGTACACCTTATAGGACTTGTAAACATTAAAAAAAAAAAAGGAATTATACCCGAGATTTTGTCTAATTGCCATCATTTTCCTGCCCCTTCAAAACCGGAAGTAGCCTGACTAAAAAAACCTTCTGATTATTTCTTTTCACTTAAAATGAAGTTCGTAAATCGTTCCCTGAAAGAGAACAAAAAACTTTCTTTGTATTTTCTTGCTCATTTCTTAACATCTGAAATTTTACTTAAATTTTTAATTTTCATTTTTTAATATCTCGCTTTTGCTTGATTTAAGTTGTTAAATTTGAATTGGTAATGTAATTATTAAACAATTAAATGCTTTTTGAGAGTTTAAACCTTTTTCAAAAAAATTCTGATAAATATTGTGTTTATTTAAATTTAATCTAAAGAAAAAATGTAATTTAAAGGTCATTGTGTTTCTGAAATGCCATCATATATTTATTTAATGCTTATGAAGCGATAGAAAGAGTATAAATTAAAACTTTTATTTCATTCTGACACTGTGAAAAGAAAACGCAAAATTTGCAGAAAAGTAATGAAAGATTCAGAGATCTTAAACTGTTCTCTTTTTCGTGATTACATATCGCAAGATATCTTTGATTCCGTCTGTTTTATCACGGGAAACCAAATGGTGAGGAAAGTAGCTGTGAATTAATAAATTCATCAATTTTTACAGACTGATAGTGTTTAAGAATATTTCTGAATAAATCAATTCACAGCTTTCTAGTAAACACATACAACGCAACCCCTTTCAATTTGCTACTCAAACGCTTACCTTGTTAACAGGAACACAAGTATTGGTTGGAGCGCAGATATCACTTATTCAATCTAGTTTGAATTCAAAGGGTCAACTGTTATTTCAAGATGCTCGTGAAATTGAATTCATTTAGAATGTCTAAATCCATTTTGCACTTGGACAACTCTGAGGAAGTGGCTACATTGAATCCTGGATATCACATTCAATTTCTGTATTTAAATATTTGGAGAATTTTTTCACTAAACTTTATCTGGATTGATAATTGTGATAAAGTCTGTTTCTTAAAAATACATCCATGAAATAAACCTACATGTTATAAACATACACAATGACTGGAATAGGCAGTGATAAATAAATGGTGGTGCTTTTCTTTCAAAATATAACTTTATTATCAATTTCATTTAAATAAGACTTTTTTTTTTAATTATCTTGCTTTGTAGAAAAAAAAATCCTGTTTCAACTCGAAGAAAGTAAAATTACAAAACTAAAGAATTAAAGTCAATTCTTCTAAATAATTGTTGTAAATACTAATATCTAATCAGATCTATAAAAATATATTATTGTTTAACTGCAAAATTTCATGTGTAAAGGATCTTAGAAGTTTTATGAACACCGAAATATAAACAGACAATAAGACCAATTTCTTTCGTATGAAAGTTGATGCAATCACTGATTTACAATTTGAGTTACAACGTCGACAATATTCTAAATAATAAACTGACACTTCCAATCATGTACACGTATTAGTAACCTACAGATACCATTCGGAGAAAGAATTTGTACTGTGGTTCAAGATGAATTTGATCAAGTCATAGTAACCTGTTGTGATTTTACATTTTACAGTTTATACTCCAGCATTTCGTAACTTAAAATTAATAAGAAAAAGCTACTTCTGTGAAGGTAATTCACCTGCATGATTACTAATTTCGTTACAGATGGATGGAAAATGTTTAAATGAGAGAAAATAACCTCAATTCTTGAATTAACAACAAAATAATAATTTCATATCAGTATTGTATAAGGTACAATCACCAAATACCATTCCCCTTTTGTTTTTTATGTTAAAAGTACATTTCATTTTTGATAGAAAAAAAAAAAAAACTATAGCTGTTATTAAGAAATATATTCTTTTATTATATTTTGTTGTAAAAATGGCGAATAATGCGAGGTTAATTTTAGAAAAGTAATTTAATCTTACACAATTTTAAATCAATACAATTTTTAATTCTTTAAAAATAACTGTTGCACCAATCTATATACATATAAAAAGGAATGTTTTTTCTTTCTTTGTCCTTTATACACTCCTAGGCATTTTTGACCTATCTGGACCAAACTGCAGATTGCTCTTTAGGATCCTGCACAAAAGATAGGCTACCTTAGAACCGGGACCCCCCCCCCTCAGGGGTTGAAAATGGGTGAAAAAGCCAAATGGGCACCTGGTGGTGACAACGAGAACTAAAACCATTCATATTCAAACTGGGGAGTTCTCGTGGTCACACCCGCGAAGCTTTCTGAATTAACAGAACACCATTATATTTAGGGTTTCTTCTCGGGCCCCCCAAGTCTACTGCAAAAAGTAAAAAATTCGCTCTCCTATGGGAGGTGGGGGCAGGGATACAACCTTTCCATGGGAGGAAGGCGATACGTCTACATAAGTGTCTCATCCGCGACTGACACCGGGTCCTAATGCTTAGGGCCCAACCTCGGGCCCACAAGTCTATTGCAAAAAATGAGAATTCGATCCCCTAAGGGTTGCAGGGACACCATTCTTGGAGGGGGGGGGAAGAGACACAAGCGTATAAATGTCCCATCCCTGATCGACATCGAGACCTGATGTTTTGGGGCCCTTCTCGCGCCCCCCATGTCTAATACAATATGTTAAAAATTCGCTCTCCTGTGGGGGAAGGGACACCACACTTGGGTGGGTTGAAGGCAACACAAGGATTTAAGTATCCTATCCCGACCCACACGGGGCCCTTTTTTTCTTTGAGTGGCATTGTAACACATGCGGGGTTCAGCTAGTAATAAATATTTTAAATATTCAAAAATTATTATTTTATCATTTTAGGTTATTGTCAAAATTTTTTGAGTTGAAAATATCGAGTAATACTTCTTAAACACCCAAAAAAGTGACTGATTTTGAATTTTAATTTAAAATAATTGATGAATATTTTGAAAATTAAAAACAAGAAAACCTAAATCCCAGAAACAAATTCTTATTTAAATTTTCAGAATTTTAGATGTATTGTAAAAAACAAATATATAAAAGAAATAAAAAGTTTCTTTGCCTCTATTTGCTTGAGTTACAACCGTAAACATCATGAGTTAACAAATATTTCAAGAAAATTTAAGGGTACAACTGAACTGCAAATAAACTTTTTTATATATAAAAGAATATATTTTATTTTTTGGTTAATTTCTTTGAAAAAAACTGATTTAACAAAAAAAATCCTGCTAATAATAAATCTATCTGCTTGAATGTTACCTCGGCTAAGGTAAAGTCATAAATTTTCTCAAAAGAAAAAAATATCCGTCTTCAAGAGAGCGGACGAATTCTTGTTTAAACTTCTCCAAAATCTCATCATGCGATAAATTTCTACAGATGGATTAGACTAAATGATTAGAATCCGTTTCTTAAGACATCAACTGAAATCCACTCTTATTTTATAAT
>JAFIDM010000800.1:0-14249 GCA_023159025.1 Thereuonema tuberculata
TTATTTCTTAATCCAAAGTTGTTCTTAGGATTTTCATAATATAAAATCTTTATTAATGTATTTCTAGTAATATTTTCTAAGTTATAATTTCTAATTTGATTTCTAATTTTATAAAAGTTATTTATTATTAAAGAATATAATATTTTTTCTTTTGGCATTAAAATTTTATATTTTATTCTTATCTGTATTTTTTCATTCTTTGTTAATATACAATAATCTTGTATTATGTAATTCATTATTTTATTTAATATTCTATTTATGTTATTAGTGTCTGTATTACCTAAATGTACCCAACAACATAATCCATAATTTATTAATGAATCTATAAATGATTTATATATTAACATCTTGTATCTTATAGAAAAGATACCCTTTATATGTTGAAACATATATATTAATGAATTAAGTTTATTTAATATATATAAATAATGTGTTTTCCAAGAGAATTGATCATTAATATATAAACCTAGATATCTAATTGTTTTAATAATTTCAATATTTTCACAATTACAACTTTGGAAGTTTATGTCATCATCGAATAAACAATTATAATCATGATATTTTATTACTGGATTTGTATGTAAAAATTTATTTTTTGTTTTCAATATCATTAGTTTTGTTTTTTCACTATTTATTTTCATTTTATTATTGTGTGTCCAAATAATTAATTTATTAAAGTCTTTTTGTATATTGTATTCTGCAGTTTCATAATTTTCATTTATATTTATCAATATGATGTCATCAGCATAAGCAAAAATTTTTGATGTTGATATTGTACTATATAATGTATTTAAGTATAAAATAAATAAAAGTGGCCCTAAGTTTGAACCTTGAGGAATTCCTGTTTTTAATTTATATGTTTTACCTAATTTTGAATTTAAATTAATTCTTATTTTTCTATTTTTTAAATAGTTTTTTAATATTTCTATCATATTGCCTCTTATTCCAATATGAAATAATTTTTCTATCAATATCTTATGATTAATACTATCAAATGCTTTCTCAAAATCTATAAAAATAATATATATATAATAACCGTTATTTAATGCACAATTTATGATTTTTTGGAAATCTTGAAAGAGTTTATCAGTACTTAAATTTTTTTGATATGCAAATTGTTCTTTTTTTAGTAATTTATATTTATACAGAAAGTTATATATTGTATTAGTTAAGCATGTTTCTATAATTTTTGACATATTGGAAAGAACAGAAATTGGCCTATAATTTTTTATATCATCAATTTTTCCTTTTTTATATACTGGAGTTATTTTCGCAGTTTTCCAAATACTTGGGTAAGTTCCATATTCAAACATGGCTTTTATAAGTTCATGCAATATTGCTGCAAATATATCCATATACTTTTTTATATCTTTTACAGCAATATTATCAATACCAACAGTATTTTTATTTTTCATTAATGTAATTATATTTATTATATTTTCAATACTAGGTATATCAAACACTATTGAATTTATTGAAGTTTCAATATCCGTGTTATTACTTCTAGTGTTACAATTACATGTACTAACAACTTTACTAAATGTTTTACCAAATAATTCATCAGTTTGCTTATAATTATATTTTTCTATTAATTTACAAATTTTGTTTCTATCAATAGTTTTATGTTCATTATTTTTTATAATATTATTTATTATATTCCAAGTCTTTTTATTATTATTGTAAGTGTTTAGAAATTTATTTTGATAGAATCTTTGCTTTGTTTTTTGTATTAGGTTTTTTAACCAATTACTCTTTTTTCTATAAATTTCTCTATATTCTTTATTTGTTTTATTGTTTTTATGTTTTTTATATAACTTATCTTTTTCCTTAATATGACTATATATTTCATCTGTTATCCATTCATGTTTATAATTTTGTTTTTTATTATTTTTAGTTTGATAATGATATTCATGGTTTTCTCTATATTTTTCTTTATTACTTATTTGTTTTTTAGATTTATTTATAATTTTTACAAATTTATTTATTATTTTATTTGGGTCAATTATTTGCTTATTTCTTATATTATTAAGTAAGTTTTCTGATTTTTCAATAAATAATTCCTCATTTATTATATTATTGTGTCTTCTGAATTTTTTAAGATTTTGATTACTTTTACTTAATTTTTGATTAAATATTTCTAACATTATTATATAATGATCTGATATTTCTGTTTGTATAATATTACTTTTAGTATCTTTATTTTTTAAATTAATAAAACAGTGATCTAAGCATGTTGAAGTATAAGATTTTATTGTCTGTACTTCTCTAGTTGCAGTATCAATTAAATTCTCAAAGCCATAAGTATTAAAAATTTCTAAATATTTCAGTACCAAAGAATTGTTTTTTTTTTCTAGAATATTAATATTCATATCACCAATAATTATAAAATTATTAGTTTTTTCCAATTTTTTATGAGCATATTCTATAGTGTTTTCTAATTCTTTAAGAAAATAGTTTTTATTCGTTAGAGGAGGTTTATAAATTATTAATATTTTTTTTAAATTTGTACTATTATCAATTTTACTTATATTAATATCTTTATATTTAAGTACACATGTAATATTTTCAAATGTTATTGTGTCAATCTGAAAATTCATCAATGTATATTCATTTTTATAATACATTATTATCCCACCACCTCTTCTATTTTTCCTAAGATTATATATCATACTATAGCCTTCCAGGGTAAAATATTTAATTTCATTTTCATTTATGTTTATTTCTACTAAAATTATTATGTTTATTTCATTTAGAAATTTTTTTATATGACAAATGAGATAATCAAAATTCTTTTTTATACTTCGTATATTTAAGTATAATATTTTTTCAGAAGACTGATTTATTATTCTATTTATATACCATTCTTCAAAATCACAGTAAATATTTAATTTTTTCTGATCTGACGCATGAAATTCATGCATTTCATTGTAAACTTCATTTATGTGGGAAAGAAAATCTCAATACGCTGATAATAATTTGTAATTGCGATTCGTTGTGGTGAAGTGGAGAAAAAAGTAGAGACGCCATCTTTGAGCGTGACGTCATGTCTGACGTTTTCCAACGCTGCACTGTGATTGGTTATTTCAAATTACAAATTTACAAAACTACAAATTTACAAAGATCGTAAAACTTTCGCCTATTATTAGGATGATTTTAAATACAAAACATTATTTTACCAGTTTTTATTTTTTAGGTTTTTATCAAATATTTTGAGATGAAAATACCGAGTAATATCTCGTAAACACCCAAAAACATTGACTGCTTTCGAATTTTTAATTTAATTAATTGTAGAATACTTTGAAATTAAAAAACAAGAAAATAGAAATCCCAGATGCTTCACAAGTTCATATTTAAATTTTCAGAATTTTAGATGCATTGGAAAAAATATATTCTATATAACAGAAATAAAAGGTTTGCAGGAGTCAGGACCTTAAGGCAATTATCGTTCAGTTTATTTTTTATCTTGAGCCTTATTTTGATCGCAATTAGGTTGAGTATTTACTGAATGATGCTCCACCAAATCTATCCGTAAATTGTGCATAAAATATCAAACAATGAATGCGACTGAATAAACCTATGTTAGTTGATGGGCCGATACAAGTTTCAAATGATTCTCTTAAGGACATCCCAAAATAAAGTGCCAAGAAGGTATGAGCGACATTTTGTGAAGATTTATGGAAGATTTATGCCCTACGTCACCGGTCGGCAACCCCCGGCCCGCGAGGCTTTTTGGTGCGACCCTATAGGCGTCTTGGATCGTTGATATTTTATTTGTTTGTATTTCATTTGAACTATGTACAACAAATGTCATAAAAATACATAATTAGCGTTTTATTTTTAAAACAAAAATATTTGTACACAAATATTCTAGGTTTACTCACAAGTCAGTATACTATACTGTAATGACATGTGGCGAAGTGCGGCCCGCACTAATCCCCACGTAAAATATTTAGCCCTTTTACAACGATAGATTGCCGACCGCTGCACAACATAAATAAATAAAAATATTCAATTATTTTATTTTCTCAAAATATTTTTGACCAAATATTTGTTTTGAGTTGTGTTTTGCAGTTTGCTAAGGTTGTTGAATGAATCCATCCATTCCTGGGTGAAATGTAATTTACTGCATTCCTGTTTAAATTAGCGCCCTTCAATTCTTATTTTTTTGTTATTGATAATATACATGAATCAACAATTCAGTCCCGTTAGGGAAGTTAATTTCCCTGTCAACAGATGCTGTTTTTTTATATTAAAATATACATATGTTAAATAATTAAAGCCGTGCTGGCGTGACCGTGCGGTCTGCCATGGTGGCCAGTGCGCCAGTACCTGGGTTCGAATCCCGGCAGTGGCTTGGCTGTTTCAATTTCCTTTCCTGTGTTGTTCGCCTCTTCTTCGCTTTCTCTTCGGTCTGACGTCATTCCTTAATGGCGTCCTGGGGAAACCACCCCAGTATCTTTCCCCAGGCATTTCTGGGAATTCCATGCGAATTCCATAGATTTGGACCTGTCTCCGGACAGAATACTATGGATGGATGGAAATAATTAAAACTATTTAAAAACTAAAGATAAAACATAAATTTTTGCCAGGTGAGAGAGTGATTAGAATAGAAAAACAAAACAAGAACAATAGCCATATAACAAGAGTAGCAAATAAAGAAGTTATTTACGTTTACATAAGGATTTTCATAGTTACCTATCTACATTTTATTTACATATTTTGTTACAGACTAACGAACATATATACATAAATGTTACTTCATGGTATTTTTTTTTCTAACTTATATATTTATAGAGATAAACATACAAACAAAAAGCCTATTCTTACATGTAGATATATATAGACACACAAACACATACATATACAAACATAAATACACTAACATACATTCACATATATAACAATATACAGTGGATATATACATATATACATATAAACACAGAAGTATATACATAGAGTCTTTAGAGTGATTGAATATATCGGTATACAATCTTTTTGTTTTTGTTTTATATATATATATATATATATACACTCCCGTGCAACTAAATCGACTCACTCCTTCAGAGCACACAAAAAGGCGTATGTTTTTTAAATTGCTTATCCGATTTTTTTGAAAGTCTAATGTTTTTACTTTATAATGACACCATTATCATTAAAATCTGTACAATATTTTGTTTTATAATGCATTTTGAATGAAAACGCAAGCAAAATACATTCTTAGGAAAAAAAATTATAGATACTTAAAATTAAAATACAACAAAAAATTCAAGCAAGACAATGAAACTTTTATTAATCAATACTTGGTATTGCCTTCCCTTGCCTATACGACGGCTTGCCTGCGGTTCCTCATAGACCCTATTAAGGTTTTGACAAAGTCTTAAGGGATCCCATTCCACTCCTCCTCCAGCGCAATCTTGAGCGGCCTCCACCAGGTAAGAAAACAAGATCTGTTTTTCCCTCAAGGGATATGCCAGCCCACATCATGCAGGAACCGCCGCCGTACGAGACTGTTTCAGCAAAACAGCACTGTGAAAATCGCTCTCCTGGACGTCGGTAGACCCGGCCTCTCCTATTATTACCATTTTGAGACACATTCTGCTCTCATCAGTGAATAGAACGGACCGCTATTGCTCGATGCTCCAATTGACGTGTTCCCGAGCAAATTCGAGTCGTGCTGTGCGGTGACTTACGGTCAATTTTGGGCCTCTAGCGGGCCGTCTTGGAGTGAGGTTGGCTTCCTTCAAGCGTCTTCTGACTGTCCATTGACTAACAGCTACTCCACGAACTTGTGTCAGCTCCTGTTGCAGATCGACGCTTGTGAGATGGCGATTTCGCAATGAAGTTGAAATGAAAAAGCGATCGTCCCTCTCAGATGTGAATCGGCGCCGTCCAGTATGTGATCTCCGAGTGAAGGTACCAGTTTCCTGAAACCTTCTGAATACTCTTGAGACAGCAGATTGGCTCAAGTTTAGTTGACGAGTGACTTCTCGTTGACTGTGGCCTGCCTGCAACAAAGCAACAACTTGTGCGGCGTCTTCTGGCGTAGTATCCATGGGTTTGTGAAAACAATGAATTAAACTTGCAGAGATGTGTACAGATGAACGTCTGATAAGCAACTGATAAGAAATATCGGTCCACGTGGGGTTTTATAGGGGAGTGCGGCGCGCAACTCATGGTTTCCGTTCAGACGGCATTTTGCTACGCTTACGTTCAGATCACATTCAGTTGGAAAATATTGTACAGATTTTAATGATAATGGTGTCATTATAAAGTAAAAACATTAGGCTTTCAAAAAAAATTTTTTTTTGGAAATCGGTTAAGCCATTTAAAAAATATATGCCTTTTTGTGCGCTCTGAAGGAGTGAGTCGATTTAGTTGCACGGGAGTGTATATTATCAATACATGTATTATGTATGATAATATTCACTAATATTTCTCAGTTAATTTCTATTATTTTGTTGTATATGTTCATATATATACCTTTACATTTACAAACATATACATACAAAAACAATTTCGTTAATAAAGAAATTATAAATTGCTGGGCTGCTTCCCAAAAAACAACTCCTCCTTGTTGTAGTCGGAACACAGTTTCGAAATAATATGAAGATACAGAATACACATTTACATACGTTTATCTATATTCACACACATACACACAACTGCATCTAATCATATAAACATTCCTAAGCATATTTGTTTCAATTTGATCATAATCATATTTGTGTTTCTTCAAGCGTTTATTATTAACCATTTTTTTATTTGTTTTTTAAATATTGAAATTTTTGTATGATCTAATTTTATATCGTTATTTATACTATTTATAGTTTTTTCTAATATGTGAATAATATGACGTTCTCCATATTTATTATGTATGAAAGGGTAATGGATTTTAATTTTTCTGGTCTCTGAGGGTGACAATTTGTTTCTATTCAATTCTATAATTTTGAGTTAATATGTAGTAGAGAAATTTTTGTTGGGGAGTTAGTATTTCGTATTTTAGTAATAGCTTATTACTATAGTTCTCACCATTCCAATATTTTCTAGTAAATATTAATTTTAATATTTTATTTTGAAGGTTCTTAATTTCTTTGAGATTTGTCTGTGTGGTATTCGCCGACACTTGAACTGCATAATTATAGAGTCAAAGAAGGCATAGTAGATAATTTTAATTTTGATTGGCAAGAGATCTTTAATATGATAAAATATATATGAAAGTACATTAAGCCGTTTGTATATGTGATTTATGTGATTATTCCAGATGAAAGTGTTATTTATGATTATTCCTAGATATTTTAAATTAATTAACTAATGTTATTTTTGTGCATGTGATACAATTCGGATATTGGTTGTGTAGACATTCATGGCTGTGATAATATATTTGTGGTATTGTATCAGGAATTTTCTTTTTGGGGTGGATTATTATTAATTTTGTTTTGTGTTCGTTAATTATTATTTTGTTGTCATGAGACCATTTTTGTATATTTAAAAGATCATTTTGAAGTTTGATTTGTGCATTTGTAATATTCCTATCAATTGCATAGATGAGAATATCATCTGCACAGATGTGAATATGACATGTTTTTATGACACTGAATATATTTAATTTAGTAAATGGTTCCTTCAAATCTATATATTTAGTCAGGAATGTGTTTCGAAATGTTTTCAATGCAATAAAATTAACGATAACGATTTTATTCTTGTAAATAAGTATATTTAACATTCACTGAAAGTTTGTCTTTTATTCCTTCTAACAATATAGTGAATAACCTGGATTATATAAATTCAGAAGCCACGAATTATTACTGATCCTCCTTCGACAGTTTTTATATAATAAATATCACAATGGTACCATGTTATTTAAATATTATTCTTGCTCTTTTATTTTCATACATGTTATAAACAAAACAAAAAATCCTGCTTGTTTAGATGACTTTTTGCCAACCATTGTCATCCCTTTTGCCCATCGGTTTGCTGATAAAATTTCAACTTTCTGGATCACAGATTTCTAATTCATCTACTTTGCTTTCTATTATTGGAAATCGTAACCAGCTATTACCTCATTTCTAACTAAGGTTTATACATAAAAACTTCACCATTCACACTCTCTCTCTCTCTCTCGATTGTGATCAATCATCGCATTTTCAGGATTTTAACATTTTCTATACTAGGTCCTAAAATCTCTTCAAATGTTTCCTCAACAGCTTAAACAAACTTTAATACATACTATTCATGTTTATAAGTAAATAACTTTAACGTGCAGGCGTATGATAGTGAAAAAATGCATAACTGCACATAAGTAAACAAAAAAAGAAGTCTAATAAGACTGAAACAGCTGTCCCAAATTCCCTACATTAGAGCTCAGGGTGCGAGAACCTTTTGTTTACTTATGTGCAGTTTTGTATTTTCTTCACTATTCATTTTTCTTGTCAACTTTTAGTTTTATGGAGGAATATGTACCATTTGTTCAGACAATGAATACGTGCGATCTAGAAAACACTAATTTTCAGATTGCCCTCAAAACCTTAAAGATATATATCGACGCCGAAACTATTCTATTCTTGATTGATAGAATTTGAAATAAAGCGCTTCTATTAATTTCCCAGTTCCTTTGGAATTACACCGATTAATGTACTTCAGCCTTTGCTGTACTTCTCCACTTTTCTTGCGATGCTCAAACGATTATTTATCTGAAGTATTTCTATCAGTAGAAATGAGATAAACATATTTCCAATTATGCTACATCTAGTTGGTCTTTTTTTTTTTTTTTTTTTAATTTCTAGCATATACAGTGCACGCAAGTTATATTTGAATGCTAAAATTGCCTTCTTTTTAAGTTCGATAGAGGAAGGTGACCATATTTCGGATACCATTTTGTTTTTAATCTAAAGAATTTAAAATATTGAATCTTTGGTTAAGAATTTTACTTTGTTTTCTTCTATAAATAGCAATTTTAGATCCCGAACTGGTAAATATCCATTGTAAAAAATAGATAGTTTAATTATTTTTTTTGCAAAACATTGCTGTTTTTGTTGTGAAGGAAATGGGGTCTTAATTTCGGATATTGGAGACCCAATGACCAAAAATGCTTTACCCTTTTTACCTCCTTTTTGGGTTTTTTGTTTAATTCTCACAAAATCAACATTTTTACGATTCTTGAGGGCAGGCAAGGACTTATATCAGTGGGTTTTACAAATTTAGACACACATGTGTTTGCATCCGGAGAGGCGGTCGACTGTTTCTGTAGGTCTACTGGGTTGGTTGAATATTGTGAGCTAGAGATAGCATTTTCGGATACAAGAGGTTCTATGTTGCTGTCTACCGTTATTTCTTCTACACGAACTTCAGGCTTTGGGGGTGCTTTCTACTGTAAACGGATATCCGAAATTAGGACGATATGACAAATATTTTTGAATCAACATTTGAAACTAACCATAAAACCATACACAACGATGCGACTTAAACTACATTTTATGAACTTCATTATTAGAACTTGCCACTTGCGCTCCAGCTGTGTTCGAAGTTGACATCTTTAATAATTCACTTTTTGTAATGTTTTTAAATTATTTATTGTTGCGTACATGCAGATCGAAGGCTCACGACTACAAGACAGATTACATATGGCGGCCAGAGCTTCCGATCATGGTAGACACTAATGCAATCTGCTGACCTGTATGCGATTTATCACGCTATCCGAAATTAAGGCACCATCCGAAATATGGTCACTTTCCTCCATCTATTATTCGGGAAAAATATTCTGTACTAGCAGCAAAGCCTGTCGGACGACAGGCATAAAAAAATCTGAAAAATCATTTTATTATCAACTATCAAATATAAAGTAAATGTAATCTAAATACTGTGTTAACTTGTGAATGAAGCTTCTACGGCAAAATGGTTTTGAGTTTCGAAATCAGCGTGAACAACTGAATAAGTATGCCAGATTTCATTCAAATGGATGCAGTGGTAACAAAATTATTTGTTTTTGACGGTATGTTTTGTTAGAATTTCAGTTAAAATTTCATGGAAACATGGAATGACAAAATGAAGTAATATTTCATCCAATTTGAGTACCCTTGATTCAATGGTACCATTGAAACCTTGGATCTATCTTAATAGCTTAATTATATCAAGTTACAGACAGACACAGACGAAATTAGCAAATTATATAAGTTGATACTTTTTATTTCTTATTTCGAAACATTGTAAAACATTGTAAATATTTATTCAAGACTATATTAAATTTTAATCGATCTATCTGTATCGATACTTAAAGGAATTGTAATTGGATGGTGTTTTGCATCATTTGACCAAGCGCCAAAATTCGATTTTGAGATATTCCGAAATTGCAGTTGAAATTTGATAATAATTTTATGAATGTTTTTTTGTTTGTAATCCAAAATGCAGTCACTAAACGCTTTTTAATTGAGAATCAATTTAAATCAGCCATATTTTGACTCACTGCTTGCTCCTTTGATTATTGCCATTATTCATTGCTGGTGTATTGTTAATGTGCGAGAGTTCAATTGTTTCATTGTTGCTTCCATTGCTAACTGATTGACTGATTCCCTGAAACGTTATATCTATGTATACGACTGTCTCTATAAAATACATTTATATCCAGAGCTAAACGGACTTTTACCCCACTCTGTACACATACAAATTGAGTGATCTGACTTTACTAGTAAAGTAGACTAAAAATAAAACAAGGTAGGGATACTGATTGGGAAACCAATCACAGTGCTTCGCAACGGCTTCTGCGTCACCTTTACTTTATAATTGACTGCGCCGAGTTGTTAGTCCTAACAAAGGATTATGAAACTAACACGTAAAACTAAAATAGGTCCAAAAAAAACGAACCAAGACAAAAGTTTAAAGTAAACGTATATTTTCTTAAATAAACTTTTGTATACAATTATTTCTGTCCTTTTATTCACTTGTATGACCTGTCACTGTAAAGGCATAAGCGATCGAACTCTTTTCTTGTTAGCACGGACAACCCTTTTCTTGAACTGTTAATTAAAGTCTCTTTTGTTAACCTGTACCTATCAGTAATTAAAGTCTTGCATCGTTAATCTTGTACATGTAACTTGTTTTAATTAATCATATACTCCTCGACGAATCTACGATGAGAAATGTAATCTTCTGAGTTTACCCGTCCGTGTTATCGTAATGAAAGATTTACTTACATTCGCTGATCTTGATTCATCGCTAACCTTGCGTATCAACATTGAATGATTTCTCGTAACGGTCGATTAATGATGATTCGATGAATCTCGATGTCTTCTACTTTCGAATGTAATCGGAGTTAGACTTGCGACTTATATCCTGCCTTAAGTCGTTTCACGCAAATTAAACTTCTCGTTTCCGATACAATACCTTTCAATATCCATCGTACGTATTTACGTTTGGTATTAGGAATTCTAACATAACTCAATTCCTAAAAACTTGCTAAGGAAAAACATATGAGAACTTCTTTACTCATTCAGTTTCCATTTTGTTCTCTACACTCGTTTTTCATTATTCATCACAAGTTCATTGTTGAACAATCATCACTACTAAGGCTGTATATCATCACGTTCTCCGTTTGTTGATGATTCTTGCTATGTTCATTCTTAACTTTACATTACACACGATTCAGTTGGCGAGGCTTAGGATTGCTACCGTTTGAAATATGCTTAGAATAAAAAACAGGTACGTATTCTAATTCAAACTCTCAACTACAAGTGTGCACCATCTTGTTCCCAACTGAACTCAAGTTTATATCAGCAACAGAAGGAATTTTCATATTATAACTTAACTTTTTTGACTCACAATTGTTCTACTGCCTTTGATTGTAATTAATGTTAATTACAGAAACACAAAAAAATCACTAAAATATACATATGTTTTTTTATAAAAACAAGAATTTAAGCTGTTACCAATCCAAAAAAGACATATCTTTTAATCCTTTTTTTTTGGCAAAAATTAAATAACAAATATGACACATAAAGTAAAAACCAATTTAAGAATAAATAAAACAAGCCTTATATCAATACAGTAGACTCTCGATATGACGAAGTTGATGGGACGCTAAAACAAAATTCGAGATGGCGAGTTTTCGAGATAACAAGGTCATAACCAAAACATAAAATTTCACGTAAAAACACAAGATACGGAATAATATTCTAAAAATTAGTCTTGATAGATCTGAATAAGTGTAAATAAGAAATAGTAGTTGACAATAAGTCTAAATATAGCAATGATAATTTTAATTTTTAAAAGTAGTGGAAAAAAATTACATTAAATTGAAAAAAAATAGTAAAATACAATGAACTTACATTGCTAGAATTTCTTAAACTTAAGTCCATTATCGTGGCCTAGCGACATCTCTTTTAAAATTGTTCTTCAACCAATTTTTCTATTTGAAAAATAGCAAAAAAGTCATCGTTTTCCACGTCATCCGAGCATTCCATGAAGCGTCGTAGTATGTGGACAATATCTTTAGCTTTGGAACTTTCCATTTTTGAGGCAACTGGAGATTCATTGACACGTTTTATAACTTCCCTAACGTTTTTCGCCGACTAATTTAACCATACGCAGTAAATCCTGAACAATTTAGAACAACACACCTAAGCAACAATGTAACAAATGACTGGCAAGACATAGTAGCGCACACTCGCACCCTCCTTTCCCCAAATAGTTATCGACCAGATGGATTTATCGGAATCGTCCTTGACTCCTCAAGAAAGATAATGACGGCGATTTTTCCTGAAAAATTCATTTTTTACTTCGATAAATATTCGACATAACAAGATTTGAGTGAAAACTCTTCGACATAAGAATTAAAATAAACATTAGATGAATATGTAATATCAAGGGGAAATAATTTTTCGACATATCAAGGTTTTCGAGATATCGAAGTTCGATCTATCGACAGTCTACTGTAATTTGTGAGCAAAGTCTCTTAATAAAAAATATCAGCCAATGGGCTCGCAAATAATATTAAACCCAAAAATAATTCATACTGTTCGTTTTCAAAAAGCAGACCCACGACTGGGGGACGATTTTACTCCGCGGAGGGGTGATACGCTGAGATGGGCACTTTCCCTAAGAAATTCTTTTGGACATTTGCGCTTTTAAAAAAAATAGAGGAGGATCATTTCTATAGTAGTATTTATTCTTTCCATAATTCTTTCGTGAAAAGCGTAAATAGAACGCTGCTACTAGTAAACTAACTGATAAAAAGTAATCAACCCCTATTTCGATGAAATCGAAGGAGACCTGACGCATGTGTAGAAGCGTTGAACGCTCTCGTAAACAAAACCGATCAGTACTTGTGGGTTTGTTCTTTAAGTATGATTATTTCCAACCATAATCATTTCTGAGTCCGAAAAGGCTGATAAAACAATAATACCAAAAATTGTTTTTTTTTTTTTTTTAAATTGTGTGAGATTAAATTACGTTTTTAAAAATTAACTGTTGCAGTAATAATAAATATTTTAAATACAAAACATTATTTTATGTTTTGTAACATTATTTTATGTTATGTATTTAATGAAAACAGTTTTTGTTTTCATTTCAGGTTTTTGTCAAATATTTTGAGGTGAAAATACCGAGTAATATCTCGTAAACACCCAAAAACATTGACTGCTTTCGAATTTTTAATTTAAATAATTGTAGAATACTTTGAAATTAAAATACAAGAAAATAGAAATCCCAGATGCTTCACAAGTTCATATTTAAATTTTCAGAATTTCAGATGCATTGGAAAAAATACTATGTGTATAACACAAATAAAAGGTTTGCAGTCGCCTGCATTTGCTTGAGTCAGGACATTAAGGCAATTTTCTATCTAGCTCAGTTTATTTTCTATCTAGAGCCCTATTTTGATCGCAGTTAGGTTAAGGATTTACTGAATGATGCTCCACCAAATCTATCCATAAATTGTGCATAAAATATCTAACACTGAATGCGACTGAATAAACCTATGTTAGTTGATGGGCCGATACAAGTTTCAAATGATTCTCTTAAGGACATACCAAAATAAAGTGCCCAAAAGATATGAGCGACATTTTGTGAATATGGAAGATTTTATGCCCTACATAAACAAAAATATTCAATTATTTTATTTTCTCAAAATATTTTTGATCAAATATTTGTTTTGAGTTGTGTTTTGCAGTTAGCTAAGGTTGTTGAATGAATCCATCCGTTCCTTTGTGAAAGGTAATTTACTACATTCCTGTTTAAATTAGCCCCCTTCAATTCTTATT
>JAFIDM010000852.1:1406-13538 GCA_023159025.1 Thereuonema tuberculata
CAAACGTTTTACGTAATATAAATATTATATTTTTCTTACTGTTGTTTCTAATAATCGAAGAACAAAATTCTATGCTTTTGTTTTAGATACCATTTCTTTCTTTTTCTCTCTCTTTTCCTTTTCTTATCCTTTTCTCTGTCTTTTGCAAAATCTGGTTTTACTGCGTAAACTATAGTTCCTATATCCTTACAAATACTTTAGCTCCTGTTGCTTTTTTTGTATTGTTTTTAATTGTAATGGTGTTTGTAGGAGAGATTTTTAGAACCGAAGAAACAACGAGTCAAGTTTGTAACAGAACTGAATTAATTTATTAACCAGAAAACATGGGTTTTTATTGATTTTAGAAAATTGGATTTCATTGGAAGATTAATTAAAAATATACATAGAGATTGATCAAGAATATAATGAATTTAAATGAATTAACTGATTCAATGACTGCAACAAAAAATAATTTAGAAATAAACAGAACATCAGTAATTAGGAAATAGAAAAGGAAAATATTTTAAAATAAATAACGGTAAAGATTAAAATGAATAAAATACAGATATTTAAAGATAAATATAAATAAATGATTACTAAACATATTTACACCCCCCCCCCCCCCCGTCAAGAGTTTTTATCCTAAAAAAAAGCATTAATAATTTTTACATTCAAAGGACTTGTTCATCTCTACTTAACTTCGAAAATATCTTAGAGTTTCTTTGTTTTTTTTTTCTTTATTTTCATTTTAAGTGAAAATGAACACGAAAGTGTAAAGATGTGGAGAAAGTAAAAATAAAACATCATCTCTGTCCATCTTTCATCACTCTAGAGCCGAAACTACAAGTCGCACAGATATGATTTATATCTTATTTGAACTCATATTGGAAGAGTATATTTTTCCGGTATGCAAATACTTCGAGAAAATATCTGTTCGGGATAACTTGCGTTTCGGGTTTTTTTGAAACAAGCCTTTTTTTCTAATACAGGGAAAGTCCTAAGTCAAGCAAATAACTTTTGAACGAAGATAGTTAGGGAAGTAAGGTATTGCTTTAGGAAAGCGATCATGAGCTATCAGATGTGACTAACGGTAGCGCCCCTAGCGGCAAAATGGGGAAGTTAGTAACCTTATTCGGAAACTAAGAGAGATACTGAAAAAAATAAATGAGAAAGTTGTAAAGAATCACCAAATGGAAATTTTACAGAAAAGAATCGTGCAAATAAAAGGCGGTAGACTTCGTCAGCATATACCTTTGTGTGCCATATCCAAATGATGTTTTTTTATTTACAAGATACTATGTAGTCATTAACGCAATATTTGACGATTCTTTGTAGACTGCAAAGCATGAATTTTTGTCTGCAGAAGTCACAGCTATCATTTGTATAAGGCACACAAAGGTATGGAAATGAGACGTGTTCTACTTGCACGATCCTTTTCTGTGAAATGTCATTTCCTACTAATTGGGTGATGCTCCACAACTTCCACATTTATTATTTTCGATAGTTTCCGAGTTTTCTTGTTTCGCATTCTGAGATATCACCGGGAAGATACTGGGACTGGACCTTTTTAGGACTCATCAGCCAGACAACTCCACCGATGACAGACTCAGAAGATGCGAGAGGTTACGATCCCGGGTCTCTCTTTCCCAAGAAGTTCCTTGGCCTGCTACTCGCAAAGCACCAAAGGAATTTAATAAAGGCATTAAATAAGAAATAAGCCTTATGTTCGAAATGGTAAAGGAACTATTGTATATATTTTCAATTTTGTTAATTTTTGGTTAGGATTTCTTTGGGGGGAGGTCCCGTTCTTGGGAGCGAGACCCGGGATCATAACTTCTCACACCTTCTGAGTCTGTCAACGGTGGAGCTTGGCTGGCTGATCAGTTCTAAAAAAAGGACGAAACGGTCTGTCCCAGTCTCTTCCCGGTGACAGCTCAGGGTGCGAATCCTTTCTTGTTGCGTAATTTGTACGTGTTTATTATTTATTCACTATAGTTATGTAATTAGTTGAGTTGCTACAAAGCAGAAATCATGAAAAAACTGCAATTTGTGATGAGAATATGCCCTTTGGTGAGAATGTAGTTTATGGTTATACAATGAAAATAAGATGGGGAGGCATCGCCCAAAGTGACTATAATCCAAGATGGCGGCTACGTTTCAAAATGGCTACCCGTGTTTTGATTTTGCTTCTCCTTTTCTGATACACATCATGCAAAAGAGTGCTGTATATCGATTTATATGTTTTTCAAGTCAAGGATTTCATTTTTCATGTTCAAAATAGGCTAAATTTTAATGTAGATGCTTTTTTGTCGAATATGGTTCGCACAAAAGGTTACACACAAAATGTACATACTTTTAATATACCCGTAAGCACACCCAAAATGTATTAAACGTAAATATAAATGTAAATGTATTTACACGAAATGTTAATCATATATCTTTAATACTAACAACAAAAAAGTGCACTTTTAAAAGTCTAAGTTCTGCTGAATAATTGTATCGACACCACTTCATTTTTCGTATTCGTTCTTGCATTTGCACAATAGTGTGCAAGATAAACCAACATTTCTACAGCTACATTTGTTCTTGCAGATTTTGCACATACATTTGATAAGTTCCTTGCAGGAATCAGAAATTTCTGGTAACTCCGACCATTTCAACTGCCAAGAATCATCGTGCAACCACCCTTCCTATTCGTTTGGAGATGGTACATATATTGCGCGTTTGTTTGCTTATTCCCAATGTGTCCAGCACGGAAAGCACTGCGTTATACTTGTTGTTCTAATGCACCCTTAGTCGGTGGCAGACTTGCAAGTGGACGGTTTTTGGTCATGAACAACTCTTGTCTTGCATCATTGGCATTTACGTTGTCACTAGTTACAGTACAGTACTACTACGTATCATGTCTAAAATTTCAGCAGGAACGGAATTTTGTGATTGTGAGATAACCGAAAATGCAGTAGTAGCTTCTTTGAAGAGCATCCATGTCTTCCAAGTTAATTTTTTGGACTTTTTTTCAACTAGAAATGCTATCACAGCCTGTGAAGGCATGAAATCCTGGTAAAACAATACCCTTTTCCCTTCCAATAGCTTCAGCTATAGCTTGAACCGGAAAAAATCTGTAATTCTTTCCTGTTCCAAAAGCAATCCAAAGTTTATCCAGCTCCGCTGTTGACAAGGTAAAGAAGTAAGCAACTGCTAAAACTAAGACATCGGTATCTACTGTGCGTATACAAATATTCCTGAAGCAGTTTTCCATCATGTCGTGGAGATGCAGTAGTATTCTTGAGCCTGCTTTTTCATGACCAGGACAAGTAACACCAATGAGGGAAGTTTGTGCATTATTATTTCCTTTGATGTCTTCACCTGATGTTGTTACAACCTGTACGTGTGTGATGGTATTTACAGCTAAGGTTCCAAGTAGACTGAAGAGCTCCTCTTTGTTATTGGAATTTCTCAAAAAGCTTTGCCAATTTTTAGGTACAGTTACATGTGAAAGCACTTGTCTCCTGGTTCCTGTTCCCCGTTTCTCACTACTTTGACCTTTAATACTTGGTGTAACGTATCTATCCCAAGTGAAATCAATTCTTTGACATCAGAAAGCTTCAATATCTTTACAAATGTGAGGGTGAAATGTGTTCATATAATAATCACCAAATGTCTTTGAAGTTTGTGGCTTTAAAATGTTAGTAAGAACTGCACCTTCGTAAACTTCTAAAATGTGCGTTACGCCAGCTTTATTGCCTAATCGACCATTACTGGAATGTGCAGGTGGAAATGGCTGATTTTCATGTTTGAAAAAATTCTTTATATCTAACTGACGATTCTGTGTAACTATAAAGAGTCTGGAAAACAGCTGGACATCTGCTTTTAAAATCTTGAGTATATTATTTTTCTTGCTAAAGCTCATCTCAGGAGTACTGAACAGGGGAACGTTGTTCATTTTCAAAGGTTGAAATATTGTTGAAGATTTTTTTACTAGTCGTTCCTCAATGAAATTGTGAAAGAGCTCAACACCAGTTGACTGCTAAATAAGTTGTTGCATTAACTTGCTTGTGTACAATAATCCTGCTGTCGATGACAATAAGGTCTTTATCATTTTCTAAAAATGGGTTTCCTAACTCTTTTAATATGCTGTAAAGTGCTTGAACCTTAGCAACATATTTGACTTGAAATGAGTAGTACTACTCATGATGGAGTAGATTGTTTTGTTCAGGTTGTAACTGATTGCCACTTTCAAACTAATTTCTGGTCCAGAAACCATCCAACGCCTAAGTGCCGATGGATCCTGTGTCAACCCTACTGAACCACCTTCACCTTTAACTACTGCGTTGTTTTGTTCATGTGCAATCCAAAGTTTATCCAGCTCCGCTGTTGACAAGGTAAAGAAGTAAGCAATTGCTAAAACTAAGACATCGATATCTACTGTGCGTATACAAATATTCTTGAAGCAGTTTTCCATCATGTCGTGGAGATGCAGTAGTATTCTTGAGCCTGCTTCTTCATGACCAGGATTGCTGTGAACATTCTATTTAATTTTCTTACCACAAACTGTCCAGAACGATGTATGTCTGATAGTTCAATCTCTGCATCATAAAGGTGTTTCAGATGGATTGATAGCCAACGTCATAATGATGATGATCAAGCAAAAAAAAAACCAAGGCATCATTTCTTTCAAACACTCACGAAACAAGATGTAGTTTCCTTCTCTGATTGAGCGAACAAAGAGAAACAAGAGGATTTCCGTATTAAGATAAATCTCCCAATATTTGAACATGACACTCTCATCAGCTCGTCATGACTCAACGTCTGAAATTCAAGCTCGGAATCTGCTTCTTGGTAAGCATCATGCGACAAGTGGTATAGTGCTGCAGCAGTTATTTGATGAATTCCTCTGGCTTTCTTCACGTGGATTACTTTCAGATAACTTTCAGCAGCACTAAAAGATGCAATATCAGCTTGAGCAATTGCATAAAGGATAGCAAATTAGTGGCGTATCGCAATACTTTTAAACTCCTATTTACACAAGTAATACTGAAACAAATAAATAACATTTCAATATTTTGACATCAATATTATTACTTTAAACTGGTGCCACGAATACGAAACTTCTAAAACTGCAATAAGCATATGCCTTTGAGCAAAATAAGGACCGTCTCTACCCTTATATTGATTCTGATCTTATTTTGCACATGAAAAATGAAATCCTTGACCTGAAAAAACATATAAATCGATATACAGCACTCTTGCATGATGTGTATCACAAAAGGAGAAGCAAAATCAAAACACGGGTAGCCATTTTGAAACGTAGCCGCCATCTTGGATTATAGTCATTTTAGGCGATGCCTCCCATCTAATTTTCATTGTATAACCATAAACTACATTCTCACCAAAGGGCATATTCTTATCACAAATTGCAGTTTTTAGATGTGTAGCTCCCCCACTAAATACTTTACATTGAACTTTAAATCTGAATTTATTTTGCTTTTTTGTAATTCTATCTTAAATTCGGATAAATATCTTCTGCAAAATAACATATACTTGATTCTAATTTTCATTAAGGGCCTTCGCTACATTTCGAATATTGAGGCGACAAATGGTTGCAAACACTCGGATGGAGGAAAAAAAAAATAACGTCACAGGAAGACATTAATGCTTTCAGACAAATTAAATCATCAGTCATAATTGTAAAAAGAATATTTGAAGCTGGAGAAATGAAACCAGTGAATGTAATTCTGTGCTAAAGCGTAAATTTAAGACCGACCGAAAATAATAATAATAATAAGAAGAAGAAGTTCTTCTTTTTCAACTTTTGATTCGCTTTGAGTTTTCATTTGCCTCAAGATATTTTGATTCTTAGTCTTAGAATTTCTGAGTTTATTTTCTTTTGATACAAGCTTCACTTAGTTCTTTTCTTGTCGTTTCGATAAATCTTCCTTGAGTTTTTATGTTAATGCTGTCCGTTCAGAAGCATTGTGATCTTAAATGTCTGACTTTAATGATGGTCATGACTTTGTCTTGAGTCAACGGTGATCTTTTAATCTTTCTCTGATGGCATCTGTTAGATAATTCAACCCAATGTCCTCTTACGATACCTCGTCAGGAGTCAATCGCCCCCCCCCCTTGTATTTTAATATGAATAAATGGTTTTTAATAACAAATAATATTGTAAATTATTTTCATCCACCTTTCCTACTTAGCATTACAGTTGAAAATAGACTGAAACGTTCTGCATTTTATGTTTTTAATTTGGCGACAAAAAATCTAAATACAGTGGAAACTTGATTAACCGTCACATTCGGGACCGGGACTGTGGCGGTTAACCGAATAGACAGATAACAGAAATTTCGCAATAAACTGTACAGTAATGAAATTTCAATACTGGTTTGGGACGAAAGGCAAACAATAAATTAATACAAAGAAAAATCTATCGGTAACAAATAGATATCGTCAAACACCAAACAAATAATAATAATAATAATAATAATAATAATAATAGAAACGTAAAACAGTAGGCCTACTAGATAATAAGGTTTATATGTTGAAGCTGTAATCAGTCATCTTCTTCTGTTTCTTCGAGGCTCGAGCTTTTTTCGTGGCAGTGTCCCGTATTTTACGGAGAAGTAGGTTTTGCGATCGATGACGGATAACATAGAGTGACGCTTAATCGAGTTTCCACTGTAATTTTGGATTCATTTATTTCATTGGGATTCACCCTTTTGGAAGATTTATACTTATTTTATTCCACTTGCGTCTATAAATAATATTGGTTCGAATAGCAACCTTCTGTTGTGTTAATGCTAGGAAACTGCATAATAACTTTCCTGCCAATATTTTGTCGGAAGAAATCAAGCTCTCTCTCATGGAAGTGAATACGTAACTTTTTGAAGAAGAGGAGGTTGCTTCAAAAGCACGCTTATTTAAGAACGTATCCATATCTGAAAAAAAGTATTAATTAAATTGTAGCACTGATCAGAACTAGCAAAGCAACTGACTAAATGTAGAAAATACAATAGCAATTACAATATTTATAAGTAAATTTAAGTCAAAAATAACATGTCACACCTTTGACAGTATTTTTAAGAATTAGAACTAAAATCAATTCTCTGAAATTTCTGACTTTTTCTCCTAATTGCTAAAGTTAATCAGACAAAAAATCTGAATTTGAATTAAATACATACTTATGTCCACCATCTTCCCAGAGCCCCCTCTAAAACATCAATTGACTAGAGACCCTATTTTATGGTGTAATAAATTCACTTATAGCGATAGGATAGAAGGCTCCAAAGCAGTGATTATTTCGCGTTTATTAATTTTCAGCGAGAGTAGAAATACATTTCCCACAAATATCAAATTTCTAAATAAGTAAATACAATTTAACATCCAGTATCAACTTGAATTGTTTACTATTAACTATTAATTATCAAACTGTAAATATAATTTATGAGAATTAAATGCAAAAAGAATTTACATCTAGCACCATACTCAAACAAATCACACGATATGTTCAGAGTACATGTATATGAGTGTCTCAGCGCTATAAGGGCGAAGATTTGTTCAGTGCACTGTCGCTATGTTGGAACATGCCGAGAATCTACTCCCACTGTCAACGTTTGTTTTGGAGAAACCACACTGCCTGCAAGGACTTTTCAGCCCAAGTTCTTTAACCAAACCCCTCAACAGCGTTGTCACCTTCTTCTGCAGCTTCCGTCATTGGGATTTGAGGACTGGAATAGCCACGAAGGAAAACATATAGAGAAACATATAGAGAAAATATATAGAGAAATGTTTTTCAACATAGGAATTTTCTGAAATTTCAAAGAAATAACTCTATGGACAAGTCTGGTACTTAAGGAAAGTGATTAGACAGGCAGTTTGTACAAAGTGTTCTTGCACAAAGCAAGCCTAAATAAAATTGTTTTCTTCTCATTGCTTGAAATGCCTTGAAAATATCTCATTGCAATGTTGAAATCAAGTACTGTTCATTCGTACATTACAATGTTTGCACCGTTTTATCAAACAAATAAAATTCTTCCTCTTTATATTCTTCACTTAGAGAATATATCGTGATAACTTTAGTTTTTCTCGGTATTTCTATTAAGAAAGATCGGCACGAAACAGAAGGTAAGCCTATTTTCTATTTCTAGAAAGCTGAAATTTTGCACAGAGGTTCCCTTTACGATTTAGACAAGGAATAAGGTCGGATTTTGCGAAATTCCCACAGGTTCGGGAGTAACAAGACCTTCTTGTCGCTTTAAAGTTTTCTTATTTCCGTAATTAGTTCCGTAACTATAATTAGTAGAGACTTCAAATTTGGGATGTAGGTAGGTAATTATAATCACTAAAATCCGTTTTCAGGATTTTTCGAAATTCCTACGGGTTCGGGAATAACAAGGGTTTATTTTCGCTTGATAGTTTTCGTATTTCCGTAATTAGTTCCATAACTGTAATTAGTAGAGACTTCAAATTTTGCATGTAAGTCGGTAATTATAATCACTAAAACCCTTTTTCAGGAGTTTTCTAAATTCCCCCGGGATAGGATAAAAAGCTTTGCTTTAAGTTTTAAAACTGATAGTTTGCTTCCGTTAGTATTGTTAGATTTTAGGATTTGTTATCGTGACAATGAGAACTACACAAATATTGTTTATGCAACAATTGGAGCTAAAATATTGTTCTGCCCAGTAGCGGTTCATATGCACCCGGTGGCGACAATGGAAACTATACAAATAGTGTTGTGCAACAATTGCAACTAAAATATTGTTGTGCATAATAGCGAAGGAGTTTTCGGGTTAGATACAGATTTGTAATGATCAGATGATTTTTTACGAACTAGGAAAGGTTTGAAGTGATAGGGTTATGATGTTACAAAATTCAAATAAGCTGGAACAATGGGTGTACACTGGGAGGACGGTGAGTGGATGGGTAAACATGGTTCAAAGATACTTCTACGAGGTTTTCGGGATAGATACAGATTTGTAATGAGATCAGACCACTTGAGTTGTTGTTGTTTTTTGTACCTATCGGGAAAGTTCCAAGTGATCTCGCAATTGTAATTTCTTTATCATCCTCATTAGGACATTTGTTTTTTGTAACCCGAGCAAAGAACGGGTCGTTTTGCTAGTACATATATATATAGTGGGAAAAGTTGTGTCCATTGGGATGGACACTGGGTTTGAAAGGGTTAAGCAAAACTCTTTGTTACCGTATTTCTATATTTAAATTGTAATTAGTGTATTTTTTATTAAAATTAAAAATAATAAAAAGAACCCATAAAACTATATTGCTAACATCAGAATCATTTGATCTTTTGCTAATGGGATTCTACTATAATTTTACAGTTTATATTCACTTAGTTTATATTTAAATAACGATAATAATAATTGTTACTGCTAAAAGATTCAAGTGGCAAGGTTAGAATCAAAATAAAGGCCCATTAACAGCAGTGAAAGTTTTCAATGACATAGCAGAGTGTTGCTAACAATTCTGACATTAAAAAATAGATACTCGTCTGAAAGCATAACAAATCTTTATATTCAATGAGCACAAGATAATACAGATAACAAAATATTTGCAATTCAAAATAAAGTTCTCTTAGCTGTATATTAACATTTTAATTAGAGCTTTCTTTAATTTCAACAACAAAATTCTATTTCAAAGAACTACTTGAATTTTTAAACTCTAGCGTTAACTAAATAACATCCAACATATTATGTCTTAATTTAAGTATATCATAAATATGAATTATTCACATGACATAATAGTAAAATCCTCTAGCTTTATGTTCTAGAACTTATCAATCAATAGTTTATGAATCTCAAAGAAACTAAACAGTTAATTTTCTCTAGATGTACAACATTTACATAAATGAAAAATATCTTAAAGTTATTTGCATTAAAATCTTGGATCAAATTCAATAAATCCTTTCTGAGAAAATTCTTGAATTATGAAAACATCTTTATACTCTTATAACATAAATTACAGAAACTTAGCGTAATACTTTAAATAGTTTCACATTAACCTTTGTGGAATTATATCAATGGCATTAGCTATTGTTCGAAATTAAGAATTTAAATCTAACAGTTCAGAAACGGAAATCTAAATATTCCTCTTTTGATATCTCGACGAATCCCTTGCTTCTAATGTCAGGTCACTACGGGTTCTCAGAATAAAACAATAAATGATTTATCCTACCTTAACTTTGAGGTGGAATTCAGTCGAACTTGTTTTTGCTCACTCAATCCGAAAATGCCGTGTTCCATTCCGACAGCTTATCCAAAAATACTTATTCGTTGACACTTAATCCATCAGACGTTCCTTACAAATACAATTCCCAGAATTGTTTAACGTGAAGCTTTGACCGTAGAAATAGATTTCTAATCCTGATTTATGAAATCTACGAGGGAAACGTTCCAATGCATGTATCTCGTCCGTCTGGATTTCCAATGCCTAATTTCTCGTCGACTGATACCTGAGGAAGTCGATTCTCCAAGAGAAATTTATCTATTCCGAAAGTATACTGACTTTCGAATAGTACTCCTGCATTTCAAAATAACTGGCAATTCGTAACTGCCGCCTCATCCAGATAGTGGTATTCGAGGGTTGACGTCCTATCGAAAAATCTCCGCCCTTCAAAAAGATCTATAAGGGAAAATGATAGAATTAATGTTACTCATCTATACAACCTTTTGGATAAATCAGAATTCCGAACACGATGCGTATGGCGAATATTTCTTACGGTGTGCTACCATCTTTACACAAATGGAATACTGGCAGCGGGAGATCGTCCATCTGGCTGTATCCAAACATTTCGATTTGGAGTTTTTCACAAACTGATGTATGTTGCTAAGCAACGTAACTGAACTGACATATTTAAGACGACACCTGGTATCAAAATTCATAATTTCAATCGAGCGCCATTGCAAGAAAAAATTTTACTTCTTTTGACATTGAAATCAAAACTTTCTATTAAATGAAATGGGGGGGGGGGGAAACGAATTTATCCTTTTATAATTCACAATAATAATAATAATAATAATTATCCCCAATACTTCAAATACCACAGACATCCTTGGAGATGCTGTTCTGTTGTTGGGTCAATCTGGTGATAGTGACCTGAATGATATGGTTCGTCATCAATTCTACGAAAATATTCACAGTTTTGACGGTATTAATCTCCTTAGTCCTCCAGTTATTCCAAAGTTGCCGTGCTGGCGTGGTCGTGCGGTCTCGGCGGCGGCCAGCCGTGGCGTCCAATGCGCCAGTACCTGGGTTCGTATCCCGGTTGTGGCATGGTTGTTTCTTTCGTCTTCTTCTGTGTGTTGTGTCCGCTGGGGACCCGAAATCTGCTCTGTAGGTAGTGGTCCCCATTTGTCTTCTATATGTTACAGGCTATAGTTATTCCAAAGTTACGTGAAAGCAAGATGACCAAAGCTACAATAGTTGTTATGAATGAACTGCTTGCCGAATACCTCAAAGATAATTCTTCAATAACTGATGTTCATCTCGCTGTATATTGTGCGTCAGCGGCGGCTTGTCAGCTAAACAAGCAACCTCTTTATTTGCGACGACCCTACAACCCCAATCTTCATATTAAGACGAAACCGGAACCGAAATGGAAAATTCGTATAAACAACAATATAAAGGACTTTCAGTGCAAAATTAGCAAAATCAGTGCGCACCTTAAGTCCCCCACAAACAAAAAATTAATCAAGGCTTTAAAGCCAATAATCAAATTTTTAAAAATTAATCACATATGGTAGATAAAAACTACGAAGCTACTCTACGCAACCATTTAGATACATTGAAATAAAAATTAAAGGTAGCGGGTTCCCGGCTTCACAGGGTTCCCGGCTGTCAGAATCAAACATTTTCTTCAAACCAAGGGCTTTTCTATAGAGACTTGGTTAATAAGAAGAAGCAGGTCCACTTCGTGAGATACTTGATAGTGAAGACATTAAGTCTTTCTGGGAAGGCATTTGGTCACAAGGAGAAAATTATAATGATCAAGCTGCTTGGCTTTCAATGGTGGAGGACACGTTTCATGAAATTCCGTTAATGGAGCCAATACATAATTAGATATCAATCGCAGGCACAAAGCTAAAGTTAAGATTCGCACCTTGAGTTGTCACCGGGAAGAGACTGGGACGGACCGTT
>JAFIDM010000853.1:0-13535 GCA_023159025.1 Thereuonema tuberculata
GAGTAGTTCATAAGTAATATGAACAGCAAGAGTTTACTTCTGCTTTCATATAGAAGTGCAAAAAATGTATCTTGTTAGATGTGAAAGAAATAAAAGATACACAAAGCGATATCAAACATGTTTTCGAGATAAAATCATATCAATGTGAAATGGAATTTTAATCAAATTAGAAAGTTTATGTGAAATGTTCCTTTCGAAAACAGAAAGGAAAAGAACGAAGGGATGAGCAGAAATGAGGCACAACAACAATTTTAATATCAAAGGATGAAATATCTCAAGAGAAAGAAGAATTTCTGCAATTACTAGAATTCAGTGAATTAAAGACAAGTATCAATGCTGTGCTTATTTTCCTACGTTTTTTAATTAATGGTAATTCATACACCACTGATTCTAATTACACTATTTTTAATTTATAGTTATAGATAATAATATTATTAGCGAAGAGAAACTGCTGATTTCAAAGTTTCTTCTTTTAGAAACAGTTTCTTTTTTTTTCAGTTTCTACTTATAAGGAATGTAGAGGAAAATTATATGGATTTGAATAGGAATGTTTGAAGATTTAGGATCAATTTACTGGATTGGACGTTAAGAGCATAATGACATTAAATATACGTGGAAGTTTCACAATGTATATTCTGATTTGCTAAACTTTTATAACACGTGAATTCATTTTTTTTTTTTTTAAAAAAAAGCTTCTTGTTATTTAAGACCCTCTTTTACAGTAAATAAAATACAGATAATTTTTTAAAACAGAAAAAATTAGTATCAAATAAAATTTAACGTGCGTGACAACTTATTATTACTTAAAAGAAAATAAGAAATGCCCATTACTAGAAGAAAACAACAACAAACAAACAAACAAACAAAAATGCACTGAGCTAATTTTTGCTTGTTTCTTTGTTGTTGTTGTTGTTTTTGTTTCTAGTTATGAGCGTTTCTTATTTTCTTTAAAGAAAAAAATTAAAAAGGAAATATTCATTGAATAACCCTTAGCCATTCATTATACATCAATTACCATTCGTAATTAAGGATCATCCATCATTCTTTTTGGTGAAATTTAACCATTCTCTTTCCTTCTTCCCTTTCACGAAGTTTCCACAAAAGAACGTCCCATTTCACTGAAATATTGCTTCAGAATGTCTCAGGTAGAAAACAGGTTTGAACTACTTTCTTTTAAACCATGTTTTAACTTTTCTTTTTTTTTAAATTTTACTTTTCTTTACCTCTAACAATTAATATTAAATGTGTGTTAAAAATACTTTCTTATTAGTTAAAGTTAAAGTTAAAGTTGCGATCAGGCCCAGAGGTCCGCGCAATGCAACTGGAGGGTAGGCTCCAGTGTTCAGAACCTACGGGACAAAGTTGAGGACGGGGGGGTCAGCCCGTCGCTCGCCCGCCTTTAACTCCCGGGAAAGAAACCCGGTACCCATTCTATAGAGGGCTGGGTAGACCCTAGGGCCCGTTTGGAGGAGAAAGAAGCGTGGAAAAATTCCCGTCCTCCGCCGAGGCCGGGAATCGAAACCGGCACCTCCAACCCGCAGCCAAGCGCCCTTACCCACTCGGCTACCGGGCCCACCTTTCTTATTAGAGTTCTTTAAAATGTGATGACTACAAAACCATGGAGGGTCATTAAGTGAATGATCAAAATGAATCCTTTCAACACAATTTTATTGTTAGTACTTCAGTAATTTTAAGTTGACTGATTCGTTGACAATTTCCACAGTTTTAATATTCTCCTAATTTAAGTTAAAAATGCTTTCTTTTGAATTAAAGTATTTTTTTTAATAGTTGTTATATCGGGCTACAACATACAACTACTTTTTTTTTTCCAAAGGAGTTCTAAAAATAGTTAAACAAAATCACTCAGTTTTGATGGCTAAATTGGTTCCCTATCTTGTTGTAGAAAACAACTACATGAAACATTTCTTCATTGTATTTTTACTTATCACTTCGCATATTTAAATTTAAAGTAAATTATGTCTTCATATAATCATGTTTTTTTTTTAGCGGCCCCTAGGTTACAGCTTGCCTGTAAAACATAGGGGACGCTCTTGCTTTTATGCTTGCTGGATGTCACATTCTGTAGTGGCCAAACGTTTAGAGATATTAGAATGAAACCTTCACCATTGTGTTCAGCATCAAAAAGTAGGTGACCACCAGCAAAAAATCAGACCTCTAGGACCACTACCTGACCGGATGTGGGGCGGTCAAAAGTCGGTGCTTCAATACGGTTTTTCTTTTATTATATCTCAGCAACCGTTTGTCTGGCAAAAACTTGACTACCACCAAAGTGTTCAGAAGAGTCGATATTGGGGGGACGTCTATCGCCGTTTTCCTCTTTATCGGAAGCGACCACTTTTGACCCCCCAACTTCCGGTTAGCTACAAGCGTCCATTAGGTTCATTGTAAACGCTGTGTCTACTTTTGTTTATAAAATTGTGCATATTATGGAGCCGCTTTGCTTTTCACACTGTCTAAAAGCATTAATTATCTTGTTTTAGCCTCGATTTGGTACAATATTCAAAATAATTTTATACATGCTTACGTTTTATGGAATCGAAATCAAAACTTAAGATTTTAGGGAAAGGACTTTCCTTCTTTCCTTCAGATTTACCGATGATAAAAAACTTAATTTGTATTTTTCTATTTACTGATAATAAAAAGCCCTTCGAACTAAGCCGATATGATAGAATTCAACAAGAATTTCAAGTTTATGAAGTTATTAATCATGACGAGTTTATTGACGAATAAGAAAATAATTTATTTCTTTGATTTAGTTTATATTGCGGCTATTTTAAAAATTCCTAAAGTTGGTTATGTATTTTACATTCATATTGTATTCTAAAGCTGTAATACCCTGTGTTAGTGCAAATGTTACCTCGTGTTTTCCAAGTTTGAGGAATGATGTTCATCAAAGGACCAGGCTCAGTTAATGAATAACTTCGATGCGTTAAAAGTCCGTGCATAGTAGTAGTTATTCAGGAAAGTACATGCAGATAACGCCCGACCAAGAAGCTGAAATGACATTTTTGCTTCTGAGATACAACTACAGAGGGTTGTTTACAATCTATGGTAACGATTTGCATGGCGCGTGACGACACAACCAATCACAGTAGGTATGCAAATTTATGCAAACGTACAGGTGAGTACTTAAAGATTAGTGTAGAGGGGTGCGGGTTAGTTTGTTCGGAGAAATGCCGCCGAAAGTGTCACAGTTTTGGGAAGGGTACGTTACAGCCCTTTCCGACGCGAAATTTAGTTATTCCGCAGTAATTACGGCATGTAGAAAAAGACGTTTCACCATTTCGAAGAAAGTTCTTAATGTGTTGGCTGGTGTTGGTTTGGCCCGTATAGGACAGATTTCCGGGACTGAAAAGCAAGCAAATCCAAGGACACCTATTAGTCGCACAAAGACTTTCATTCAGAAAGTCAAGAAAATGGTGACGGGGAACAACCCAGCGACCCAAAGGACCATTGGGGCGAAGGTAGGAACATCTCTTCGTACCGTAAACAAGATTATCCATAAAGATTTGGGACTTCAAAAGAGATATAAAAGCAAGTTTCACAAGCTCTTACCAATGCACATTTCAGAACGTAAGACAAATTGCAGAAAAACTGTATGAACGACATCTCGCTGGGGATACATGGAAGTATGTGGCCACATTAGACGAAGCATATGTTTATCTGTCCGACTGCAATAAACCAAGGGCGATTTTCTATCGCCCAGTGGGAGCAAAATCGTTTCCAAATTGGTACAGAGAATGTCGTGAAACTTTTTCGAAGGGATTCATGATCGTTGCGGGTTATTCCTATCAAGGCAAGCTACAGATACGGAGGGTGGCTCAAAATGTAAAGGTGAATTCTGCGTACTATCAGGATCACGTACTGACACCAATTTATATACAGGAACTACCTGCTCTTTACGGAAACGACGTTTCCAAGGTCCGTCTCCACCAAGACAAGGCGTCCTGCCATTCGTCCAAATCGACCCAGAATTTTCTGACACGAATGGAACAGCAAACCGGAATCCAGGCTATACCGTTTACCGAGATACCAGTGAAGTCTCCAGACGCATCGCCCATGGATTTTTGCACATTTTGACTATTAAAACGAGCCTTGGGAAGACGCGTCCTCGTTCATTGGATGGACTCTGGAAATGTTGTCAGCAGGAGTGGCAATGTATAAGTCTTCCCGTTCTTCGCAGTAGTCTCCTGCAATGGAAACTGCGCTGCAGAGCGATAGCAGTATCTCATGACCATCAAATAGAGCATGATCGTTGGTGGAGAAAGGAAATTTCTGGGAAATAGACCCGAATCCAAATCGTTACCGTAGATTGTAAACAACCCTCTGTAGTCCTGACTTACAAATAAGTCGACACGTTGGTTGATAGGAAGTCGAAAAACAAAAACATGTATATAAAATATGTACATGAACAAGAAAATGTATCAAATTTCTAAATTACAAATTGAAAAGATTCTAAAATAAAAATAATTTCTGGAAAATAAAGAATGAAAATACAAATTAGTAAAACATTCAGATAAAGATCTGGTCTAATTTTTTTCGGGCTGGCTAGCGTACTCTGGCTACTCTTAGCACAGCAAGGGAGTTTTTGGCAGCAACGTTTGAAACCCTATATCGCATTTTACTAGTCTTCTAACAATGCCTTCTTGCTAATTGTTGAGGGAGTTTGTTTATTTCATGTTCGTTGCTTGTTGGAGGTTAAATAAGAAAATACAACAATGGCTGTAACTAAATCAAGAAAAATAAAATAAAATAAATTAAATTTAAATAAAGAAAATAACAGCACAAAACTAAAACTACGTCTTGAATAGAATAAAATTAAAAAATTACAAATGAAATAAAAAATATTGGATCAAAGTTCTCTTGCAATTGAAACCATTATTTCAAAAACATCCCAAGTCCAGGTTTTAATATTTCTTTAATATTTCTCTTATGGTCGCCCAGAGTGAGATTATTAAGTCCAGGTTTATCGAAAACTGGCTTCTTACAGAGGCTGATAAAAATATAGTAACAGAACTTCAAGGAGAATAAATATATAATTATAACCTTAGAATATTTTTTTCTTATTAAACATATTTTTTAATAATAACTTATTGATTTTTTTGCTTTTGTTTCTTCTAAAAAGTTTCATGTATTGTTGGAAGATTCATGTATTGTTGCTCTTGAGCTATTAACCTCCAACAAACACCGGACATGAAATGAACGAACTTCCTCAACAATTAGAAAGAAGAGATTGTTAGAAGACTAGTAAAACCCGATGTATCTATAAATTCAGTGAAAATCATTTACTTTATCGACTGGGAGTTGTGGCGAGCTCCTGTAATCCAGCTACTTGGAAGTCGGGGTCTGGGATGATTTGAGGATGGGGATCCTGTCGTACAATGTCCTATGGCGATCGGGTGTCCGCACTAAGCATGGCATCAATATGGTGTGGTTAGGGGAGCCTGACTTCACCAGGTTGTCTAAGGAGGAGTGAACCGGGTCAGGACGGAAACGTAGCAGCCAAAAGCTCCCGTGTTGTGCAGTAGTGGGATCGCACCTGTGAGTAGGTATTGTACGATATCCCGTCCAATAGAATTAGACCAGATCCTTTTTTTTTTCTTTTATTATTATATTGTTTTTTGTTTTTCTTTTTTATTTTATAGGTTTTTTTTTCTTCTGCTTTATTATCATTTCTTTTTATGTTTTATGTTTCTCTCTTTTTTTTTAATAAATTTGGAATATTTGATCGATTTTTTTCCAATCGTGAGATCGGGCCAAATCACGTCAGGTAAGTTATGTTCCTAGTCAATATCCAGTAACACTTATGTTATTTTTACATTTAATGTTCTTTTCTTTAAATCTTCTTTCAACTATAAATTGTTAGTAAATAATAAATTTTTATTTATTTAAAAGCTAGTAAGAACCAATATATATATATATATATACAGTGAAAAGCACTAATTGTATCGACTGGGAGTTGTGTCTACTTGGAAGCTTGTGTCTGAAATGATTTGAGGACGGTAGCCCTATCGTATAATGTCCTGTGGTAGAGTACAACAGCCTGTCCTGAGAATTAGTCCAGACCTTTTTTTTAAATGTAATTCTAATTTGTATTGTATTCAATTGTACTGTATAGCCCTGTTTATTTACTTCAGAGCCAATGTCTATAAATCTTTCAATCAAATTCAAAATCAAAGTTTACCTCAAATGTCGGATTAAGAGATTGATTGCCTTCATTTGACAATAAAGTTTAGTGAACATAGAAGATTTTTAATGGATTCTTTTCAGAAAGGATGTCAGTAGCCAATCAAAATAAGTTAAAATAAGATTGAAATTTCGGATTGAAGATTGTATAGATATTTTTATTAACTAATAAGATTCAGTATTAGATTTTTAATAGGTTAACCACATTGTTCTAGATTTCATTCAATCTATTTTGGTTTACATATCTAAGTCCCCTATGCGTAGAAGCACTTGAGCATTTGCTAGGCTTTGTCGATTTTTTTTTTGCCAATATTGAAGTGGAATGTACTCCACTCTATCAAAGCGAAAATATTAATTTGAAAGAAGGGAGAAGTTTAAAAAACTCTAATTAAAATAACATCAAACATCTCAACCACAGGGAGTATTCCCCTTGGTGTCGTTGTCTCTATGTGGTGAAGGGACCGTCAGTGAAAGGTTTCTTTACCTAGGTCACCTTCGTGTTTTTCGAACGCCTTTTATGCGTTTATGACGTACTGAGATCAGTGTCCTGTGAAAGGATGATCCTGACAGTTGAGCAACCCTTACTGGTATTTAAGGTTTCTGGCAACTGCAGTGCAATACTTTGTCCTGTATTGCTAGTCATGGCTTCTCAGAACATACTAGTAGGTTGATCACGTTCTACTGCTTTGTTAGTACGTTTTGGCTGGGATTACTGCAAAGTCAGGGAAGGTATTATAGTAGTTCTCTACAGATCTCTGTTGCATTTGAGGTCGCAGAAGGAAAGACTCCAGGAGTTTTATGACCAATGAAGCTAAATTGAGGTTGCGTTGTCAAACTGACGTCCGACGTCCTTTAACTTCCGGAAAAGATACCTGGTTCCCATTTAAGAGAGGGCTGGGTGAATACTAGGATTCAACTGAAGGAAAAAAAAAACATACCGGTAAATCCCTATCGCCGTCAAGAATTGAACCCCTCTCCTCCAGTCAAGGAGCCCAGAACTTAGCCACTGGACCATCGCAGTCACAGGGAAGGTCTGGGATTGGATTAATATTTCTCTCTGTATTCCAGCATTTGTTTCCATGTATTTCTATGTATTGTATATATTGTAACTATGTATTTCATTGTTTCCAGAATCATTTTCTTTTATTACTTTTAATTCTAAATGTTTGGATGGATCAATGTAGATAGGTTAACTGTAAGATCATGATACCAAACAAGTCCATACATTAAAAAATAAATCAGTTTCCGCCTATATTTCGGAAATATATGTAGGTATGTGATAATTCAAATAAAACTTAGAAACTCAGGAAACTTAGAATTCCTGAAACATTTGTAGCCCGTATTTTAGCATGTAAAAGAGATAAAAAAAAATTAAAATAAAAACCTTAACGATGTAAGTTTGAATCGAAATTTGTCTTGTCAAATTTATTTGTTTGTGATCAACATATCTCATAAACTTTTCTACTCACCTGAATCTGTATTTAGAAGTTTAGGCTGTTAAAGTTTTGATGTTGGTAAATACTGTATCGTCAAGTAAAAAGCTGAGAGAAAACTACTAAGTCATTTTTTAATCTTTTGTTTTATTGAATCATAGAATCATTATAAGGAATTTATTATAAACAAGGTAATGATCATAACAATTACATACGCAATATTTCACAGAGATAGCTTCCTCTGCTTCTTCAGGCGATATTATGAACTTAAACATGAAAACGGTTATTACAAAGATTTAAAGTGATATTATAAATTACTGTTTTTAACAAAGAAGAAATTTAATTAATAATAATGGTAATATGTTATTGAAACCTTCTAATTTCAGCAAAAGAGTTTTTAAAGCTTTCTACTATACATTTACTAATATCTAAACCTTTGTGTTTATTAATAATTTCGAAATTGTTCATTACACTAGCTTCTAATATGAATCTGGAAGTTGTATTCGTTTCTTGATCTACTGAATGCACTTCTAGTTCAGGATTGTGTTGGTTGATTAGACAGTGTTCGACCCCAACTTTAGGATGTTAATAAACAATAAAACATTTATTTCGGATACACAAGAAGAACATTATAAGAGAGAGAGAACGAAAGAGCTTTCCGGAATAACCATCACAGTTTCAGATTGGGCCGAACATTGTCTAATCAACCATTAATCATTTTAATGTTTCTGAAATTTAATTTTTATCAAATAACTTTTTTATTATCGTTCCACAATAAGACAAAAAAAAATTACATATTTGCTTATAAGTTCATAAAGTAAAATATATTGAAATTATTTTGAGGTTTCGATCAGTACATGAGCCATGTTTCAGAGAAACCGTGTTCACCAGTCAAAATTCAATTTACGATAGATTTGAATCAATTTCAATTATCATTAGTAGTTTTAAATATTAAAGCGCCATTGTTTTATTTTCTCCAATGCTCGGGCTCTTGACAATTTCTACTTTGATCTCAATAAGAAATACAAATTGTGAATCATTCCCTCGAAAAAACCAGACGAAGAATCGTTGCCTCGGAATATCTTAGGAAACAGTTCACATAGAAACAAAAGAAACACAGGAAAGCCATATTCACGCCGAGTATATAATATGAACCAATTGCGTAATTATAGATTCTACGATATAAAAATGTATTTAAAATATACAAGATGTCTTAAGAAGAAAGGCATTATGTTCTTCGAAAACACAGTATCTGTCTATTTTAAGAACAAAATAGTTTATATGAACATGCATTCTATTCGGAATAGTTTACAAGATAGAGTATTTCAATTGACAATATTTTGAATTTGGCTCAGGATAATGTTTTTCCCTTTCTCTGTAATAACTCACTGTCTGAAACACAGGAATAGGTCTGAAGCTTCTGTTTGCTGCTTTGTTTGTAGATTAATAACATGTAACTAGTGACATTGCATTTGCTCTTTAGAATATGGCAGCACTTCCCAAATGCTGAATATGCTGATGTGTTTTATGCTTGTTGCTTCTGCGTTGGAATCATGACAAATAAACCATGTACTTACAGAGTACCGAAGTGAATTAATGGTTTTTCTTAATACGAAACTGAAATCTATTACTTAGCAGAACTTACACAGACTCCTTACTCTTAATGTTCTAAAAAGGAACACAAGTATATTTTTCATCACCTAACTGATCCAAAAAAGTTTTAGAATCTATTGTTATTTTTTTAATTGAAATTTAAAAATTCTTCAAGAATAGCAATTTCCCTTCCATAAATATATTGTATCCACACTCATAACTTCTGGGAATGGACCACTTGAGGTTTACGCCCCTGTCGATGTCACGTATGACGTGTAAGCACATGCGGCGAGAGCTTGTGGGATAAAAAACATAACTTTATGTGAATTACTTAAAAAAATCGTCGATTTTTTGATATTTCAAGAGGGATGATTAAGTACTGTGCAGATCCTTATTGCAATAATTCTGTAAAAACGCTTGGAATATCCTTCTTTAATATAACATTGCCTCTCTATCTACACCGGTTCAAACAAAGCACATGGCTTTGTTTATCCCACATGCGAATCAGTAGCCTGGTGGGATATGTTGTAACTACGAAGCCCCGCCTATCCTCAAGTGGTCCATTAAATTATAACCTTCTTTGAAAATATATCGCTGTTGTCTTCTTTAATATGCGATAATCAACTCTACATCCAATCTGAAAATTTTGGAAGGCTTACAATCCTTGCATCCAAATCAAATCTTTTAGTTCAGCCTCTATATCTACTAAAGTTAAAACGAAGAACATGGCTTTGTTTATCCCACAAGTCAAAAAGTAAACTGGTGAGATATTTTGGAACTATGTAGCCCCACCTATCCTCAAGTGGTCCATCAGGAAAACTAAAATCAGGAACAGCATGAAAAAATAAAAGTAAATGAACAACAATAGTAAACTGTAATGTAATTACGATTTTAGTGGGATATTGCTCAAATAATATAGTCTAATTCTCAATCACAAAAAACATTAGTCATTTGAGTGAAAAGAAATTTCATATGAGCTTATTTAACTTTTTTTGAATTAGCAATGCTGTAATTTTGACAGACGTTATTGACTTAGCATGCAAAATAATAAACATTTTTTTCATGTCTGTTTATAAATGCATTGCAGCAGCAAAAAAAAAAAAAACGGTTGGAGTAATTTTCTTAAAAGTCATTTGTTCCTTTTTGGTCCAACTTAGAATATAGGCTTATTTCTGTTGTTCTCCCATTTCTTAAAAAGCATCTAAGAAATGTGAAGAAAAAAGAAAAGCTAAAACTGCTAAGCTGATTTCTTTATTTTGATACTGTCGCGATATAATTGTAGGTTCATTCGGTTTTGTTTTTTGTGACTCTTGGAATGTCCTCTCAGCCCAAACTTTCATTTACGGTCTATATCGTAACCATGTGTTGTACTATATCTTACTGAAACTTATTTATCCCAAAAGATGTGCTCTAATAAAAACAATAAATCATAATTTGCAAAAAATTGTTGTCTTCAACAAATAAGTAGACAAAAGTTTAACGTGCGTTAGTACATTTTACAGTAAAATAAAACAAAGAACGCATATAACTAAACAAAACACAAATTCACTGAGCTATTTTTGATATTTGTGCTGCTAATCGGGGACAGCGCTGTTTCAAGGCTTATTGACCTATCATCAGCCCGACCCAACCAGCATACCTAAGCTCAGTGAAATGGGACGAATAGACAAAACGGACAAATATACAAATCAATGACCCCTGAATTACAAAAACATCAAAATAAAATCAAGAATAACAAGGGGTGAATAATTAATCCCCGCTAGCGTTTAGCTTAGCTTCAAGGGATTAATTCATAACAAGGTTAGTAATTAGACAAAAGTTTAACGTCCGTTAGTAGATTTTTACAGTAAAATAAAATAAAGAACGCACATAACTAAACAAAACACAAATTCACTGAGCTATTTTTGATATTTCTGCTGGTAATCGGGGACAGCGCTGTTTCAAAGCTTATTGGCCTATCATCAGCCCGACCCAACCATTTGTATGTTTGTCCGCTTTGTCTATTCGTCCCATTACACTGAGCTTAGGTATGCTGGTTGGTAAGAAGGTAAGAAGTCTTAAAAGTGTGCGAATTCAACATCTTCAAAACGACACCGCAAATGCATTACAACAAAGCAAAATTCAACTACGTTGATTGCTATGCCATCAAAATTCAGTTATCCTTAATCTGATTTCTCAACTTTAACCTTACTGGTGTCACTCCTACCAGTGTGACTCTTAGGATCATTGAAACACTCAAGCCCTTTCACCACGACAAGGTGATAACCAAGAAAGGGAAAATATTTATAATAATAAGATGGCCGACCTCCATACTTAAATGGCGCACCGCCTTCACATCTGTATTTATATTTATACTTATAATTAATCAATGGAGTTATAATATTCATGTTATATAAGAATGCATCTACTAAACTACATAAGTATACGTATTCGCCAATAATAATTGCTTTATTAATCTTAAGCCTCCACTATTTATATATATTTGGAAACAATGTTAAACATCTAAAATTTACTATACTTATTTTAATATCACCGATCTCATTGTTACAACAATGTTCATTTTCAATTATTTGTTTTTAAAATAGATAATAGTATAATTTAATTCTTAAAATGTATCTTTTATATTTATAATAAGAACAAGTGTAGAATATAAGTTCTGCAGATTCAATTTGTTTTAAATTAGAGGCATAAGAAGCACCTGGTGTTTTATTATAATTCGATAGGTGCATTTATTTTACCATGTTCTGTAAGATTTTCACCCAAAGCAAAATGATGCTAAACGGGTACTCTTCGCTCTTGCTTATGTAACGTAAAAAAAAACGAATAAAATCTTACGAAATCTGATTAACTAAAGCTAACTATTCTGATTAACTAACTTGTTCCCCAATACTGAATGCAAGCAAAATTTGCAACCTAAAATTAATATGAAAACAGGCTTTTATCTATATTGTTTGGTAAATTTAGATTCGATAAATTTTGAGTTTTTACTGAAACATAAATAATTCCCAAATGATGTGCTCAAATAAAAACAATAAATCATAATTTAAAAAAAAAATGTTGGTCTTCAACAAATAACTAAAGAAATTTCTTTCCGTTTTCTTTTGTCTATCTAATTACCTATCTTTTCTTTTAGATATCTGTTTGCAGTAATCTATCTCATCTTACTTCACCTTACCAACGCGTCATATAAAAAATAAAAATTCATGATTATCAAAAATGAAAAAAGAAAAAAAACCAACCCGAAAATATCCATTTTTAACAGATAACTCACCAAAGTTATTTAGCCTGCTTTCTTAATATTATTGAAAATTTAGGATCATGAAGTCATCATATGTGTGTATGTTTGTGTGTGTGAATGGCCCATTAATAACTGTACAACGTAGATACAATAGTGTAATTTTTTTTTTCGGACACAATGAATTCCAGGCTTTATTTTTGATAAAACAATATTTATTAAAACTTCTTCTTGAAATCTGGGGGCAAGGCAGTGCCCCCGCCAAGACGAGCCGAAGGCAGGAAGGGCACTACGTACCTTTTCTGGAAGTGTTTCGTCGTATTTTCGAACCCTCATAGTTTCGGCCTGGATAATACTAGAAAGCTCAAATTTTCAGGATAAGATGCAGTTAGCAGACTAATGAAATACACTAAGTTTCATTTATTTAGCTTTTATACTTTGGATTTTCTTAACACCTAAAATACGTCGATTCCGTCACTCACTGACTGACTGACTGACTGACTGACTGACTCATGATCATCAAAACCTCTAGGGTACTTCCTGAAGTCCTAGAAAGCTGAAATTTGGTATGCAGGCTAGGGTTAGCACACAAACAACAAACAAATTAAGAAATCAATAACTTTCACCCTCCAACCCCTCATAAAGGGGGGGTCTGGTTATGTATTATCGAACCCTCATAGCCAAAATAAGGTGCCAAGACTCACATGCTCATAATGCTTTCACTGTTAAAAAGATATGAGATCTCATATAGAGCCAAGCCCCTAACTCTACAAGGCTTAACTCTACAAGCCCTAACTCTAAAAACCCTATATCTTGGTCAAAAAGTATGGCTTGGCCGTTTCGTGGCTGTCGCACAGACAATCCCATGCAGTTATGTAAAGGATATGGAGTATGCCAAGGCATACTTTTTGACCAAGATATTAGGGTTTTTAGAGTTAGGCGTGTAAAGTGAGGGGCTTGGCTCTACATGAGATCTGATAACTTTTTAACAGTGAAAGCGTTATGAGCATCTTGGCAACGTATTTTACATGAAATGTTTTGGGTGGGATGAAATAGTTCCATGAAAC
>JAFIDM010000854.1:0-13532 GCA_023159025.1 Thereuonema tuberculata
TTTGGAGATCTCTTTCTGGTCCGCCTATATTACGTCATAGCTCGTTTCCGTCCTTGTCGACATCGCATCAATATGACACAGCATTAAAAAGTAAACAAAGTTAGGGCAATGCTGTTAACAATTGTTATTCATGACAATTGGTAAAAATTAAGCATTTCTTTTTCACTTGTTTTTAATCCATCATTAGTCAAACTTTACATCTATATATATAAAAATGAATGTATCTTTCTTTCTTTGTCTGTCCTTTATACACTCTTAGGCCCTTTGACCTATCTGGACCAAACTTTGCAGAATTACTCTTTAGGACACTGCGGAAAAGATAGGCTACCTTAGAACCCGGACCCACTCCCCAAAAGGGGTTGAAAAGGGGTAAAAACCCTGAAAAACCCAATATCAACCTGGTGGTGAAAATAAGAACTATACAAATATTGTGTAAAGTGAAAAATTCGCTCTCCTATGGGGGGGCAGGAACACCACACTTGGGTGGGAGGAAGCCAACACAAAGGCTGAAGTGTCCCACCCCGATGGACACCGGGACCTTATATTTAGGGCCCCTTCTCGGGCCCCCCAAGTCAATTGCAAAAAAGGGAAAAATTCGCTCTCCTATTTGGGGCAGGGACACCACACTTGGTTGGGAAGAAGCCAACACAAAGGCTGAAGTGTCCCACCCCCGACCGACACCTGGACCTTATATTTAGGGCCCCCCCAAGTCAATTTCAAAAAAGGGAAAAATTCGCTCTCCTATTTGGGGCAGGGACACCACACTTGGGTGGGAGGAAGCCAACACAAAGGCTGAAGTGTCCCACCCCCGACCGACACCGGGACCTTATATTTAGGGTCCCTTCTCGGACCCCCCAAGTCAATTGCAAATAAGGAAAAATTCGCTTTCCTATGGGAGGCAGGGACACCACATTTGGGTGGGGGGATGCGACACAAAGGCCTAAGTGTCCCACCCCCGATCGACACCGGGACCTTATATTTAGGGCCCCTTCTCGGGGCCCCTAAGTCAATTGGAAAAAGAGAAAAATTCGCTCTCCTATGGGGGACAGGTCCACCACACTTGGGTGGGGATGGCGACACAAGGGCCTAAGTGTCCCTCCCCCGATCGACACTGGGACCTTATATTTACGGCCCCTTCTCACGAGCCCTTTCTGTCTTTGAGTGGCATTGCAACGCATGCCGGGTACAGCTAGTTTATATAATACAGTGTAATAAATGAACATTCATGGTTAATGCTAAGTTTTTTCCCATCAAAATTTCTGACAATGAAAGTCAACTCACAAATATGAGCTTAATAATCTCCACTCCATGCTCTTAATTTCCTACCCTTCAATGCTGCAAGAATCTGAGAGTCCTAAATATCACAACTGTCTAATTCCAAAGCTTATATACCAATCTCTTTTTTTCTTCTTGACTGGAAGCACTGTACAATTCCCAGATATGTTTTGGACTGGTTTAATTCAGCAGTTCTTATATTTTTTTTTACCTTGCGCTCCTCTTTCAATATTTTGTAGAAATTTTCTGCCCCATCCATGGAAGCCTGCAGGTCTAGGTAAGAGCACTTGCACTATCCTGAGATTTTCAAGTTCAATATAATTTTTTTCTCACAAGAGAACTGACACACAAAAAATTGATAAATTTTATTATAATTTTTTTTCTGAAGCTTACTGAATTTATATTTTATATAACTGCACAGCATAAATCACAGTTTTTACAGACTTTTTTTACATTGCTAAAATTCTTTCCTCTTCCTTGAAAAAGTTCTATGGACACTCATGGCCATACCCTAGCCAACCAAAACAAAGCAAACAATGCAAGATATCTATAATACAAGGGAATATAAGGTCTAAGACATGGAAGTTGACGATCCCGTATTTTCGTGATTTCACGTAATTTACGCGAGAATAGTCTCTATCCATGTCTTCTCACCAAATGTTGAAACATTTAAATGAATTATAATACGGGGAAATGCATGAGACTTTTACTACATTTTAATACAGTTTTATTAAATTGAAATCAGTCAATAAACAAACAATAAATTCATTATATAGCATTTTCCTAGTGACAGACATTAAAAATACTAAATTTCTTGAGACCTGCTGAAGAGGCTAATGGCGAGATCTCGAGAATTTCGTAATTCTCGCGCAAACGTGATCGTCAAAATAAATGTGTTAGACAGTAATTTTTTGCTAAAAGCACAATTTTAAGGGTTTCCCATAATATTAAAAAAAGGAAGAACATGAACGTAAGGAAAAATAAAAAAAGCAAGGAAAATAAGAAAAAAAAAGGAAGATATACAGATTTGAACCAACAACCTTCAGTAAATGAGCCCGAAACTTTAACCATGAAGCTATAGCTAACAACAGCAATGAGATGGCTGCATTTCTAACATTTAAGCTAATAACTGAAATCCAATGAAAACATTGCCAAATATCTCGAACATGAGGGGGCGTTAGCCCTTGAAAATACCATATTTCTAATTTGTTTGGGCCTCTCCAAGACGTTGTTAGGGGTAGAGAGACGTACGGACGGACAGGTCAAACGCAATAGCTACCAATTTTGGTCGCTATCACAATAGCTACCAAATAGGTCGCTAATAAAAGGGAGATTTGTGGATATGTGTGTGTGTGTGTGTGTGTATGTCTGTTCAAAATGTTTATCATACTTTCCAACATACTACAAACTTTAAATTTCGCATGTGGGTAGATTCCATACTGTGGACAATGTAAAAAATATAAAAATAACCTTTTTCTATTTTTGGGAAGTGGGAAATGACCATAAAGTTTGCGGCCGCAACCCCCAGTGTGTGGCGCCAATCCGCAATACACCTGAGTTAAGTGGAAAAGACCACAACGGGCTGGGAAGTCGTTTATTCTCCGATCTCGGTATTAATTTGCTAAATAATTAAAGCGTTTTTTTTTATGTTAGACATTAAACTATTAAAGTCGATGTTAGGTTTGAAATAATTTAAAAATGACATTTCATAAAACCTAGATCTGCTTAAACTTATTTTCCTTTTGTCTCCTTATAGGGAAGAGATAGGCAAAAACTTCTTTAAATGTAAAAAAAAAAAAATTACGCTGCTAGGTTCTTCTAAGATCACATGAAACATTATAAAACTGTAGTAGATTTGAGTTATGGAAATAACGTGTAAGAATTAAAGCAGCTAATAAGAATGAACGACCACAAGAAACTAAGGCAGTTACCATTAAAAAAATCTACCATCAATATTCATGAGCTTGTGAATAAAATGTTAATGCATTGTTACAAAATTGTTAACAAAAATCTAAGTATCAGTTTCCCACCTATTATCGGAGAAAATAGTAAAAAAAATCCTCTTAAACGAAAAATTTCAAGAAAATAAGCCGGAAATGCAAATCTGTGGGTTTGGAGTTACAGCGTGTTAATGCACAATTTATTAACATATTTGGCGAGCAGTCAAGTGCTAGACCTCATCTTACCTCCCAGAAAATGATCCTCTAATCTCTTAGATAACTGCTAGACTCTCTCAAATTCTCATTTCTCTAGAATTTTATTTAATAAAAATTTGAAAATCTCGAGATTCGACAAAAAATTCTTAGGCTTCAAGTAGTAATTCATTACGAGTTATTATAATTTATGATGCATTGCTATTTACCTTGTAGGCAATAAATGAGATTTATCAAATGGAAATTATTTTCAGACAGTCTTGATCTTTAATTTCCATATTCTTTTTTTGAAAGAAATAGAATAATTGAAAGATTGACTGTTGAGGATAATGAACTGAAAACCAAATCTTTGAAATAATTCCATAAACCCAATAAAAGTTAGAGGAGTAGGCCTACTACCTTCCACGAAATTTCCGGAAATTTTGTCTGATTATCAAGTAAATTGATAGGCTGAGTAAACGGACCTTTTTTGAAAAATATAAAAAAAACACACTAAAATATGAATGTATATATGTGCAGAGGCGGACACTTTTGCCGCCTATGGGCTAAACCAGATTTGCCGCCCTTCCTCCTGACCCTCCTGTCTGAATATATCACTAGTAAACTATACCGATGTTTATGTTTAGTTTGGAGCTAAGTTACTGATAATTTACAACTCATCTATTCGTTAGAATTTACTTACTTAAGAAAAGCAAAAAAATATGTATAAATATATAGGCCGATAATGATGCATTACTTTCCTTAAGTGCACATTCTAAAACTATGTTGTAAAAAATTGTTTAACAGAAAACTAAACATCAAAGTTAATTCAAATAATTGGAATATATTTCGTACAAAACAGACGCAGAAGATATGTATTAGAAAGTAAATACAGGTATAATGTCACTATCAGACAGTCCCCCACCGCCTCCCACGCCTGAGCTCTCCAATGCAACGTCTACCCCCTTCCATTTCAAACTTACTACGGACGCAGTCATCACTCACCCGATTTCTCGGGATGTACATTCAAAGCCAAAAATACGCTCTGTACGCATATACTGTACAGACACATCAAAAAGCTAGGAAATGTCTGTTTCTTTTTATGTTTCCCTCAATTTCTGCTTGCAATATGACACTTAATATTTTTGAATATTAATATTGAATTGTACAGGATTTTTTTTTCCTATTTTTTGCCGCTCTTTAAAGTTGCCGCCCTGGGCTACAGCCCTTTTAGCCCTCCTGTAAATACGCCTCTGTATATGTGTATATATATATGTATATATAAAATGTATATGTTTGTTATGTGTTCATAATGTTATCTGAGAAAGTAACTGGCTTTGTTGTGGGCTGCTCTGTTTAAGTCCAGGTCATACAGATAAGCAGTGGCGTGGGAAGGGGGGGGGGGCGGATAGGGGCTCCAAAAGCCAGCCTAGGGTCCCCACCAGCCAGCCTAGGGGGCTCCACCAGTCAGTCTAGGGCCTCATCCACCCAAGTATCCCGACCAGCCCCTTTACAAGTTTTTTTTTTGGTTGTGGAATAATGGAACTCCCGCCGCAGGCCCCCAAAGTAGCACCTTTATAAACCCTGGGATTAAATGTAAGCCTAACTGAAATTACGATGAAAAGCATCAACTTATATAATTTGCTAATTTCGTCTGTCTGTCTGTCTGTAACTTGATATAATTAAGCTATTAAGATAGATCCAAGGTTCTCAATGGTACCATTGAATCAAGGGTACTCAAATTGGATGAAATATTGTTTCTATGAAATTTTAACTGAAATTCTAACAAAACAAACGTTCAAAACCAAATAATTTTGTTACCACTGCACCGATTTTAATAAAATTTGGCATACTTACTTAGTTTTGAGTAAATGATCCTTTAGATTAAACTCTCAGAACCTATATTACAGGTGTACAGGTAAGAAGTACACCTAAATAGGTCTGATAAACATTAAAAAAAAAAAATTCAAATCAAATCATCAATCGAATCAAATATAAATCTATACATACAAATTGGCTAAGTTCGTCTGTCTGTCTGTAACTCGATGGTATTCAATAAATTTTATAATTTTAAAAACAAAAAAATGAGAGGTTTGTATTGTTTTCACGACTAAAAAAAAAAAATAATAATCAAGATTGAGGAATATAGGCTTAAGTTTTTGTTTTTATTTTCAATAGAATATCTTGTGACATTTTAGAATCAATCTGGACAATTAATTCCAAAAGTTTTAAATTGTCGATGGGCCTTTAACGTTATTGTAGGCCTAATTGTCATTGCTGGAAAAAAAAAATGGAAAATTATCAGCTAAAAAACTAAATTTTAAGTTTTAACTTGAGTACTTTAAGTTATATTTCATTTCAAAATAAGATTCTTTTATCGACTTTTGTTATAAACCTTGAGAACTATTAGTTATATAACGGTTGAAGATTTGAGGTTTGCCTCATTTTCAGAAAGATATAAAAAAAAAATTAATTATATAAATGGAACATTATATAGAACATTAAAAATAGTCAATTAGATCCATCACATTTTATAAAACAATCCCTTACGGCACAAATGGCAACGAAACTGGAATAATTTCTTGGAATAGGTCTAACGAAAAAGACAGCAAACAGCGGAAATAATTTTCTTGCACAGAATCGCTGTTTATACCCCGTATGAAGAGAAAATAAATACAGAAATCAGAGAAGAACATGGAATTGATAGTCAGTACGCCAATATGGAATTCAGAGCCAGTACGCGTACCGGCCTCCCCTGTGCGAAACATATGTGGCACTCCAAGGGTGGAAAAAAAAAGAATATAGATAATATACATATTATGTATTTAAAAAAAGATTAACTTTGATTCTGGGCAAATTAAAAACTATTAGAAAAACGATGCCAATCGAATGAAAGATCAGACTCCCTAAAAAGTTCCAAAATCATTGTTAGACCTGTTGTGTTGGAAAAATGAAGATTAAATACCGACTAGAATTATAACCGACGTTAAGCACATTACTTGAAAACCATCACAAAAGAGTAGTACAAGACTGAGAACTTTGGAGAACCATTGATCTAGAAAGCTTTTTATATTTGGGAATAGGTTTTTAAGTTATTATGATCACTGATGCTCGAATGGACAGAGATCTCCTTCTTTCTACTGAAAAATGCTTTCTAAACATTTTATGTCCTAATGGTTTTTCTTTTACTATTTATGTAAAGAGGAAACTTCAGTTAGGCCATCCTCTTTGAATTAAATGTAGTTATAAGCAAAAAAAATAAATCGATCAAAAAAATAAATAAATCAAAAATAAAGAAATTAAACGTTTATTAGAAATTTTCACCTTTTTTTTTTTGCTGGGAATTTATCTTATATTTTGGAGTGCAATATTTATTATCGATTAAAATTGGAACACAACCATATTTTCTTGCTAACAAAAGATGTGATGTTGGAGTTGCATTGTAATAGCGTGCAGGATATCGTATGTATCATTTCACGCGGCGCGAGAGGATCGTTAATTTTAATAATGAAACATCACGAACCGAGCTTTGGAGTAAAGTAAGTCGCATTGGTTTTTCATTGACTTCGGGATTCTTTGGTGAAAGAATGAATTGAATTTGGCCCTAAATATTATTCATTCTAAATTCTAAATTTTTAATGACAAAATTCTAAAATTTGCTGAAACAGTAGAAAATGATCAAGAAAGATGAAGAGAACCCATCCTCCGAATTTGAATGAGTGGTTCTCTTCAAAGCCTACTTCTGAACCCTGCAATGGAAATGTTTCCCGACGTCAGGGTGTGAAGAGGAAACGAGTAAGTTCTTTTTACCAGTTTCTGATAGGGTAAAATATAGATTTGGCTAAAACAAGCCTAACCAAGGAATGGAACCAATAAGGTTTAATTTATCAGTTAGCGAATTGTAAAATTTTTCTTTAAATTCGCGAAATAAAACTAGCCTAATTTGTAATATTTTTTTTAGTTAAATTTTTGATTCGAACGTTCTACGAAATTGCTTTATTCATGAAAATTCAAATGGGATACTTCAATTTTTAAGGATAGATTGCATTAAAATAAAAGGAAATTCATTATTTCTTCGTTTTATCGAAAATTAAGTTCGACTTGGGCATCGGTTCTAAGCCTACCTTCGAATCGAAATTACTCATTTTATTTCAGTATTAGGCCTAGCACTTAACGTGTTTTGTTTTAGTAAGAAAATTTATTCATTAAAAGCCAGTTTCACCTAATTTGAGGTACCGTATTTAAATATTATCGGAAAAGTTTCCATATTCACAAATGTGTGTGTAATTAAATTTCAAAGTTTCTAATAGTGAAACACCGTTATTTCAAAGAATTGAAATATATTTAGCAGTCAGTACTGTAGTATTGCGTTCGAACTATTTTTACATAGCTAATTCCTTTGAAGCGTTTCAGAAAAATTTTTAAGAATTAAAAAAAAAATATTTGATCTGCTTAAAGTCACAACAATGTTGTATGTATTTAATTTTTATAATAAGGAAATAAATGTTTCATGGAAGTGTCGGCTTTGCTTATCACATTCCATTTAGCCTATTTTGAATTTCCGCCGCAAGAATTTTTTAGAAAATTAAGCAACTTTAACGTTATTAAAAGGCTTAATTTTGTTTTAATCTTTAAGTGTACATTTATAACTGATCATTTTTCGAAATGGAACGTCATTAAAATTGTTCTATTTTCAGATCCTGAAAATAGTTTTAAATTTCGACATCAATTATTAAAATTGTACAAAGAATCTTTTCGAATATGTTTTGTTGTTTTTTTTTTTAATTTTTTTTTCTATATAATTTTTTTAAATTTTAAATATTTAAATATTTTAAATTTAAAAGATAGGTTTTAATACGTTAAAGTATTCTTTAATTTATTTATAAACTTTCACCAACGGGACATTTTTTGTAGATTTGGGTTTATATAATTAAAACTTGGAAATCGTGCAGATGCGAATTTAAGATTTTTAAAATATTTTACTTTTAACAAATATTGAATTATTTTCAAAATTATTTTTCAGTATAGGCTTTTTGATGTGTCATTTTGTTAGGATCTTCTGAGCCAAATTGAAATCTTAATCCAATCACGATTTTATTTATATTTGGATTTGGTTAATTTTAATTTTGTTTCTTAATTTTGTTTGTCTTCAAGTGTAATTTTATAACTGATCAATTTTCAAAATGGAACGTCATTAAAAATCTTGAAAATAGTTTTTAAATTTCGACATCGATTATTATAATTGTACAAAGAATCTTTTCGAATTTGTTTTAAAGTTTTTTTTTTTTGTTTTTGTTTTTTTTTTAATTTTGTTTCTATATTTTTTAAATCTTCGTAAGTTTCATTGGAATCTGTCAAGGTGAAGAAGAGCACAAACCTCTATTGAGATGGTTTTAATTTAAAGTATTCTTTTCCAGGCCTAGTAAATGTAAAAGCTGAAGGTCCCATTTAAACGAAAACCAGAAACAAAAAACGTACAAAAAATTCCTAATACCGAGGTAGAAGACAAAGCCTACTTTATGCCTAAAACCGTCTCTACTTAATATAGGCTTATTTATAAACTTAAAAACTTTCACTAACGGGACATTTTTTGTAGTTTTGGGTTTATATAATTAAAACTTAGAAATCGTGCAGACTCAAATTTAAGATTTTTAAAATATCTTCGTTTTTAACTTATTATATTCAAAAAGTTATTTTTCAGTTTAGGCCTATTGATACGCCATTTTGTTAGGATCTTCTGAGCCAAATTGAAATCGTAATCCAATCAAGATTTTATTTATATTTGGATTTGGTTAATTTTAAAATTGTATTTTTAATTTATTTTTTTATTTTATTCATTTAATTTATGTATTTATTTTAATTTTATTGATTTTACAACAGCATAAGTTTTTTGTGAATGGTTAGCTTGCAGGAATTAAGTGACCCCTTTCTTTGAAAGGCTGTTCCATGTTACGGAGAGGGAGATATTCCGTCCGTAACAGGCAATGTCTTAAAACTGATAATTTTGAAAGTCTTTTTACATTGAGTTCAAACAATATACATAAATTTAAAGTACAATTACAGTAACTGAATCAATTATTTTGTAGATTTTGGGGAAAATTTAAGTATGAATTTAAGTTTGTTTCGGAAAACTTCAGAAATTACTAAAAAATTTTGAAAGTTTTGAAAGAATTACCATAAATCCATTGATATTTCATTTCTGTATTGTTTGACGAAATTCATATAATGAATAGTTTTTTAAGACGTTGTTTTAAAGTTTCATTATCGAAGTTTAATGGAATTGTTTAATAATAAAACTGCAACTTTTGCATTAACAGAACTTACGATCTATACCTTGCAATATTAGTGAAGTGGATTTAAGCTTAAAGGATGTGGTTGTATGTAACAAGCATTTAAAAGTATTTAAAAAGTATTTAAACAAATTAAGAAAAAAGTGTATGGTTCAATTTTACTTTATATTTCATTTAAAAACTTGATTTTATATAACCCTGAATCTGTAGACAGACATCCATCCCCAGGACAAGCTGAAAGAACTGTCCGAAGGAGTGAAGTTCAACTTCAGGAACCTGTTCGAGAAATTGATCAGATTGAAACCAAGCGAAGTCGACGACATTATTCAAAATCAGTAAGTAAAAAATTGATATCCCTAAGGACTAAGTTAAACTCAAAAAATGGGAACTTTTATGAGTAGGTTACATGGGAATTCTAGATGAAGTAAAGTAACATTTAGAATTGTGCTTCGTGGATGTTAGTCTTTGCTTTTAGCAAATCTGAGTTAAAGCAATTGATGATGGATTCACGAGAATTGTATGGCTTGATGCTGGAAGTTGCTTAGTCACGAACTTACATTATTGCGAGGTAGATCCTGAGGATTGGTTCTCAAATTTTCCTTGATTCAAGTTTTGTCAAATGTTACAGCTATTTCTCCAAATAGCATTAAGATAGTTTATTCTGTTAATGATTACTACTATACCTACAATCGAAGGACTCAGTTTGGTTAAGATTTTGAATGGAAAATAAATGGAGATCAGTAATTTACATAGTTGTAATATTTGAACTAAGCTTCTATCCGATTAATGAGGAAATTCCTGTTTAATTTAGATTTTGTGTATTTTGAGTAGCAATCGATTAAAATGAAATTATGCAGAGCCATCGTAAGAAGGAATTGTTAGGACAATTGAGTTTATTACTGAAACTAATAGAATATTCCAGAAATTTCTCTGCGAAATGTCACTGAACTAAATAAAAGGTGTTAAAGAATCACTGAAATGACAAGATAGTCAAAATCAACCATTTGACAGTAGTTAAACTAGCAAAAATCAGAAGATTAGTTATGTCGTGTGTAGATAACTTCTCCCCTGTGAAAGGTGAATCTTGCATTGATTCTAGGTTTGATGTTGTCGAGAAAGCTTTGTTGTTGCAATTGCTTGGAAATATCGATGAGTTTGGCAGATAAATGTGTACAGCTCGCTATCAATGCAATATCAAACTCATGTGGAAGCAGAAGTAATTGAGTTGCAGGGGTTAAAAGGGGAAAAAATGCTTGGAGCTTTTTATCGTTTTTGTAGTCTCGTTTCTTGACGCCTTTAGAATATAAGATAAACCCCACTTTTATCGAGACAAAGTTTACACCCTTTAATAAAACCACATGGAAATCTGTTCAAAACGCTTTATTGCCTAACTTAGCAATAGTGGTTTAATGTTATCAAAACATTGAAAGATCGTAATTTGTTGTAAAATTCACATGCATTTTCTCGAGTTAATGTGATTGTGACTAAACTAACAAATGATAAAATGTCTTAAAAAGCACTTAAATCACCAAGAGCAAGTTTAGGCCAATTCTGCAAAAATCCATTTACATTTTTTTCTTTCATAGCTACAAGCAGGAGCACGCCAGTCTCTATGAAGCCTCCTTCAATAAGTACAAGTCTCTAATGCCTTTGGACATTATTGAAGAGGCCGAGAACAAAGACAAGTAAGTTATCAAATTATAACTGAGCAGAAATTTGAATTTAACAAAATCAGTTATACCGGATCTTTAGTCTATAGTCTATAATAAGAAAATCACAAAAAATTCATTTGAAAGCTTTTTTAACCTACAAGATTATTACAGAACAAGTAAAAATTTAAGAACGGACGATCACCATTCGCTTCATTCAGTGAAAAGATTATCAAGTCTTTTTGTCGAAATTTGGAGAAACTTATAATAGTATTTTGACAATTTTTTTGATAAAAACTAAGGCAAATTTTAAGTTTTAACTAATCTACTGCGCTAAAAGGAGAGGAGTCGCCGAGCAATTTAAACTGATTTTATTTTTTTTGGGGGGGGGGGGGACAGCAAGGCATAATCAACATAATAATCGCTTTTTATATATTCTCCAATGTAATCATAGGTTAAGTTGTTCAATCATTTAAAGCAGGGGTCGGCAACCCGCGGCCCACGGGCAGCATGCGGCCCGCGAAGCGTTTTGGTGCGGCCTGCGAGGCGTGTTGAGGTTTACTCAGTATCAGTATAATTTTTTTTTTTTTGGTTAAATGAAGATTTTCCTTTTTTAACCCAAGCGCGGCCCACAGTAATCCTCTCATAAAATATTTGGCCCTCTTACAACAAAAGGTTGCCGACCCCTGATTTAGAGGATCAAATTATATATAGAACTCATTTTTGAGAAAGTTGCTATTTTCCTCTGAAAGAATGTTTCGCTTGGGACATGGGCTGGTTGCAGACCCCTGGTATAAAGGAATTAGACGACTGTCTCGTTATACAGTTTTCTGTAATGAACATTCGGCAAAAGTTTAAAAAAATAAATTTTTAGGAAGCAATTGTGTGCGTTGTGGGTTATCATCCATCAAAAACTAAGTTGTCAGTTTATTGCGTGGAACATGAAACAAAATTACATGAAAACTACGCAGTCTCATAACTAAGATTCCTCAATTATTTGAAGTGATCTTGCCTGAAAAGATTAAGGTGTTTCTTTTCGTTTTGGGATCAAATATGAATGTAAATTCATGTGCTTCTGGTAAAAAGGATTTGAAGATGGTATGGATGATCGTACCATCACAGTATGGATGATCGTACCATCACAATTTGGATCAATTACTGGGCTTAATTTTTTTTTTATTTAATGTTGGCACAAAATTATGAGGGTTAATGATTTAGTTTTCTTCCATGGACTATTTGTAAAGCTTAAGATAAATTATCTTTCAGATTGGTGCAGATTATTCTCATCTTGATGGAGAGCCTTCAGAAAAGTAAGCAAATTCATTTAAATTTTTCGAATCCTTTATATGTACAGGATTTTTAGTAAGATTTCTACAAAGTAAGATTTTTTTTTTACAATTTTTGAATAAATTCTAAATTTTATTCCGTAGTGTGCAGGAAGTTGAACCCAAAATCTGTAACGGAAATTTAAATTGAAAGAATATCAAAAGTAACTTCCTTAAAATTATGTTCAAGTCTCTACCTCTTCATTGACTAAATTTCGAGTTGCTCCATTAATACTTAGAACTTTTGATAATGTCACTTGCCTGTCAATTTGATTTTTAAATTTTGGAATGGATTATTTCGTTTCTTAGTTGTGGCCTTTATTGTAATAAGTTTAAATTAAAAAATAAAAAGCATTTAAACCACTGCTTCCCAAAGCAAATTTTGCTAAACCCAAAATTGGGGGTAAAAGTGGTTTTTCTTCGAGGAACTACACACTTCGGAATACAGTACAATTTACCGTATCAGTAGTACTTCTAAAAGGAAGTGATCAGTCAATAATTAAGAAACTTTCTGACTATCGAATCTTCATACAGATCAATGTAATGTAAGATCTGTTTTGTCTTACTTTTTGAAACTGATAATCTATTTTTTTTTGGTTTAACTAAAAAGTGTAAATTTTTCTTATTTAAATCAGATTTACTTTTAAACATATCATACATAATTTTCTGATAAGCAGTTTTGGGCAATGAAGGAAAGTTTGGGCAGCAGTGTATTAAACCAAAGTGGAAACGGGGCAAATTGAATAGGACTCGAGAATTTTTTTATTAAAATTTTAAAATAAAATTTCTACTGATAGTACAAGTACCAACATTAACATTAGAAATTTGCCTTTAACAACTAAACTGCTTATCTGATCATTT
>JAFIDM010000855.1:0-13531 GCA_023159025.1 Thereuonema tuberculata
AATCAGGTTGATTGGCCACCGAAACTCCGTGCTCGATCGCCCAGTCAACTAGAAGGGTGCCCCGTGGTGAGTTTATACGGTCGCCCCATGCCTGGGCTCGCGCATTCCAATCACCTAAAGCAATCACTCTGACATGGAACCGTAAGACCTTGGTTATCTTTTCTAGGTCTGTTCGTATGTACCCGGTTCCTTCGGCGTACACACTCACAAGCACGAGGTCCGCTCCTGGTATCATAACTTTAAGGCACATGCAATCTCCGTCCGACAGATGAGGCAGTGGCATGCAACGAAAGCTTTGGCTACATTGTATAATGCACGCCCTTGGTCGTTCGTTCTTAGCTTCGTTCGAGAAGACTGAGAAACCCTGACCTGGGGAGGGCAGTGCGCCGCTGGAATGTGTGTACGGTTCTTGCACGCAGATAAAATCGAACTGGGATTGTTTAAGGAATAATTCATTCCAAGGAACAAACCCTCTACCTACGTTAATGTGGGCAAGCCTTACACGTCTCTTGCTATTGTTTCCCGCTCCCTGAGATTCTGACCCTGGTCCCGGGCTTCTCAGGTCTCGGTTTTCATAGCGCGTGGGGGGTTCGTCCCCAGCCACGAGAGGGATATTTCCCAAGCTGACAGCTTCACCACCGCTGGCTGGGCCCTCTCCGGTAACTACTCCCTTCCTGAACCTTTTACGGCTCCTTTCTCCACCTTCGCCTTGCTTAGGCTTAGCTGCGGTCGCCCCTTCCACAGTTTTATTTCTCTTAGGCGCCATATACCTATAAGAGTTGCGGTTTCCACTATTATATAAAATCTTTTTTAAAGTAAAGCCAGACTATATACCTGAGTTCGAATCCTGTAAAAATCGTAGTTGTCTTCAATTCCAATCGTTACAACCTGTGGACAAAAGAGAAATATATCATCGTAATGCAAATAAAGAGTGTAAGAAAAATAATAATAATCCACGGTCTGAAATTGAGGACCTAAAAAAGCGGGTGGGCCCGCGTGAGGGAATTTGGAACTCCTAATGAAAGGCGTTCGGGGGTCCTCACACCCGCGCAAATTTTCGTGTTTCAGCCGGAGCACGTCCTTATGAACGTACTCCGTTGCCCGCCCAGCGCCAGTCGTGGAGGCAACACGGAACGGCTTGCGTTTACCGTAGGATCACAGGTTCGCCCCTGTGTCCCTACTGGGCTGAGATGGATGACAGACAGATATCGATATAAATAGTTGTAATGACAACTAAGCCTAATGGTTTAGGGCGAAAGATTGTTCCTAAATGATGGTAATTCTCCCGAAAATCAAATCTATGAGGTAATAAGTCAATTCTGAGTTTTGTAGAAAACCACGCGACCCTTTACAAATTCCACCAATGGGACGACGCGGAGTATGTGGTCACCTTCAAGAAACAGACGCCATATAGGGTCGAATGTAGATGGTTTGAAGATTTAAAACTACAAAAGATCTTTGAAAATTAAAAAAAAAATGTAAAAGTATCATTTTCAAACAAATTAGAATGTGTTTCGATTTTAATGTGTTTATGTCTTTGGTTATTTCATCTTACTTTCTTTTGTTTATCAGCAGTTATCGAGAAGTTGTTAATTATTTCCTGATGAATAACAAGCATATAATGATTCAAAGAAAACTCGCAGAAAGACTTGGGGAAACCCAGTTTTTTCATCAGACCATTTGAAAGCTAGTTTTAGTCTTGGCACTGAAAGTAAATTTAACAATTTCCAACTTCCATCTTGTTATTTTAGGCTTGAAAAAGAAAAGACGTAATCTTTTTGAAAATTTGCTTTTAGTATTAAATGTAGTTTTTTTACATTCAAATTTAGTGTGATGTTGGAAATATTTAATGGTAGAGGCTGTAGAAGGAGGGATCTGCAAAAGAAATATGGGAACTTTACATATAAATTTAACAATGACCAAAATAGACCTTAATTTCATTTCATCTCCTTCATCATCTGCGTATGAGTTAGTTTCTTTGTTTAAAATCAAAATCACTTAATTCATAAACTCCAACAAAGACGTTGGATTGGGAGAAACATTTTACACCTAATGTGTTTTTGAGGGTTTTTTTCCCTGGCCTTCCCCATTAAAACCATTATGGAATTCCTTCAAACAGCAAGCGACAGTGAAGAAGAAGCTGACAAACTCAGAAAAGGAAATGAAAGAAACATCCATGCTGGCGTCGGGATTTGAACTCAGATTCAGACGCTTCAGCCTCATGTTAAGGCGCTGTCTAGAGTAGCTACAAAAACATTTATTTCTTACATCATTAGTAAACCCCAGTTGGTTCTTTGAAGTTCATTTTCTGATAGTTTATTTCTGAAGGAGGAGGACATGATAGTGGATAGTTTCGGTCCGGTGCCGCGCGCCTCCTTCAGGAGATGTATATTAATAACATTAAGTCTTGCGCATATAGAGAACTCTAACAACTTTCGTTGTTAGTTTCTCGGATAGATTGTTTTCGTGATCTTCTGTGCCAGCCATGGGGAGCACACTCCTAGACCTGGAAGAGACGGAGGGGACAGTGAAAGAGTCCTTGGGATCGTTTTCGTAATTGCATGGGGGGGGGATGCGTTAGGAGAGGGAGAATTCAACTGGTTGCCTTTAAATTCAAAAACAACTTTAAACGGAAAGTAAGCAAGAGCACAAAGCAAAAGAATTTTAAATATAAACAAGACAAGATAATTAATGCTGTTAGTGTCAAAAGCAAAGCAGCCCCATAATATTAACAATTATATAAACAAAAGTAGAGTGAACCTAACCAGGTTTTCAATGAACCCAATGGACGCTTACAACCAACCGGAAGTTGGTGGGTGAAAAGTGGTCGCTTCCGATAAAGAGGAAAACGGCGATATACGTCCCCCGAATATCGATATTGGTGATGGTTACGTTTTTGCCAGACAAATGATTGCTTAGATATAATACAAAAAAAAAAACGTAATGAAGCACCGCCTTTTGACCTACGACATCCGGTCAGGAAGTGGCTCTTAACGTTTTATTTTTTAGAAGTGGTCACCAACTTTTTGATGCCGAAGACAATGGTGAAAGTTTCATTCAAATATCTCTAACCGTTTGACCACTTCATAATGTGACATCCATCAAGTATAAAAGCAAGTGCGATCCCCTACGTTTTTACAGGCAAGCTGTAACCTTGGGGCGGCTAAAAAGATAATTTTACTGTATTATGGACACATCGCTGTAAAAATAATATTTAAAGTAATTTTATTTAAAGTAATTTTGCTGGATACAAGAAATGTGTCAATCGAATAATGACCACATCCCCAAATTAAACGAGATTGGTATGGTCTATCAATTAAGGTTGCCAAAAAATGTTTTTCATATGCTCCAAAAATACATTTAAAACCTCATAATAGCACAAACAGCGTTTGAACATTGCCACGGTATCAAATCAGGTTTGGTAGAGCATCTATTGGACAAACCATGCAGACTTGCGACCGAAAGAATGTTAAACTCTTGGGAAGAAAAAAAACAATAGGTTTAAATTAAAAGTAAATGACGCTTTTTCGATCCAAAAGTGTGCTAACAGCTTACGAGATTCCAAAGAAGAAATTGCAGTTAATTTTTGGAATGATTTATTGCAACTCGAATTAGTTTTTGATATTAATTGAATTTTTTAATTCTGAATTAAAGATGTTGAAGGTCACATCTGTTTTGGCATGAAAACAAATATACTACCTGAACAGAAATGAACTTTTAAAGTATGATCATTCATAAGAATACAATAATTTTTTTACTTGATATGATAAAAAAAAGGTAATTAATGCTTTTAGACAGTGTCAAAAGCAAAGTAGCTCCATAATATGCACAATTTGAAAAACAAGATTTTATCGGAAGCGATCAGATCGTAGTCGACGATATGCTTCAGCATTTCTTTCTCGTTCTCAGTATCTTGTCTCTGACTTTGGACGAGACCGTTCTTTACACAAGCGTGAATCTTCTCGCTTTATATCAGCATCTCTTTTTTCCGCACGTCGAGAAATTTTTTCAATTGCGTCTTTTGTATTCGCAACAATCACATTTATAAAAATAAGGAAATTGAAACGATATCAACAATGTTTTACAATGTTTTACAATCAACAATGTTTTACCGGCAAGCTGTAACAGGGACCGCTAAAAAATGAATTGAAAACGCCTGTGGGGGTCAGGGAGTGGTTCCACAGGTGTGATTTTTTTGGACGTGGTCACCTACTTTTTGATTTTGAACACAATGGTAAAAGCTTCATTCTAATATCTAACCGTTTGGCCACTACAGAGTGTGACATCCAGCCGGCATTAATGCAAGAGCGGTGACTTATGTTTTACTGGCAAGCTGTAACATAGGGGCCGCTAAAAATAAAAAATTTTTTTATTTAAAATAAATAAATAAATAAATAAACAAATAAAGAATAACAAAGCGAATTAAAATAAATCTTAGATTGGTAGTAAACCATAAAAAGATCGATAGAATTGTGACTTGAGAGAAAGAAGAAATTAAAATTCCTAATCATTATAGACTGATAATAAAACAAGAAGGAAAAAGATTAAAAGAGGATTAGATTAGTAATAAAACCATAGAAAGAATCATTAAAAAATTAAATGAAAGGAAAGTGAGCAAGAGAAAAACACAGGAAAACATAATTGAACAAATAAATTTAAAAAAAAAATAATTAGAAGAAGTTGGATAAGGGATGATTATAATAATAAAGCATTAAAAATTACATAATTAAATATATAAATAAATAAAAAAAATAAATAAACAACAAAATGAACGTAATAGAATCTTATGACAGAATGTTCTTCCTATGCTAAAGAAAACATTGGGGAAATAAAACGAAAGGGCTGTAAAATTTGCAGTAAGGATACAAAGAACAACCGGACGCCTGTATAGGGTAGTGCCATATAGGGTCATCTGACCCAACGGAGGTCAGAAATATATTAAGTAGGTCGTAATAAGAAATAAAGTCAATGGGAGCACGTGTCCAACTCTTCCCATATCTGAGTAATTGACCAAGTCAGTTGATTGCAAATTGCTCTGCCATCGTAGTAGGTTGAGCCAGTGGCGTAGCAACGCCTTGGGGGGCCCGGGGCGGGAGTTCCATTATTACATACATACATAGTTCTCTGCCAAGGGCAGGTCCTTCACTGCAAACCCAGCATTCTCCAATCTTTCCTATTTTCTGCCTTCCTCTTCGTCTCCACATAAGATCCATTTACCATAATGTTGTCGATCATCTTAAATCTTCTTCTGCCTCGAACTTTTTTACCGTTCACCATTCCTTCCAGTGCATCCTTCATTAGGGAGTTTCTTCTCAGCCAGTGACCCAACCAGTTTCTTTTTCTCTTCCTGATCAGTTTCAGCATTATTCTTTCTTCACCCACTCTTTCTAGCACAGCTTCATTTCTTATTTTGTCTGTCCATTTCACATGCTCCATTCTTCTCCATATCCACATTTCAAATGCTTCTAGTCGTTTCTCTTCACTGCGTCGTAATGTTCATGTTTCTGCCCCATACAATGCCACACTCCACACAAAGCACTTCACTAGTCTCTTCCTTAGTTCTTTTTCCAGAGGTCCGCAGAAGATGCTCCTTTTCCTATTAAAAGCCTCCTTTGCTATTGCTATCCTCCTCTTGACTTCTTGGCAGCAGTTCATATCACTACTTATAGTACACCCTAAGTATTTAAAGTTGTTCACTTGTTCCAATGTCTCATTCCGAATACTTATGTTTATCTTCTTTGTCTTTCTTCCGATAACCATAGTCTTTGTCTTGTTTACATTTATCTTCATTCCATATTGTTCACAGCTGTCATTCAGCTGCAGTAGCATATCCCTTAGTACAGTGTTTCTCAACCTGTGGGGCGCGCCCCCCTAGCGGGGCGCGATAAAACTAAAGGGGGGCGCGAGCATATCGAGGAAAAAAGCTTATTAAAAAAGTAGATGAGGTTTTTTTTTTTTGGTTGAACAGATAGGTTTGGAGGTTTTTTCTTTTGTTTTTTTTTTGAACAGATAGGTTCGGAGGTTTTTTTTTTCGGGGGGCGCCATGAGAGATGTGATTGAAAATTGGGTCGCAAGTACTAAAAGGTTGAGAAACACTGCCTTAGTATCATCTCCTCTTCTGCTAACAATGCCACATCATCAGCAAATCTTATGCACTTTATTCTTCTTCCTCCTACTATCACCCCTCCCATGTTTTGAAAACAATTCTTCACTAACTCCTCTAAGTAGATGTTGAACAGCGTAGGTGATAGAGGGCATCCTTGTCGCACCCCTCTCCCTATTCCACTTCCCTCTGACAATTTTTCTCCTATCCTGACTTTGACTCGTTGTTTCATATAAAGATTAGTTATTAGCCTTCTCTCTTTCCAATCCACACCAATTTTCTTCAAGATTTCCATAAGTTTATTCCAATCCACTCTGTCAAAAGCCTTTTCCAGGTCCACAAATACTGCATATACGTGTTTATTTTTTTCTAGATATCTTTCGCCGATTGTTCGCAGCAGTCCAATTGCATCTCTCGTACCTTTTCCTTTCCTAAAACCAAACTGCTCTTCTTCCAACTCTCCTGCCACCTTAGAATATAAACGTCTGTTCAGTATTCGCAGAAGAATCTTCGCTGAGTGCGATATAAGGCTGATAGTCCTAAACTCACTGCACTTCTTTGCATTATTTTTCTTCGGTATTGGTAGCAATACTGTTTCCATGAAATCATCAGGCCATTCACCTTTCTCATATATTTCATTGCATAATGATAGTATTTGCTTCTTGTCTTCACCCAAGCATTTAACTAACTCAATGTGTATTCCATCAACTCCTGTTGCTTTCCCATTCTTCATTTCCCTAATCGCTAGCTCAACTTCTTCCCTTAGAATACAACATCCTTTTTCGTCTTCTGATACAGCTGTTTCATCTTCTATAGCTAAGTAATCTGGACGATTCCCTGTCTCATATAATTCTTCTATATACTTCTTCCATCTGTTCAAAATTCCTTGTTTGTCGGTTATTTCATTGCCGATTTCGTCTTCTATCAACCACATGGACTTCTTATTCTTATTTGTGAAATCCAAACATTTTACTTCGCGGTACATTAAATCATATCTTCCTTTTCTCTCTAGATCCTCTACTTCTTCACATTTCTGTTTCATCCAGTCTTCCTTCGCCTTATCAGTTACTCTTCTTAGTTCGTTGTTTAGTTTCTTGTAATTTCTTTTACCTTCTTCTGTGTTGATGTTTTTCCATTTTCTCCTTTCCTCCATCTTCTCCAACATTTTCCCTGTGACCCAAGGTTTCTTATTACTCTTACCTTCTCTGTATCCTATTGTTTCTTCTGCTGTTTCCTGTATACAGTTTTTTAGATGAGTCCAGTATTCATTACTATTTTCAGGTGTGGATTCTAAATTAGAGGCTTTCTTTTGAAAATGTTCTTCAAATTTTCTTTTTTCCTCTTCGTTCATATGTTTTTCTATATCAAACTTCTTCGTCACTTGCCTTCCTCTTATCTTTTTCAGACGAATATCTACTTCGCCTATCAGTAGGACATGATCTGAATTAATATCCGCTCCTGGTAGAGTCTTTGCATTCTTTAAGCAATTTCGGTATCTTTCCTGTACGAGTATATAGTCTATCTGATATCTACTGTCATCTCTTGGGCATGTCCACGTGTATCGTCTTCTTTTATGCTGTTGGAATAACGTATTTCCAACAATCATTTCACTCCGTTTACAGAAATTTACCAAAGATTCTCCTCTGTCATTTCTTTTTCCCAGTCCATATTTTCCAACCGTTTTTCCATCTTGTCCTTCTCCTACTACTGCGTTCCAGTCGCCCATTAGGATTACACAAGCACCCTTCTTCTCTTTCTCAACTATTTCTTCTATCTTCTCGTAGTATTCTTCCACTTTCTCGTCTTCTAATCCACTATGTGGCATGTAAATTTGCACTAGCACTAAGTCCAATTTTTTTCCTTGTAGTCTCACCATTATCATCCGGTCATCTACATAACGCACTGATATCACTTTATCTTTCACACATGGTCCCAGTAGTACACCATAACCATGACTTCCTTTACATTCACCATTTGAATAAAACATTCTAAATTCATCACTCACCAATTCACCACTATTTCTCCACCTCACTTCTGATACTCCCATCACATCCACTCTGTTTCTTCTCATTTCTTCCTTCAAGTTTTCCAACTTCCCCGCTTGAAGAAGGGTTCTCACATTCCATGATCCAATCCTCAATCTTCTTTTCTTCTGTCGGTTTATTTGCTTCATAATGTAACCTTCCTCAGTATCCCCCTCCCGGACATCCGAATGGGGGGATAGTTTACGTCCGGAATTTTTTGCCGAGGAAAGATTCATCATGCCATGTTTGAAGTTTTTCTTGGGAATAGTAAATGCGGTAGCTTCCCGTTGCTTTCCGCACACCACTCTCTCTTTCGCATCTTAAAAGATCCCAGGGGGCCCCGCGTGGAGGTGAGGAAAGTGGATTTGACCAATTAGGCCAACCGGACTTCACCGAAATTCACCGCAAGAGTTAAATATCAGTTCCATCAGGGTTTTTGACCCGATCAGAGACCGGCAAATCCTAATTAGCCTTTGCCCCCCGTTCCATTATTAAACAACCAAAAAAAAAGGTGGGGCCCCTAAGCTGGCTGCAAAAAACAACCTAATAAATAAAAGAATTAAAAAAAAAGAAAAATTTTTCTATTTCACAACCAAAAAAAAAGGGAATTTCCTATTTAACAACTAAAAAAAAAAAAGGAAACAGGCTGGCTGGAGGGACTCCCTAGGCTGGCTGGTGGAGCCCTAGGTTGTCTGGTGGGGCTCTAGGCTGGCTGCAAAAAAAAAACCCCAAAAAAGAAAATAAGCTGGCTGTTGGGGGCGGAGCTCCCCGCCCCCTCTTGCTACGCCACTGGGTTGAGCTCTGGTTTTTGCCGCAATCATCAGGCCTTGCCATGACTATTTCTATTTTTTGGACCCGCATAATCAATTATACTCTACGAGAAGATCAATTTTTCCTTTAGCATCCATATCCGGAAAAATTGTTTTCACCGTCAAAATCAACTTTGAAGGTAAAAATTCACTTTTCGATACGACCAACTTAGGAAAACGATACTCAGACTTCGCATACAAATACATATTAACATATGTGATAATATCATGTATAGACCTAAGAGGTACGCACCCCAAAATCTCGACTTATAGGCCCAAAACCAGTTGACCATCCTCAGGTCACGAGGTTCCAGGGTGGGCGTGGGATCAACTGGCACATCAATAGAATAATCATGCCAAGGCCTGATGATTGCGGCAAAAACCAGAGCTCAACCTATATATATTTATATAAAAACCAAGAAAGTGAAGATAAAACCATATATTGGTATTTAGGGAAATGATAGATCAATGAGTAAGACTCAATATGAACACTTTAGGATATTCCTTGAGGGAAAGATTATTCACAAGATACCATGGGAAAATCCCTGAAACAAGCTTCTATCCAGTTCATTTTCTTTTACACAATGTATGATTTGACAGATTACATTGTTTTTTTAAATAAATTTGACGAAATAAGACAGTAATACAAATATAGGCTGAAATTCGAAAATCCGGTAACCTCCGGACCCAAAGAGTGCCGGATTTTTGAAAATGCCGGATTTTTTTATGATTATATATGCTGTACATATTTGACAGAAAATGACTATCTGTATAGTCTTTTCAAGTAAGAAAATTAAACACGAAATGAAAAGCAAATGAAATTTTAATGTTCATCAACTAAATAAAACAGTTGTTCACTATTTGCTTGAGCTAGGGATACGTACTTGCGTCATGCGTAATAGAGCGTGATCAAAGTTGCACGCAGCATTTCCGTTTGAATGTCATCGAAATGCCCTGTATGCTTCACTTTAGATCGGGCAGAGACCATCCCTGATAAGCTCAGTCTTTGAGATATCCTCAGAACCAGACGTCACTTGCATTGAAATCCGGAGATCTTGCAGGCCAAGCATCTGGAAAACATCTGGAGATTTGGTGATCATTCGTGAAAGGGCCACGGAGCACTTTCGTCACTTGGCGACCAGTATGAGCAGTATGTAGTCCATCTTTCATAAAAACAGTGGTCTCTAAACAGTTTCGTACTTGCAAGTCAGGAATCACATGCTGCCAAGGAGTTCACTGTAACGTGCAGTTCAAATAGTACACCTTACTGGTTGTTGATATATATAATCTCTTTGAAGAAAAATGAACAGAGAATAAAATTGCTTGTGTAACCACACAATTAATACTTAAAAGATATAGGGTTCATTAAGCTAAATTTTATTTTTCTAACATTCTAATTTTGATCAGTTTATGATACTATGAAGCCTTCTATCTTAAAACCGGTTATGCGAAGGAATGCTAAAATGCCTCTCAATGATTGCGTAATGTTCTGACAGATATCTATTTTCTATGTCAACGCCTTCCATCTTCTTGGGAATTATTCTTCTTTTTTTGAATTATTCTTCTTTTTGCGTTCTTAAATTGTGTTTGTCTTTTGGGAATTAATATAATAATAATAAAGTTAATTCTTGGTAATATGCTGTGTGTGTAAGATTTAATAAAAGAAATTACAACTGATGATGATTGTATTCAAGCAGTGGTGAATTGTAGTACCAAAGAATAAACAATAAACTACAACGTATAAATAGAACTAGTATACATTCAGGGTGAAGTTCTACCATTTTATTAATAATTAAAACAAATTACAAATTTGTTACACAAGTATGGCAAGACCAATAAAGTGAGAGCAATAAAGTGAGAATAAAAGAGCATAGAATAAAAAAAAAAAGATTAATGAGGAGGAATAGTGAGAAACACAATCTGTTCTAATATTTATCAACTGTTTTACATGATTCTCATTATATTTCTGATAATATTCTTCTGTGTAGTTGGTAAAAAATATTTAATTCCAATATTGTGAAGGAAGGGTTCCAATCTTTAGGAAACTTATTAAAAACTCTTCGAATAGAAAATAGCATTACATGAAAAACTTCCATTCAACAACTGATACAAAGATTAATGTTTTGAATATTGTTGGATAAAATATTAATTGTAATTCGAAATGTGTAAATTATTTCGAAAGATTAAATGTTGAGTATTATACGAAATATCAATTATGAAAAAAGACATCAAATATGTCAGCATGCTATCATCGAATACAATATTCCAAGATATCTGAAATTACAAAAAATTTGTTGTCTTGTGTTCTGTTGCCGGTACGCACCGAAGTGCGAGCTTCGTAGCCGAAGCCTCGGTGTTCCAAAGAGCGCTAGTGTTCCCAAGATGGCGAACCCCTAGCAGACTCCCTAGAATTTCAAGGGAAAGATACTGGGGTGGTTTCCCGTGGCCTTCCCCAGGACGCCATTAAGGAATGACGTCAGACCGTAGAGAAAGTGAAGAAGTGGCTGGACAACACAGGAAAAGAAATTGAAACAACCATGCCACTGCCGGGATTCGAACCCAGGTACTGGCGCACTGGCCGCCACGGCAGACCGCCGCCGAGACCGCACGGCCACGCCAGCACGGCTACAAAGAATTACATTCCTACAAAAACTATAAAATTACAGCATTTGTGAAAAAAAAATGTAGTTATCTGTCAGAGATACAATCGTATGCTTTCTCTGTTATTTTCATGTTTCATTTAGAATAGTTTAGATTTGTCAAGGAATCGTCCAGAGAAAGATAGAATGTTATGCTTTAGATCCTCATTATATTCAGCCTATTCTTTTACCTGTTTACAGTTGGTGGTAGGAACCTTAATATAGAAATGCAATTATTTACTTTTTTCATTTTTTCTTTTTACGAGATATCAAAATCTATACGAAGTCTACAATTTTTTTCGTATTAGAAAAACCAAGCCCCAAAGCCAACTAAATAAATAAACAATTTTCAATTTTTAAGCTTTGTTCTTTTGATAGAGTTTAATGTAACCCATCAGATTACAAGATCGTGAAGGAACTTGCTATAAAATGGTTAAACAAAAAAAAAATTGATAGTGAAGAAAATTAATCATTTAATTCGTTAGAACTCCATCCATAGTATTCTGTGCGGAGACAGGTCCAATTCTATGGACTTCGCACGGAAGTCCCAGAAACGCCTGGGGAAAGATACTGGGGGTGGTTTCCCGTTGCCTGCCACCAGGACGCCATTAAGGAATGACGTCAGACCGAAGAGAAAGCCAAGAAGAGGCAAACAACACAGGAAAGGAACATTAGAACTAAGGAATACCAAAATATTTAGCATTTTCACCATAAAATTTCAGGTCCACTCATCGATTCATATAAAATCTTATTTGTATCATCTTTTAGTCGGCATCGGTTTTAAAAGAAACAGTTTAATTATAACATGGATGATTTAAAATAATTACAGGAATTAAGTTAACAAAGTACCTGTTTCTATTACAGTTATTGAAAATTATTGGTGACAACTTAGCACAATTGTAGTAAATGCTTAACAAAAATGTCGTTTGGAGACTACATGAATTGCATAGTGCCTCTTAGAATCATGACTAGATTTTAGAATTTTTACATTTTAATATTATTAATTGATACTGAGTATATTATTATTCTATTTATAATTTTTAAGTAAGAGTGACTTATAGTGGTGTTGAGTACTTTATCTTCTGTGACATTATAATTTTTTTTTTGAAACAATATTTTAAAATTGGGTTTCAGTGTTGCTATTAGGAGAAAATATTTGAACCAGGACTTTAGTTATATATCAAAAAGTTCATTAAAAACAATGAATAAAAAGCAATGGAAACTACCAATAATGTTAAAAATTGTGCAGTAAAGTTTTTTAATTGTAATGCTCCATAAACTCTGAAGAAATTTCTCTTTAACAACTTTGATGAATTGAAAGGAGTCAGTTAATGTTATTTTTTCAAATATGTAATAATCTCTAATCTGGTAAAGCACTGTAGATAATAGTTCCCAATATTACTTGTAATGAAGAAAGCAAAGTAATTTGTTTTTATTAGGATTTTTTTCTTATATTTAAATATTGTCATTTCTTTGATAGTATGTCTTATAATTATTGGTTAATTATTACAATCGTAAGTAGCTGAGCAGAATTAGTAGGAAGTACTTTACATCTCGAGTCTCTGTTTCGGTAGGAGCGTCGATGTTTCATCGCTCCATTCTACTCCAAAAGAGGCCTATGGTCTACCCCGCCCTCTGTAGAATGGGTATCGGGTTTTTTTCCCGGTGTTTAAAGGCGGCAGGGCATCGGAAAAAAAAATTACAATTTTAAAAACTATAATGTTCACAAAATAAAAGCTAATTTTCCAATGTTTAATAATAAATAAACGAGACGGATCAAGTTTCTCGTAACACGGATTGCCTTCCCCTTTTCTGGAAATGGATTTGCCTTCATGTGATGTAGGAAAGACACAGCGCATTCTGACATACCGCGAAAGTGTTGAGGGGTTTCTTATTTTTTGTCGGACATAGCTATAGTAATTAAAGAGTATTGCTTCAAAATTTGACGTCTTCTAT
>JAFIDM010000856.1:1406-13531 GCA_023159025.1 Thereuonema tuberculata
CAAACGTTTTACGTAATATAAATATTATATTTTTCTTACTGTTGTTTCTAATAATCGAAGAACAAAATTCTATGCTTTTGTTTTAGATACCATTTCTTTCTTTTTCTCTCTCTTTTCCTTTTCTTATCCTTTTCTCTGTCTTTTGCAAAATCTAGTTTTACTGCGTACACTATAGTTCCTATATCCTTACAAATACTTTAGCTCCTGTTGCTTTTTTTGTATTGTTTTTAATTGTAATGGTGTTTGTAGGAGAGATTTTTAGAACCGAAGAAACAACGAGTCAAGTTTGTAACAGAACTGAATTAATTTATTAACCAGAAAACATGGGTTTTTATTGATTTTAGAAAATTGGATTTCATTGGAAGATTAATTAAAAATATACATAGAGATTGATCAAGAATATAATGAATTTAAATGAATTAACTGATTCAATGACTGCAACAAAAAAGAATTTAGAAATAAACAGAACATCAGTAATTAGGAAATAGAAAAGGAAAATATTTTAAAATAAATAACGGTAAAGATTAAAATGAATAAAATACAGATATTTAAAGATAAATATAAATAAATGATTACTAAACATATTTACAACCCCCCCCCCCCCCCGTCAAGAGTTTTTATCCTAAAAAAAAGCATTAATAATTTTTACATTCAAAGGACTTGTTCATCTCTACTTAACTTCGAAAATATCTTAGAGTTTCTTTGTTTTTTTTTTCTTTATTTTCATTTTAAGTGAAAATGAACACGAAAGTGTAAAGATGTGGAGAAAGTAAAAATAAAACATCATCTCTGTCCATCTTTCATCACTCTAGAGCCGAAACTACAAGTCGCACAGATATGATTTATATCTTATTTGAACTCATATTGGAAGAGTATATTTTTCCGGTATGCAAATACTTCGAGAAAATATCTGTTCGGGATAACTTGCGTTTCGGGTTTTTTTGAAACAAGCCTTTTTTTCTAATACAGGGAAAGTCCTAAGTCAAGCAAATAACTTTTGAACGAAGATAGTTAGGGAAGTAAGGTATTGCTTTAGGAAAGCGATCATGAGCTATCAGATGTGACTAACGGTAGCGCCCCTAGCGGCAAAATGGGGAAGTTAGTAACCTTATTCGGAAACTAAGAGAGATACTGAAAAAAATAAATGAGAAAGTTGTAAAGAATCACCAAATGGAAATTTTACAGAAAAGAATCGTGCAAATAAAAGGCGGTAGACTTCGTCAGCATATACCTTTGTGTGCCATATCCAAATGATGTTTTTTTATTTACAAGATACTATGTAGTCATTAACGCAATATTTGACGATTCTTTGTAGACTGCAAAGCATGAATTTTTGTCTGCAGAAGTCACAGCTATCATTTGTATAAGGCACACAAAGGTATGGAAATGAGACGTGTTCTACTTGCACGATCCTTTTCTGTGAAATGTCATTTCCTACTAATTGGGTGATGCTCCACAACTTCCACATTTATTATTTTCGATAGTTTCCGAGTTTTCTTGTTTCGCATTCTGAGATATCACCGGGAAGATACTGGGACTGGACCTTTTTAGGACTCATCAGCCAGACAACTCCACCGATGACAGACTCAGAAGATGCGAGAGGTTACGATCCCGGGTCTCTCTTTCCCAAGAAGTTCCTTGGCCTGCTACTCGCAAAGCACCAAAGGAATTTAATAAAGGCATTAAATAAGAAATAAGCCTTATGTTCGAAATGGTAAAGGAACTATTGTATATATTTTCAATTTTGTTAATTTTTGGTTAGGATTTCTTTGGGGGGAGGTCCCGTTCTTGGGAGCGAGACCCGGGATCATAACTTCTCACACCTTCTGAGTCTGTCAACGGTGGAGCTTGGCTGGCTGATCAGTTCTAAAAAAAGGACGAAACGGTCTGTCCCAGTCTCTTCCCGGTGACAGCTCAGGGTGCGAATCCTTTCTTGTTGCGTAATTTGTACGTGTTTATTATTTATTCACTATAGTTATGTAATTAGTTGAGTTGCTACAAAGCAGAAATCATGAAAAAACTGCAATTTGTGATGAGAATATGCCCTTTGGTGAGAATGTAGTTTATGGTTATACAATGAAAATAAGATGGGGAGGCATCGCCCAAAGTGACTATAATCCAAGATGGCGGCTACGTTTCAAAATGGCTACCCGTGTTTTGATTTTGCTTCTCCTTTTCTGATACACATCATGCAAAAGAGTGCTGTATATCGATTTATATGTTTTTCAAGTCAAGGATTTCATTTTTCATGTTCAAAATAGGCTAAATTTTAATGTAGATGCTTTTTTGTCGAATATGGTTCGCACAAAAGGTTACACACAAAATGTACATACTTTTAATATACCCGTAAGCACACCCAAAATGTATTAAACGTAAATATAAATGTAAATGTATTTACACGAAATGTTAATCATATATCTTTAATACTAACAACAAAAAAGTGCACTTTTAAAAGTCTAAGTTCTGCTGAATAATTGTATCGACACCACTTCATTTTTCGTATTCGTTCTTGCATTTGCACAATAGTGTGCAAGATAAACCAACATTTCTACAGCTACATTTGTTCTTGCAGATTTTGCACATACATTTGATAAGTTCCTTGCAGGAATCAGAAATTTCTGGTAACTCCGACCATTTCAACTGCCAAGAATCATCGTGCAACCACCCTTCCTATTCGTTTGGAGATGGTACATATATTGCGCGTTTGTTTGCTTATTCCCAATGTGTCCAGCACGGAAAGCACTGCGTTATACTTGTTGTTCTAATGCACCCTTAGTCGGTGGCAGACTTGCAAGTGGACGGTTTTTGGTCATGAACAACTCTTGTCTTGCATCATTGGCATTTACGTTGTCACTAGTTACAGTACAGTACTACTACGTATCATGTCTAAAATTTCAGCAGGAACGGAATTTTGTGATTGTGAGATAACCGAAAATGCAGTAGTAGCTTCTTTGAAGAGCATCCATGTCTTCCAAGTTAATTTTTTGGACTTTTTTCAACTAGAAATTCTATCACAGCCTGTGAAGGCATGAAATCCTGGTAAAACAATACCCTTTTCCCTTCCAATAGCTTCAGCTATAGCTTGAACCGGAAAAAATCTGTAATTCTTTCCTGTTCCAAAAGCAATCCAAAGTTTATCCAGCTCCGCTGTTGACAAGGTAAAGAAGTAAGCAACTGCTAAAACTAAGACATCGGTATCTACTGTGCGTATACAAATATTCCTGAAGCAGTTTTCCATCATGTCGTGGAGATGCAGTAGTATTCTTGAGCCTGCTTTTTCATGACCAGGACAAGTAACACCAATGAGGGAAGTTTGTGCATTATTATTTCCTTTGATGTCTTCACCTGATGTTGTTACAACCTGTACGTGTGTGATGGTATTTACAGCTAAGGTTCCAAGTAGACTGAAGAGCTCCTCTTTGTTATTGGAATTTCTCAAAAAGCTTTGCCAATTTTTAGGTACAGTTACATGTGAAAGCACTTGTCTCCTGGTTCCTGTTCCCCGTTTCTCACTACTTTGACCTTTAATACTTGGTGTAACGTATCTATCCCAAGTGAAATCAATTCTTTGACATCAGAAAGCTTCAATATCTTTACAAATGTGAGGGTGAAATGTGTTCATATAATAATCACCAAATGTCTTTGAAGTTTGTGGCTTTAAAATGTTAGTAAGAACTGCACCTTCGTAAACTTCTAAAATGTGCGTTACGCCAGCTTTATTGCCTAATCGACCATTACTGGAATGTGCAGGTGGAAATGGCTGATTTTCATGTTTGAAAAAATTCTTTATATCTAACTGACGATTCTGTGTAACTATAAAGAGTCTGGAAAACAGCTGGACATCTGCTTTTAAAATCTTGAGTATATTATTTTTCTTGCTAAAGCTCATCTCAGGAGTACTGAACAGGGGAACGTTGTTCATTTTCAAAGGTTGAAATATTGTTGAAGATTTTTTTACTAGTCGTTCCTCAATGAAATTGTGAAAGAGCTCAACACCAGTTGACTGCTAAATAAGTTGTTGCATTAACTTGCTTGTGTACAATAATCCTGCTGTCGATGACAATAAGGTCTTTATCATTTTCTAAAAATGGGTTTCCTAACTCTTTTAATATGCTGTAAAGTGCTTGAACCTTAGCAACATATTTGACTTGAAATGAGTAGTACTACTCATGATGGAGTAGATTGTTTTGTTCAGGTTGTAACTGATTGCCACTTTCAAACTAATTTCTGGTCCAGAAACCATCCAACGCCTAAGTGCCGATGGATCCTGTGTCAACCCTACTGACCACCTTCACCTTTAACTACTGCGTTGTTTTGTTCATGTGCAATCCAAAGTTTATCCAGCTCCGCTGTTGACAAGGTAAAGAAGTAAGCAATTGCTAAAACTAAGACATCGATATCTACTGTGCGTATACAAATATTCTTGAAGCAGTTTTCCATCATGTCGTGGAGATGCAGTAGTATTCTTGAGCCTGCTTCTTCATGACCAGGATTGCTGTGAACATTCTATTTAATTTTCTTACCACAAACTGTCCAGAACGATGTATGTCTGATAGTTCAATCTCTGCATCATAAAGGTGTTTCAGATGGATTGATAGCCAACGTCATAATGATGATGATCAAGCAAAAAAAAACCAAGGCATCATTTCTTTCAAACACTCACGAAACAAGATGTAGTTTCCTTCTCTGATTGAGCGAACAAAGAGAAACAAGAGGATTTCCGTATTAAGATAAATCTCCCAATATTTGAACATGACACTCTCATCAGCTCGTCATGACTCAACGTCTGAAATTCAAGCTCGGAATCTGCTTCTTGGTAAGCATCATGCGACAAGTGGTATAGTGCTGCAGCAGTTATTTGATGAATTCCTCTGGCTTTCTTCACGTGGATTACTTTCAGATAACTTTCAGCAGCACTAAAAGATGCAATATCAGCTTGAGCAATTGCATAAAGGATAGCAAATTAGTGGCGTATCGCAATACTTTTAAACTCCTATTTACACAAGTAATACTGAAACAAATAAATAACATTTCAATATTTTGACATCAATATTATTACTTTAAACTGGTGCCACGAATACGAAACTTCTAAAACTGCAATAAGCATATGCCTTTGAGCAAAATAAGGACCGTCTCTACCCTTATATTGATTCTGATCTTATTTTGCACATGAAAAATGAAATCCTTGACCTGAAAAAACATATAAATCGATATACAGCACTCTTGCATGATGTGTATCACAAAAGGAGAAGCAAAATCAAAACACGGGTAGCCATTTTGAAACGTAGCCGCCATCTTGGATTATAGTCATTTTAGGCGATGCCTCCCATCTAATTTTCATTGTATAACCATAAACTACATTCTCACCAAAGGGCATATTCTTATCACAAATTGCAGTTTTTAGATGTGTAGCTCCCCCACTAAATACTTTACATTGAACTTTAAATCTGAATTTATTTTGCTTTTTTGTAATTCTATCTTAAATTCGGATAAATATCTTCTGCAAAATAACATATACTTGATTCTAATTTTCATTAAGGGCCTTCGCTACATTTCGAATATTGAGGCGACAAATGGTTGCAAACACTCGGATGGAGGAAAAAAAAAATAACGTCACAGGAAGACATTAATGCTTTCAGACAAATTAAATCATCAGTCATAATTGTAAAAAGAATATTTGAAGCTGGAGAAATGAAACCAGTGAATGTAATTCTGTGCTAAAGCGTAAATTTAAGACCGACCGAAAATAATAATAATAATAAGAAGAAGAAGTTCTTCTTTTTCAACTTTTGATTCGCTTTGAGTTTTCATTTGCCTCAAGATATTTTGATTCTTAGTCTTAGAATTTCTGAGTTTATTTTCTTTTGATACAAGCTTCACTTAGTTCTTTTCTTGTCGTTTCGATAAATCTTCCTTGAGTTTTTATGTTAATGCTGTCCGTTCAGAAGCATTGTGATCTTAAATGTCTGACTTTAATGATGGTCATGACTTTGTCTTGAGTCAACGGTGATCTTTTAATCTTTCTCTGATGGCATCTGTTAGATAATTCAACCCAATGTCCTCTTACGATACCTCGTCAGGAGTCAATCGCCCCCCCCCCTTGTATTTTAATATGAATAAATGGTTTTTAATAACAAATAATATTGTAAATTATTTTCATCCACCTTTCCTACTTAGCATTACAGTTGAAAATAGACTGAAACGTTCTGCATTTTATGTTTTTAATTTGGCGACAAAAAATCTAAATACAGTGGAAACTTGATTAACCGTCACATTCGGGACCGGGACTGTGGCGGTTAACCGAATAGACAGATAACAGAAATTTCGCAATAAACTGTACAGTAATGAAATTTCAATACTGGTTTGGGACGAAAGGCAAACAATAAATTAATACAAAGAAAAATCTATCGGTAACAAATAGATATCGTCAAACACCAAACAAATAATAATAATAATAATAATAATAATAATAATAGAAACGTAAAACAGTAGGCCTACTAGATAATAAGGTTTATATGTTGAAGCTGTAATCAGTCATCTTCTTCTGTTTCTTCGAGGCTCGAGCTTTTTTCGTGGCAGTGTCCCGTATTTTACGGAGAAGTAGGTTTTGCGATCGATGACGGATAACATAGAGTGACGCTTAATCGAGTTTCCACTGTAATTTTGGATTCATTTATTTCATTGGGATTCACCCTTTTGGAAGATTTATACTTATTTTATTCCACTTGCGTCTATAAATAATATTGGTTCGAATAGCAACCTTCTGTTGTGTTAATGCTAGGAAACTGCATAATAACTTTCCTGCCAATATTTTGTCGGAAGAAATCAAGCTCTCTCTCATGGAAGTGAATACGTAACTTTTTGAAGAAGAGGAGGTTGCTTCAAAAGCACGCTTATTTAAGAACGTATCCATATCTGAAAAAAAGTATTAATTAAATTGTAGCACTGATCAGAACTAGCAAAGCAACTGACTAAATGTAGAAAATACAATAGCAATTACAATATTTATAAGTAAATTTAAGTCAAAAATAACATGTCACACCTTTGACAGTATTTTTAAGAATTAGAACTAAAATCAATTCTCTGAAATTTCTGACTTTTTCTCCTAATTGCTAAAGTTAATCAGACAAAAAATCTGAATTTGAATTAAATACATACTTATGTCCACCATCTTCCCAGAGCCCCCTCTAAAACATCAATTGACTAGAGACCCTATTTTATGGTGTAATAAATTCACTTATAGCGATAGGATAGAAGGCTCCAAAGCAGTGATTATTTCGCGTTTATTAATTTTCAGCGAGAGTAGAAATACATTTCCCACAAATATCAAATTTCTAAATAAGTAAATACAATTTAACATCCAGTATCAACTTGAATTGTTTACTATTAACTATTAATTATCAAACTGTAAATATAATTTATGAGAATTAAATGCAAAAAGAATTTACATCTAGCACCATACTCAAACAAATCACACGATATGTTCAGAGTACATGTATATGAGTGTCTCAGCGCTATAAGGGCGAAGATTTGTTCAGTGCACTGTCGCTATGTTGGAACATGCCGAGAATCTACTCCCACTGTCAACGTTTGTTTTGGAGAAACCACACTGCCTGCAAGGACTTTTCAGCCCAAGTTCTTTAACCAAACCCCTCAACAGCGTTGTCACCTTCTTCTGCAGCTTCCGTCATTGGGATTTGAGGACTGGAATAGCCACGAAGGAAAACATATAGAGAAACATATAGAGAAAATATATAGAGAAATGTTTTTCAACATAGGAATTTTCTGAAATTTCAAAGAAATAACTCTATGGACAAGTCTGGTACTTAAGGAAAGTGATTAGACAGGCAGTTTGTACAAAGTGTTCTTGCACAAAGCAAGCCTAAATAAAATTGTTTTCTTCTCATTGCTTGAAATGCCTTGAAAATATCTCATTGCAATGTTGAAATCAAGTACTGTTCATTCGTACATTACAATGTTTGCACCGTTTTATCAAACAAATAAAATTCTTCCTCTTTATATTCTTCACTTAGAGAATATATCGTGATAACTTTAGTTTTTCTCGGTATTTCTATTAAGAAAGATCGGCACGAAACAGAAGGTAAGCCTATTTTCTATTTCTAGAAAGCTGAAATTTTGCACAGAGGTTCCCTTTACGATTTAGACAAGGAATAAGGTCGGATTTTGCGAAATTCCCACAGGTTCGGGAGTAACAAGACCTTCTTGTCGCTTTAAAGTTTTCTTATTTCCGTAATTAGTTCCGTAACTATAATTAGTAGAGACTTCAAATTTGGGATGTAGGTAGGTAATTATAATCACTAAAATCCGTTTTCAGGATTTTTCGAAATTCCTACGGGTTCGGGAATAACAAGGGTTTATTTTCGCTTGATAGTTTTCGTATTTCCGTAATTAGTTCCATAACTGTAATTAGTAGAGACTTCAAATTTTGCATGTAAGTCGGTAATTATAATCACTAAAACCCTTTTTCAGGAGTTTTCTAAATTCCCCCGGGATAGGATAAAAAGCTTTGCTTTAAGTTTTAAAACTGATAGTTTGCTTCCGTTAGTATTGTTAGATTTTAGGATTTGTTATCGTGACAATGAGAACTACACAAATATTGTTTATGCAACAATTGGAGCTAAAATATTGTTCTGCCCAGTAGCGGTTCATATGCACCCGGTGGCGACAATGGAAACTATACAAATAGTGTTGTGCAACAATTGCAACTAAAATATTGTTGTGCATAATAGCGAAGGAGTTTTCGGGTTAGATACAGATTTGTAATGATCAGATGATTTTTTACGAACTAGGAAAGGTTTGAAGTGATAGGGTTATGATGTTACAAAATTCAAATAAGCTGGAACAATGGGTGTACACTGGGAGGACGGTGAGTGGATGGGTAAACATGGTTCAAAGATACTTCTACGAGGTTTTCGGGATAGATACAGATTTGTAATGAGATCAGACCACTTGAGTTGTTGTTGTTTTTTGTACCTATCGGGAAAGTTCCAAGTGATCTCGCAATTGTAATTTCTTTATCATCCTCATTAGGACATTTGTTTTTTGTAACCCGAGCAAAGAACGGGTCGTTTTGCTAGTACATATATATATAGTGGGAAAAGTTGTGTCCATTGGGATGGACACTGGGTTTGAAAGGGTTAAGCAAAACTCTTTGTTACCGTATTTCTATATTTAAATTGTAATTAGTGTATTTTTTATTAAAATTAAAAATAATAAAAAGAACCCATAAAACTATATTGCTAACATCAGAATCATTTGATCTTTTGCTAATGGGATTCTACTATAATTTTACAGTTTATATTCACTTAGTTTATATTTAAATAACGATAATAATAATTGTTACTGCTAAAAGATTCAAGTGGCAAGGTCAGAATCAAAATAAAGGCCCATTAACAGCAGTGAAAGTTTTCAATGACATAGCAGAGTGTTGCTAACAATTCTGACATTAAAAAATAGATACTCGTCTGAAAGCATAACAAATCTTTATATTCAATGAGCACAAGATAATACAGATAACAAAATATTTGCAATTCAAAATAAAGTTCTCTTAGCTGTATATTAACATTTTAATTAGAGCTTTCTTTAATTTCAACAACAAAATTCTATTTCAAAGAACTACTTGAATTTTTAAACTCTAGCGTTAACTAAATAACATCCAACATATTATGTCTTAATTTAAGTATATCATAAATATGAATTATTCACATGACATAATAGTAAAATCCTCTAGCTTTATGTTCTAGAACTTATCAATCAATAGTTTATGAATCTCAAAGAAACTAAACAGTTAATTTTCTCTAGATGTACAACATTTACATAAATGAAAAATATCTTAAAGTTATTTGCATTAAAATCTTGGATCAAATTCAATAAATCCTTTCTGAGAAAATTCTTGAATTATGAAAACATCTTTATACTCTTATAACATAAATTACAGAAACTTAGCGTAATACTTTAAATAGTTTCACATTAACCTTTGTGGAATTATATCAATGGCATTAGCTATTGTTCGAAATTAAGAATTTAAATCTAACAGTTCAGAAACGGAAATCTAAATATTCCTCTTTTGATATCTCGACGAATCCCTTGCTTCTAATGTCAGGTCACTACGGGTTCTCAGAATAAAACAATAAATGATTTATCCTACCTTAACTTTGAGGTGGAATTCAGTCGAACTTGTTTTTGCTCACTCAATCCGAAAATGCCGTGTTCCATTCCGACAGCTTATCCAAAAATACTTATTCGTTGACACTTAATCCATCAGACGTTCCTTACAAATACAATTCCCAGAATTGTTTAACGTGAAGCTTTGACCGTAGAAATAGATTTCTAATCCTGATTTATGAAATCTACGAGGGAAACGTTCCAATGCATGTATCTCGTCCGTCTGGATTTCCAATGCCTAATTTCTCGTCGACTGATACCTGAGGAAGTCGATTCTCCAAGAGAAATTTATCTATTCCGAAAGTATAGTATAAATAGTACTCCTGCATTTCAAAATAAGTGACAATTCGTAACTGCCGCCTTATCCAGATAGTGGTATTCGAGGGTTGACGTCCTATCGAAAAATCTCCGCCCTTCAAAAAGATCTATAAGGGAAAATGATAGAATTAATGTTACTCATCTATACAACCTTTTGGATAAATCAGAATTCCGAACACGATGCGTATGGCGAATATTTCTTACGGTGTGCTACCATCTTTACACCAATGGAATACTGCCAACGGGAGATCGTCCATCTGGCTGTATCCAAACATTTCGATTTGGAGTTTTTCACAAACTGATGTATGTTGCTAAGCAACGTAACTGAACTGACATATTTAAGACGACACCTGGTATCAAAATTCATAATTTCAATCGAGCGCCATTGCAAGAAAAAATTTTACTTCTTTTGACATTGAAATCAAAACTTTCTATTAAATGAAATGGGGGGGGGGGGAAACGAATTTATCCTTTTATAATTCACAATAATAATAATAATAATAATTATCCCCAATACTTCAAATACCACAGACATCCTTGGAGATGCTGTTCTGTTGTTGGGTCAATCTGGTGATAGTGACCTGAATGATATGGTTCGTCATCAATTCTACGAAAATATTCACAGTTTTGACGGTATTAATCTCCTTAGTCCTCCAGTTATTCCAAAGTTGCCGTGCTGGCGTGGTCGTGCGGTCTCGGCGGCGGCCAGCCGTGGCGTCCAATGCGCCAGTACCTGGGTTCGTATCCCGGTTGTGGCATGGTTGTTTCTTTCGTCTTCTTCTGTGTGTTGTGTCCGCTGGGGACCCGAAATCTGCTCTGTAGGTAGTGGTCCCCATTTGTCTTCTATATGTTACAGGCTATAGTTATTCCAAAGTTACGTGAAAGCAAGATGACCAAAGCTACAATAGTTGTTATGAATGAACTGCTTGCCGAATACCTCAAAGATAATTCTTCAATAACTGATGTTCATCTCGCTGTATATTGTGCGTCAGCGGCGGCTTGTCAGCTAAACAAGCAACCTCTTTATTTGCGACGACCCTACAACCCCAATCTTCATATTAAGACGAAACCGGAACCGAAATGGAAAATTCGTATAAACAACAATATAAAGGACTTTCAGTGCAAAATTAGCAAAATCAGTGCGCACCTTAAGTCCCCCACAAACAAAAAATTAATCAAGGCTTTAAAGCCAATAATCAAATTTTTAAAAATTAATCACATATGGTAGATAAAAACTACGAAGCTACTCTACGCAACCATTTAGATACATTGAAATAAAAATTAAAGGTAGCGGGTTCCCGGCTTCACAGGGTTCCCGGCTGTCAGAATCAAACATTTTCTTCAAACCAAGGGCTTTTCTATAGAGACTTGGTTAATAAGAAGAAGCAGGTCCACTTCGTGAGATACTTGATAGTGAAGACATTAAGTCTTTCTGGGAAGGCATTTGGTCACAAGGAGAAAATTATAATGATCAAGCTGCTTGGCTTTCAATGGTGGAGGACACGTTTCATGAAATTCCGTTAATGGAGCCAATACATAATTAGATATCAATCGCAGGCACAAAGCTAAAGTTAAGATTCGCACCTTGAGTTGTCACCGGGAAGAGACTGGGACGGACCGTT
>JAFIDM010000857.1:0-13529 GCA_023159025.1 Thereuonema tuberculata
CTCATGGATTTCTTATAGTTACTGCAGTAATTTGGTGGTATAGTGAAACATATAGTGTATCTGAAATGAAACGTTTTGTTAAATAAAGGGAAATTTTATTCAAAACATACAAATACCGATACGGAAAGAGCTGAAAGGCTGAACATTTTTTGAGTTCATATAATTTTAAAAATCCAAACATGATACATTTCTGAACATTTTTAACATAATATATACATTCAAATTTAAACAAAAAATCTAGTGAAATGACATTCCTATAATAGCAAATAAAAAAACTACAAGCGTCCTTCTAAGCAATCTTCGCAGACACTTTGCGCACAACTTCCACATACTGGAAGATGGCAAACAGCATATGCTATGTTGGTTTTCTTGTCGTGCTTACGTGGACACTTAGCATACCTGGCTCGCTTCTCTATTTGATTTGCTTTACTTCCTTTGTTTTGTTCCTCATCTTCCTGTTCTTCCCCATTTTCCATTTCAGAGTTGCTGTCATGATCTCTGACGTAATCTGGATCCATATTGCTGTCATTTCCGCTGAAATCACTTTCCAGTGAGGCCAAACTTTGTAGTGCCCATTCTTCAAACCGCGGATCATCTGTCCGCATTCGCTTCCGTGATGAACTCGCCATTACAACGTCCAAAACTAGAAAACGTTGAGTACAAAATAGTAACGCAATTGCTAAGGTGGGGTCTCACATACCCCAAGCGAGCAAACAATGCCAATAGACTACTACTAATTAATGAAAATGAACATATTCATCACTCTCTATCAATCAGGACGCATTGACTGAAAGGTACTGAGGCGGATAGCACCATCGATCAACAAATATTTGAACTATCAAGAAAAATAAAAGTGCTGGGGTGTGATAGACCACCATACCAGTTACGGGCTGATATCACATTTAGAACAATATTACCATCAAAAAGTAATAATTTTATTCTTTTAATTTTTTTCAATTAATTTTAAAGTAATGAAGTTTCTTCTTTATGTAACTTTTCATTGAATATTCGTTTCTATATTATTTGAAGATTCCCAAAAGAAAGATAATTACAATGAAATTGAAACGAAAGAAATTTTAAGGTGTTGTTTCTGTTAATTAAATCTGATTTGTTTGGTTTTTTTGGAATTTGCTGTTCTTTATGCGAAGTTGGTTTGGCTTAATTAGCTCCAGAATCTCGTTAAACTTGAACATCAATGAGATGGAACTAATTCTGGAATGTTTCTGTAATGTTAGTAGCAAGAAACTGCTTGGAATCCTAAACCCAAACACTGAGGTTCAGTGTTGCCGGTTGGTTGCAATTTCAAGACCAGCACCCACTAAGGGTCGCCAAAACGGTTAAACGATTTTGTTTGCTTACAGAGAAAGAAGAAATAAGGAAATGAAAATTATTATAACAAATATGAGATATTATTATCACTTGTGACCTACAATGTGAAGCTATGAATTTGAAGCTACCTTACTGAATTAACCATTATGACCATAATAGTTATGGATTTAAATCAGAAATAGTTTCACAGTTCATTAAATACTTTCCATGCATATAGAATATCGACTTACCTGCTATATCATATACAGTATGCTTTAATATTTAACTGAACTAGTCGGCTACCCGTCGCTTCGCTCCGGAAGCCTCACGTATGTAACGGAAAACAATTTGTTATTTATTAAAAAAACACACACACACAAATTACATCAAGTAAAATAAAACTAAAATTTTTTTAAAGTTTTTTTTTATTTTAATTTTTGATGTATATATTCTCTCAATTCACGACTGCTTTTAGAATCAGCGTGTGTATATGTGATATATTTTTATTTTTTATAGAGATTAGAATGTAATCCTTGTGGTCTAATGCCTAAGACGTCTAACTTCGGAGCAGAAGGTTGCATGTTGGATTCCAGTAGATAACTTGTAGAAATTATTTCTATTTTTGTAAATTACAATAATTGCACCAGACCGAAAGAGAAATAAAAGATTTTCGTAATAAAGATACAATTTTCAGTCGCTTTTGAGCTACAAATAGTGAGCTTTCAGTATTCTACTAAATAGAAATAGTGCTTCTTTCTTTCTTGAGTCTCTTTTTTTTATTTCCATTGATACTTTACAGTGGTTTTTGAGTTAGAAATAGTGATTGTTTTTGAGTAACGAATAGCGATTTTTCAGTATTCTACCTAATAGAAATAGTGATTATTTTTTTTTCTGTTCTTTTTTATCCAATTCCAATTGATACTTTTCAGTGGTTTTTGAGTTACAAATAGTGAAAATTATCTATATCTCTTAGCTAGGCCATCAGATTGTTCGATATATATATTTGAAGAAGAGATTTCAGATGGACGTTAGTTGATATAGATGATAAATGAAGATCATAGCTTGTATACGAAATTCTTCGCAAGAAATTGATTGTGAATATTCTTTAGAGTGAAGATCACCAAATTCTGTTGAATTGTGACTCAAAGACCTAAAGTTGTATGTGAGTTAAGACAACGTTTTCCAATTATATGGCAACTTTATTTAGAGTTTGTCCTTGAGCTTTATTGATAAATATCGCATAAGAAGGTCTGATCGGAAATTGTTTTCTTGTGAAAGTGAATGGAAGTAGATTACCGCATGGTTCCATAGACATCCTATGGATGAAAACAAAATCTCCTTTGTGAGTTCTGTTATAATTTCGGTTTCTATGAGATCATTATCGAATGAACAGCATTTTAGTTGAGTTCCATTGCAGTATGCAAACTTGGGATTGATGTTTCGCAACAATATTATTGGAGATCCAATCTTCAATGACAAACGATGTTAAGGAATTCTGCTGAGATTCAATGCGTTCAGACACTTGGGCATATAGAGATGTATGTGTGATGGATTATCAGAAGTGTCAATTTTATTCGCACTTGTATTGTAAGCTCTGTAGTCTCTCCTTGTATTCTTAGACTTATCATTCGATTGATGTTATCGACACTCTCGTTCATCTCGTTTATCCAATTCCAATTGATACTTTTCAGTGGTTTTTAAGTTACAAATACTGATTTCTCAGTATTCTATCTAATGACGTACTGCGTCTTTCTTTTTTGACTTTCTTTTTAATTACAATTGTTACTTTTCAGTCAAAGTCAGTTCAGTTTTGACAGATAAGTCAAAAAAGCAATATAAAGAGAGTTGTAGTTCCCATGGCCTAATGGGTAAGATGTATGACTATGGATCAGAAGGTTGCAGGTTCGATTCCTGTCGCGGATGTTTCATTGAAAAAATTCTTTCTATTTTTCATTCTCACAGAAAACTGCGCCGGACAGACAGACAGAGAAATAAAAGATTTTAGTTATATAGATTCTTAATCTTAAAATAATAAAAAAGCCTCTAAATTCGCGACGTAAAACTTTTTTCCTGGGAAAAAAAAATAAGAAAATTTTTTCTCAAATTACATATTTTTTAAGTGTTGTGCATTGTTTATTACTAAATAAAGCATTTGTTTTTATAATGCTAAATTGATAAGAAAGAACAGAATTTAATCCTAAAATAACTTTTATTTTTGAATCTGAAACGTTAAATTATAATGTTTAGAAACAGATGTTAATACCTTAAGATTTGTTGTTGGTAGTTCGAAATTGCTGAATAAAAAAAAAAAACTAAATATTTAAAACACTTAACATTTGAAACATAAATAGTATTCATATTGCTTGAAATTAATGCCTTTTATATACTTTGTCACATATGACCGAATGAATCTATAAAATTATTAATACTTGATTCAATATGTTTCCACTTTTACAAGTTTTTTTTTTTTTTATACTTTTATTCAGCGAAGGAGCAGAGAACCTAATGTTATTTTCAGCTTCTTCACAGATCTTCTTATGGCTAGAAAATATAAACACTTAAGTCTTAGATGAAATCGAACTCAGAATTATAGAGCTTAGTTGTAATATCAGTTACCATACAGCGATTCACTGTTATACTCTCTTCAAATGATATTCATAGGCATTGTTGTAGATATTGATGTTAATTAATACAATAAATTTAAGTTAATGAGAAAATGTTTTAATTAAGCAATACAAGAAATGTTACTTAAATTTATCAAAATTATTTTATTATTATTTAAGTTACTCAAAAAGAACATTAGCAAATTTACGAGGTCGTAAAACGTTATATTTACTTAAGATGTTTAATTTACAATGTTCATTATTATCGTCGCGGTGAGAGTTTAACCCGCAAACACATTATCATTGACTAATTTCTCCTGTATCAATGCCGAAAGCTCCGCAGAAAATATCAATCTCAATTATCAAAAATAGGAAATATCAAAAATCTCACATATATCTTCTTGAAATCGACGAGCAACGTTAAGATTAATTTCCCTACTTGTTTTTTGAGACCTTTTCCCCGTCGAAATGTTGAATGTGAATCCAACGACCGCCATTTTGTTTTACATTTAAATGTGACCGGCAGGCCAGGAAAGATAAATCTATCATCTGCGTTGCATTCTGGGAGGATCATTTCTCGCCGCGAGGACTGTATAACTTGAATTAAAAAAATAGCTGATATTATACATTCTGATTTAATTAAATACTTAGTATAATTTCAGTTAGCTTTCAAATATAATACAGAAATCTTCTGAGATATTTCTTGTATTAGAGATCATTGCAGGTCTGTTGCATAATTCCGATTCTTAGCAACACAGATGATACATGCTGAGAAGTCCAGATTTAGGTAAATATTTATGTTTTCGAAAAGTGCACTCAGACATGGAAAAACGACTGAAGTTTGGTTCACTCAGAACTCACATAATTCATTTTAAGGAAACTTTTCGACTTCAGAGGATTTTTAATTGTATATAACTTCATTGCCATCAAAATCTTGGAGTTTTATGGAGTGCAGTGTTTTGTTTATTTTATTTACATGATCGATTGGTTGTATATTATAACAGACGAGCAATCGAAAAGATGGAGAAATTCCCCGAAACGCCTTTCCTTTGAGTTTTTTAAAAAGCAATTTTACACTGAATTACGACGATGGAGAAAACCATTGATGTTTTATAATTCTAAAATAAAATAATAAATTACTGATTTAAAATTAATTCAGAAAATCATGGTATTTTAAAAATTGAATTATCAAGTGGCGGATTGCCCTCGTCAACAAATGTAGCTAACGTAAATGTAAATGTAAAAAAATACTTAGATATTTATGAATTAAGTAAATTTAGATCTCTAGAAGTTACGATTTATTACTGTTTTTGGACGTATCATTTCAGTAAGACTGAATCAGTTTTGCTCAATACAAGAAGAGGTGTCTCAACAGAAGGTTCAAAAAATAAGAAAAACAACTTGTGCTAAGAAAACTATCTGACTCATTTTGTTGATTATAATACACGGAGTAAATTAATAGTAAGCATGAAACAACTGTTCTACAATGTGTGAATACAATGTTCTTTTTAATGATAACAGGGTATGCGCCAAAACAAACGATACTTAACGTCACAAGCCTTTGTTGCTCATGCGCACCACGTGATGACCTCATCGAACGTCGTCATGGAAACGTAACAGTATGCTTATGTTGGTTGAAGCTTGATAGATGTTCAAATTTTGCTGACAACGGAGGAAAAAAATCTATTATTGAGCATTATTTTTGCTCTTACGGAGTTGGACGTTCAAATAGACCAAGTTTGCTTTACGTTGGAAATGCATTTCGAGAACAATTTCAAAATCACCCACAAACATGGTTATGTTAGCCGTCATTAAAATTGTTTGTTCGGCGGGCAGCGTTTTGAAACAGCGCAGCACAAAGGCTTCACCGGACAACAACAACAAATGCGAATCGAGGAAGGCTACTCGAGCAGGTGTGACAGTCGCCGAAACGAAGTCTCCGATAAACATCCTTAAAAATGAATCTTAGTCAAATATCTACGAGACGAATGTTCAAGGAAGTTGGTGGGTTTGCCTATAAGATACAGACCGGACAACGTTTGAGCAATGCCGATAAGGACGCGAAATCGTTTAATGTGCTGCGATGTTAGCGATGGCGTACGATGATGAAGCTTTCCTGTGAAATCTCTGGTTTTCTGATGAAAGCCAAATTCATTGGAATGGAATTATCAATCGACAGACAACCCGCTTTCTACTGACAACCCGATTTGAACGGCCAGATATCACTGTGGAGAAATCCCCTCCATGTTTGAGAATTTACTTGAGAATTTACGAGTACTGACTATAATGCAACAGACAGCATATCGAACACGTGCTGTGCCTCAGAAAACTTGGAGATTGACTTCCATGTATCTACACTATTTGTATTCTGTATATCACAAAAAAAAAACCCTTTTTGTATACAAATATTTCAGTATCGTTTGTTTTGGCGCATACTGTACATGTGAATTGCAACTGAATATCACACTTATCCAAACAAGGATAGTGAAAATATTGTGGTGGGTTTCTTTTACAGACAACCAGAAAAAGAGATAGAATTCCAGGAAATTCCTTAGCTTCCAAATAGAAAAGGAAGAGAAAGAAATACCCATGTCGTACCAGGGATTCGAACAATAAAGTCAAAATTCTGAGCCGAGACCACTCGACTACTTAAGTTCTAATACATACAGTATATCAAGCATGAACCGTTCAAGAAAATAATGTTTATAGATTGTTTTTCTTATTTAAAGACCAATTTAGTAAATCAATTCATTATTATCGAAACATAACAAGGTGGAATAGAGAATGTAATTTTGCTGCCGGTGAGTGAATGCAACAACATGAATGACAAGACTACTCATTAGAAAGGAAGTCAGGATTTCATGTACGCTATCTAAATCATTACAAGACAAAACGGGGGTGTTAATGCTTGTTTCCATAGAAACAAATGATGCAACAATTTATCACGCTGAAAACGGAAACTGAATTTTTCAACGCCTTTCAAACACACAAAATATATCCCGGAGATGAAAAGAGCTGTCAAATGAATGGTTTTGCCGGAAGTGTGTAACCTTAGTGTCATTTGCTTTGGGATTATAAATGGGTCATCAGTCTTTCAACTTCAGATCAATATATTTTTCGTTCTCTGCAGTAGTGAATTCATTAATATTGGGAAAAAAAAAACGGTTTCCCATTTCTTATTATAGATCATGAGTGAAGTTCTTAAATTTAATCGGTTTTACGACTTTATTTAAAACTGCTCCTTCTGAACAGACCTGTTCTTGGAATCTATATTACTAAAATCTTTTATGTCTCTGTCTGTCTGTCTGTCTGTCTGTCCGGCGCAGTTTTCTGTGAGAATGAAAAATAGAAAGAATTTTTACAATGAAACATCCGCGACAGGAATCGAACCTGCAACCTTCGGATCCGAAGTCAGACATCTTATCCATGAGGCCATGAGAACTACAACTCTCTTCATATTGATTTTTTGACTTATCTTTCAAAACTGAACTGACTTTGACTGAAAAGTAACAATTGTAATAAAAAAGAAAGTCAAAAAAAGAAAGAAGCATTACTTCATTAGGTAGAATACTGAGAAGTCACTATTTGTAACTTAAAAACTACTGAAAAGTATCAATTGGAATAAAAAAGGAGAGTCAAGAAAGAAAGAAGCAGTATTTCTATTAAGTAGAATACTGAAAAATCATTATTTGTAACTCAAAAACCATCATTATTTGTAACTCAAGAACCACTCAAAAGTATCAATTGGAAAAAAAAGAGAGTCAAGAAAGAAAGAAGCACTATTTCTATTAGGTAGATTATTGAAAATTCACTATTTGTAACTCAAAAAGCTAGAATCACATCAAAGTCAAAAATTTAATGATAAATATGCGGCTCATCAACCAAGATGAACGAGTGACGATAACATCAATCAAATGATAAGTCTAAGAATACAAGGAGAGACTACAGAGCATACAAGTGCGAATAAAATTGACACTTCTGATAATCCACCACATGAACATCTCTATCTGCCTGAGTATCTGAACGCATTGAATCTCAGTGGTATTCCTCAACATCGTTTGTCATTGAAGATTGGATCTCCAATAATATTGTTGCGAAACATCAATCCCAAGTTTGCATACTGCAATGGAACTCAACTTAAATGCCGTTCATTCGATAATGATCTCATAGAAACCGAAATTATAACAGAACACACAAAGGAGATTTTGTTTTCATCCATACGATGTCTATGGAACCATGCGATAATCTACTTCCATTCACTTTCACAAGAAAACAATTTCCGATCAGACCTTCTTATGCGATGTTTATCAATAAAGCTCAAGGACAAACTCTAAATGAAGTTGCCATATATTTGGAAAACATTGTCTTCACTCACGTACAACTTTGTCTTTGAGTCACAATCCAACAGAATTTGGTTATCTTCACTCTAAAGAATAGTCACAATCAATTTGTCGCGAAGAATTTCATATATAAGCTATGATCTTCATTTATCATCTATATCAACCAACGTCCATCTGAACATCTCTTCTTCAAATATCTATATCGAACAATCTGATGGTCTAGATTAGTAGATAATTTTCACTATTTGTAACTCAAAAACCACTGAAAAGTATCAATTGGAATTGAATAAAAAAGAAAAGAAAAAAAAAAGAATCATTATTTCTGTTAGTTAGAATACTGAAAAATGACTATTTGTTACTCAAACAATCACTATTTATAACTCAAAAACCACTGTACATTATCAATGGAAATAAAAAAAAGACTCAAGAAAGAAAGAAGCACTATTTCTATTAAGTAGAATACTGAAAACTCACTATTTGTAACTCAAAAGCCACTGAAAAGTGTATCTATATTACTAAAATCTTTTATTTCTCTGCCTGTCTGGTGCAATTATTGTAATTTACAAAAATAGAAATAATTTCTACAAGTTATCTACTCGAATCGAACATGCAACCTTCTGCTCCGAAGTTAGACGTCTTAGGCCAGAAGGATTACATTCTAATCTCTATAAAAAATTAAAATATATCCTACATATATGATTCACACGCTGATTCTAAAAGCAGTCGTGGATTGAGAGAATATAAACATCAAAAATTAAAATAATAATAAAAAAAATTAAAAAAAATTTTAGTTGTATTTTAGTTGATGTAATTTGTGTGTGTGTGTTTTTTAATAAATAACCAATTGTTTTCCGTTACATAATCTAGGCTTCCGGAGCGAAGCGACGGGTAGCCGACTAGTTATGCTTTAAAATTTAAATTAAGTATTGATTGAAAAAGTTTGTTTAAAACTCTATAAAATATGAGTATTTTTAATTTTTTTTTTTTTTGGGACACTTTTGAAAACCGTAATTAGTTATGGAAAAAACTGAAAGGTAATCATTATATTCTTCTCCTATTGTTGCTATAAATATGATTCAATGCATTTCCTTTTAAAGTCCTTTTGGCAATGGCTTAAAATGAAGGGATGGTTAATATCTACCTTATGTGATGCTGCGAGTGTGTGCTGATATGTAAGGTAATCTTTATTTCTATTTTTAATGGCCCTGCGATGGTACCCCATCCTGTCCCGGATCGGTGTAGATGTCTCGCCCACGTATATACAGTCATGGCCGATGCACGGTATTCCATATACGACTCCTTTGTTTTTGTCTTTTTTAATTCCCGTTTGGATTCCTCTGTGAATGTGGGAATTTAGGATGTTTTGTACAGTATTTTTTGCAGGGCTAGTTAAACATAAATTAAAGTTTTTACATATTTTATTCAGTTTAGGAAATAACACCGAATCAAAATCAATAGAAATGAAATGTTTATCTTTTTTAGGATAAGGAACAACATCGTTTCAATAATGTCTCTTTATGGCTCCTTTGAAATGTCTGTTGATAAACTAGATAGGAAAGTCATTGCAACTAAGCAAATTTCTAATTGTGCATAATTCATCCTCAAAACCTTGAGATGTGTTGCAAATTTTGAAGGCTCTATTTACGAGCATAGTTATCAGGTTGATTTTGAAGGAAAGAGGCCCATATGAGTAATAGTTCATTGTTATACTAGAGGATGTAGGTTTTCTGTACACAGCGGTAATAAATGCCTGTTCAGCTCTTTTAATGTGGACATCTAAAAATGGGATACTTCGCTGATGTTCACGTTCAATCTCGAAATTGATACATGGATGTATATCCGTGAATATATCTCTTATGCCAAGGGTGATGGTTTTGTCTGCATAACAAAGGATATCATCAACATAACGAGTGTACAGGGCAATGTGCACTCCGCCTAGTTCAAGTATAGATAATGCCGTATCTTCAATAAAAATCATAGCCCATTCTGCTAATGCTGCTGCTGCTTTTATGCCCATGAATAATCCTTCGGTTTGTTTGTATATTTTGTTATTAAACTGGAAGAATTGCATCTCATAGACTGCATTAATCAGGGGGTAAAGTTGATCAAAACTTTCAGTTTGTACGAAAGAATTACTAGTTTTTGACTTTATATGTTCAATGGACGCTGCAAGTAAGTCACGACTAACTGACGTAAATAACGATTTTGCATCAAGCGAGAAAAGTTCGTAATTTTCTTTAATTTCAGTTTCTTTCAGAATTTCTATGAATTATTGGCTATTGGCAACACTATGGATGGATTTGACGTTCAATTTCTCCATTTTATCATAGAGAAAATCTGAAATCTCTTTTAGAGCCGTATTTCTACAATTAATTATGGGTCTAACTGGAAACAATCCGAACCTTAAACAGATAAAAGGATTTAATTGACCAAAAAAATTTTTTTAAACTCAAATTGATTTTTATTGTACATACTTTTTTATTTTTATTGTATTACTTTTACAGAAAAAGGACTTCAAATTTCACGAGTAGGTTTGCAATCATTTCCATGGATCGTCACCTGGCCACGTGCTTTCTATTTACATTGGTGGTACAAACATTCCTCACCAGATACCCAGGATTCCATGATGTTTATGCTAATAATGTCTGCTGATATTCTACGGGGACATCCCAGCGACACCATCGTTTTTCATTGGTTTCATTATTGGTATTTAAAAACCGACCATTTCTTTGTATAATTACTTGAAAAAGGTTACGGTCCAATGTAACTGAAACCGAGGTCGTATGTTTTTTGTATCTTTTTGTATTAAATTTGCTATGATATTAGACAGGTGTACAGGCTATAATTTTGCTATCAGAAGTATGAACAGTACATGTAAAATCATTATTACATTAATTTCTAAGAGTGTCAGGTGAATTAAGGTTCGATGTACTAGCTGAACATTTCATTTGACTGCTAATGTATTTCTCTAAATATTGCTGTAGTTACGTATTAAGACGTGCAGTAGACAAAATACAACGAAATTTCAAATTACTTCGGGATTGATTCATTCTTAAGCAATACTGATCTTGCTAATAGTCGATAGGGAATCAAGTATTTTCTGCAGCAAGACAAGACCCTTTTCTATTCTATTCCTTAGAGGGTAAAAAATAAAGAAGTCTGAAATTTCTTGAGAAAGTGAACTTTAGATATTAATTCATAAGTAAGATGTCTGTCAGTCATCACGGGTTGTAATCACAAACTCTTTTGGAATGAACCATTGGAATCTGATTGTGTATGCTGAAGTTACTCCCAAAACCTGTGAACCACTGTTAGGAATCACATTTATTCATTTAATGTTTTTGTCAATTTCTCTATCTCAATTCTACAAAAACTTGCTCAATCATCTGCTAGAAATCCAAAGCAGAAATAAACAATCCACAACCGAGAATGTCCTATTTAAAAAAAAAAAGTTTGTAGAAAATACAAACTAGGTCTACATTGATTGATGGATGTGCAGACAGCCTCCTTTTTTTAGCTTACTTTCCGGGCTCATCAAATTAATCCGTTTGTGTGTCCCCACTAATAATTTTCAAAGGTTGGATGGATCTTCTTGAAATTTAGCATGTATATTTAAGGGCAAGACGCGATCTAATTTTATATTTGCAATGTTTCACTGCTGGATCCTTGTCCAGAAGTAAATACGTGAAGGTGACAAAAATTCAATTTGGAAACGTTGGATTTCTACCGATTTCTTTAGCAATTCATATTAATCCTTTTAGTTAATCTGTTAATTTAATACGATTGAAATTAATCCGATTTATACAGCTTAACTGAGAAATTTGAATTAACCTTTATTTTTTCAGAAAATAGAAATTTTCTAAAATTTGGGAGATGTAGGGCTTAAAATAGACTTCTTCTTTGTTTCCTTTGGAAGAAAAAGAAAAGAAATTTTAAAGAACATCATCAAGGAAGTGGGCTTTTAGGTACTTCTTGTTATCATATTGTGTTCAAATATGTTCATTTCTAGGTAAGTAACTAAAACATCTGTTGTATTCGGATAGTCAGTCTGTCTGTTCATCCGACATATTGAATTCATTTTTATAAAACTTGTTATTTACCAGTTGTGTGATTCGTGAATCAAATTAAAATTCAGTCAACATCTATTCCTCTTAGTTTACTAAGAAATGTTTTTAAGAAATGTATTTACAAAGGAACTCAGTAAGATTCTTGTATTTTTATTAAGCCAATTTCATTTATACTTTATTAACAACTCGAATTACAACTTTTTCATGTACCGTGACATTTTAAAATGGTTTACTGCTTTGATAATGATATATAGGTAAAAATACATTAGTTTTACGTTTCCAAATAAAGTATTTGATTGATTTTAATCGAATCAAAACCAATAATGGACAGCGATCACTTATTGTATATAAATAAGCTTTGGATATTTTACCTTGTTATCTTGCAAGTTTATAATATATCATTTTATCTATTTAATTTATACTTCTACACTGAGTAAAGCCATTATTTAATGAGTACAACCCAAGATTAGACAAGCATAACTGCCTCTCTCAATATAGTAAAAGTTCTTTATTGTTTCATGATATTATGTTTGAAATTTTCTGATCCGCCAATATTTATTAATAGTTTTGCTATTATTTTTAAATCTATTGATTTACAACATTTTTTTCTTTTGTTTCCTAGGTAAGCAAAAATGACTTTAGAAGATAGTCTGGTGATGAAATAAGTTGCTGAAAAAAGTTCGTAAAAAAGTTTTTATTTTTGAAGCTTTTATTTTATTTTTTTAATACTCTATAAAAATAATCTAAAGTAATTCTTACAAATATTCATCTAAAAGTTGAGTAGACGAATTAAATTTAGATGTAGCTTAATATACATATATATATATATATATATATATATATATATATATATATATAAATATACACAGAGTGTTCAAGACACTCCTGTTTTTCTCTATAATCATAGGATTCATATGAAAATTTTCATTACCAAATAGTAGCCAAAAAGTCGAATTGTAGCACTGGCGTTGTCGGATAGAAACCGTAAATGGGGGTAATAGGGTCAACTTTAGAATTTCAAAATAGAACATAGGTCATGTGTGATGTCATTGGATAAATCTTTTGAAAAGAAACAACTTTTACGAAAACTATTTTTCTCTAACGTTTCATGTGTAGTCACAATTCAGAAAGGAAAATGATGGAGCTTGTCATAAACAGCGGATGTTTCATTGTAAAAATTCTTTCTATTTTTCATTCTCACAGAAAACTGC
>JAFIDM010000858.1:0-13528 GCA_023159025.1 Thereuonema tuberculata
TACTAAGCATACCTAATGGGACTGAAAAACATTTAAAAAAAAAAAAATTATGAGATAAATAAAAAAAATATATTAGGGTTTGTGAAAAATGCAATACCATAAAGGAATAATGTTGAAACGTATAGGTACGCAAAGCAGGGTATGACTAGAACTATCGTGGTAGGGGTGTAAATAGAGGGTTATGTAGGAGTCACACAAGTACTGCATCGTGGACAGTGAGTGTAAATGTATCTGCAGGATTCACTATACCGACGACACAGGGCGCAAATATCGGCAAAAGACTGAGTTTGAACGTGAACGAATGATTGGTCTGTGAGAAGGTGGAGTTTCGTACCCCGCCATTGCTGCTCATACGCAACATAACGCCACGACATTAAAGCGCACGTAGAAGCAGTGGATCGTAGAGAACCGGGTAAATGCAACATGCGTTCGCCTAAAGATCTTCGGGTCTCCCCAATATAGAACTAGTTACATCCAGAGCACTGTTTCGAATAAACAACCGAATAAAGAATTTCTGATATTTAAAGCTTCCTGGTTGCCATGGATACAATAAGAACCATTGCGATGGATTTTCCCTGTCGACGCAACACGGAGTGGTTTCCTGTTACGCAAATTTCAGCCACGAGATGGCAGCGATCCCAGAATGCAAGGCTTCCTGTTATAATTCCGTTAAATTCGACTGTTCTGTGACCGTTTCTTCCACTTGAAAAAGCTAGCTCTCGCTTGCGAAACCGTTGTGATTTATGTATTTATAAGTTTGATTAAATTTCTTAGTATTAAACAGGTGTACGGCTCTATTTATGTCATCAAAAGGAATTATAATTTAGAGTGTACCCGAATACGTCTTTTTCCGGAAGACTTCCTTTTGGAAGAATGTACTCACGTCCGTCACTTTAGTGTCCAAAAGATGTTATTGCTCTTTCTTGGCCTGTTGAATGTAGCAGTACGGATACCATCGTAAGTGTTATATGTTCTTGAGATACTATTTTGGTCAACAGAAGGCCATCCACAAATCGAAAATACAGAGGTACTTGTAATTTTTCTTCAACCAAAATCGTCAAAACCAAATCTTATATGAATATCATTGACCACTCAGCCACCAAAAGTTTTGGCACAAGAAGAAGCCCACTTTAATATAAGGAATCCGTATTAATTGCATCAACAGACCATTGTATTAATGACTGTGTATATGTAAATAATATCTGTCAATATGGTTTCCGACAAAAGTTAAAGGATTTTCAGTTATTAACACCCAAATAACAAGGTATGCTTCTCCTCACAGTCTTCAATCTTTAAAAATTTCGCTTAATATTTACAAACTTCCGTATGCTTGGTATTTGTATACAAAACCATGTGCTTTTCGTTAATTGTGTTATGATCGCGATGTTCGCCGGTTATTGATTTTTTTTTTAATTTGCAAAATTTTGACAATTGGTTCTTTTGAAGGATGTTTCCCATTGGTGAACTTATCCCTCATAAGAGGCTGAGGAAGATTCATTTACTGAAGATCAACAATTAACGGGAGGAAACTAGTTTGGACTTTTTTAATTGTAAATAGTTTTAATTTTAACTCAGTGTGTTGGCTATTTTAAGACTTTCAGAAACTTTCATCGCACAAGTTATTAATTATATCACATTGAATTACATAGCACACTTTTAAGTTTGAGAAATATTCTCATTGAAGATAAGTTGTCTAAATATTTCGTTTTAATCTCAATTAAATAGTGATTTGATTTAAAACAAAACTAGTTTGGCGCAAGCCTCTACATAGCTTTAATAAAAAAAAAATACATAAAAGTGAAACTGTTTCGGCATCTTTTTTTTGTTGAATTTATTGTTGCTTGTTTTAGATTCAGAAGCTCCAATTGCTTCCCACGATTATTATTATTTTTATTATTATTTATTATTTTGAATGCTCAAGAATCACATCAATTGGCCGTAAATATTCACGAACTTCCTGATGACGAGATAAAGAAAGAGCTGTGGCAAAATACACATCTCTCAGAGGAGGAATTGGATAATGCGTGGTCAGTACGACGTTTGATCTTCATTAATTTATGAAAAAAACCTGCTCTCCTATTATAAAGAATTTTTTTTTCCTGGACTTGTATCGAAATATCACTGACCTCTGACGAGCATGGAATCCAACTTGTTACAAGCGCCTGTACTAAGCTGAAATTATACAGGATGAATATTAAAGAACAGTGGAGTTTCAAAAACATGTATTTTCTGAATTGGTTAAGTCATGATACCTCTCAATGGGAAGTGCAAGTGTATCACACTATTGCTTGGATGGAACACATCAAAGCTGTAGTGTAACACCCGCCAGACTCGAAGAAGCATGTCTGGTGTAATTACTGTTTCCAACAGGACGGAAACCACCCACTCCATTTCCATCATGATATACGACGCCTACTCAGTCGTGTTATTTCATGGCGATGAATAGGATGTGTTATCCAGCGGACAAACACCTCCTGTGGTGGCAAACAGGATCCCAGGACCTACCACGTGACTTCTTCGTATGGTACGTAAGAAGAAGTATGTACCCCCAATCCCCAGATCCATCAGCGATATGAAGGATCACATCACTGATGCTGTGAAGACCATCACACCGGACATGCTTTATTCAGTCTGGCAGGAATTAGACTCGATAAAGGAATTAGACTTGGATGTGTGAGGGTGTCGACGAAAGATGCTCACACTTGAGAGCCTTTGAGTGACACTTAGTCTTAGACAGTTACCTTTCCAATGGAAAGATGTCATGACTGTATATGATACGCAAAACATATGTCTTTGAAACCTTACCATTCTTTTACGCCCACCCTGTACATAAATTGAAAAAAATAATCAATAAAATATTAAATGATTTGAAAAATAGACGTTTCAAATTAAATTTATAAATTTAATTAAATGGATAGAATTTATGAACATTTCTTCCATGTAACCAATATTGTGGAATTAATTCTTTAAATATAAAGCAAACATATTTTATTATAAAATGGCTTTAATTCTACTATTCTATATCTTCATTTCAAACAAAATACATACTGACAAATAAACACTTTCCATTATATGTTCTATTTGTGTATGAATTTAAAAAAAAAATAGAAGTAAGTTAAAAATCTTTCACAATAACCTGACTAAGTATGGCATAATACATAAACAATAACAAGATGTATACTATCGTTAAACAAAATAGTCAGAGTATGGAAATTGCGATATGAAAGTAAACTCCAATTACAATGTAAACAGGCAAAATCCTGAATTCTAACATTTTAGAATTTTAAAAATCGTTAGTTAATTAACTGTTAAGTTACATCAGTTTAATTAGCATGGCGTCGCCTTCTTTCATTCTGTCTCAACCGATCATTAATCATAATATTATTAAACTGGATAATTGTTCTAGTCCAGCGGTTTTCAATCTTTTTAAAGATGCAACAATAAAACTTTCACTAAGATTCAATAATACGCAAACACATTAAAACAAGTAATAAGGTAAGGTCGCCAAATACCGCACCCGGCCCTATTTCCGTACCCCTTGGTTTCTTGAAAACAGGCAGTGCCATGTGGAATCCAGTTGCGGAACTAATTAACAGGTCACCTGATTAGGGCATTTGGACTTGGGAAGGAAGGAGCTATAGAAATTATCGCGAGGAAAAGAAAAATAACATTTTATTGAAAATGTAAGTTTTTTTCTTAAATCTTTGCAGTAACATATAGCATAAGGGTATATCTATAATACAATATAGTTATCTACAGTTTTAGACCGGTATTATCAAAGATTTAAACGGATTCATCCAAATTTTAGGTTACATTTTGTAAATGTTTTTTTTTGTTTGGTCAAGGAAAAATGTTAAACAGCCTGATATCGCACCCAGTGGTGTCCCTAATACCGCTCCGGGTGCGATATTAGGCACACCATTAGGAATGATTCGTTAGTTGTCAATGACACATTTTTGTTTCATTTTTTTGTTATTTTTTCTACTTTCGATTCCAAACAAGAAGACATGGGAGTCAGATACTATGATTAAAGCAGTGAACGCAGTTAGAAAGAAGTAGATGGGTTATAAACGAGCGATGGGTTATAAACCTCATAAAAAACAATTAGAAGAATCAGAAAAGAAGAAGCAAGAGAAAATAACTGACAGCGCAAAAACAAAAACGTACAAGAAAGAGGCGAACTGATAGTAAAGATAAAAACTCACCTGTCAAAAAAAAGATAAGTTCGAAAAGACAGTCTTCGTCGGAAGACCAGACAGATAAGGAACCTCCATTGATTTCCACAGACGACGAAGACAACGATGACAACGATGTTACTTGCCCTTTCTGTGAGAAAAACTTTTCGGAAGATCGAGGTGGAGAAAAATGGATAAGATGCACTAAATGTTTTACTTGGTGCCATGAAGACTGTGCCATGAAGACTGCGACAATCCTAGGTTCATTTTTGCTACATGCTTGAAGAATTAATATAGAAGACTAAAACTTTACTTTGTTTGACTAAAACATGATTTTGTAACTTTAATATAGAAAATAATTAAAAACATTTGCAGTACTTCAACTTGTTCTTAGTATATTACTTATGTGTCCCTAATACCGTACCGGGGGCGACATTAAGAACACACAATTATAAATTTAAGAAAACTATTGTTTACGTTTCGAGCTCATAGTTACAATTATTTGCTTAAAAAGCACAATATTGTTTCTTTTTATTTATACACAAACAAATAACTAGTAAAATGGTGTTGTTTTTGAAGTTTTATACGAAAATTTAGAAAAATTACAATGAAAAAACAAAATGGGGTGCGGTATTTGGCGACTTTACCTTACCTTTTAGATGTGAAAATTTTATTATTTTTAGTTTTAATAATTTCATAAAATAAAAGACGATCGACCACTAGGTCTTCTTTCGAGTATCACCATTGATCCGCGTACCATCGGTTGAGAAACCTTGTTTCTAGTCTTTTCCATTTAATTTATGCGCCCATTTATTTCACTTTGTGTTCGATTCCTGTCATCACTTCGTATCTGAATGAGTTGCCTCACTTTTTTCTTATTTATAGGAGATCTATTGCCGTGAGATGTAAGTTATTGTTTCAATTAGATCAAAGAATCAATTGAGGGAGAAGGGAGAAGACGAAATATTATCTAAGATTGGCCGTAACTCCATCTCCGTTACTGTTTCTTTCTAGGTCAAATTTACCAACTTGCACAATCCTTACTTAATAAAAGTGAGACCTCCATCGCCTGGAACGAAATCATTTCTTTTTTTGTTTTCTTTTACAGTTTGTGATCTATGTAATGCTGAATATGAAGAAGAATGTCCTGATCACGGATCTTTGCAAATCATCGAAGACAATCAGGTAAAAGAAACACGAAGAAAAAGATTGATAACATTAGAAAATATATTAGTTTTGAGGCAGATTTATTTATACAATATCCTTTTTTTTATTAGGTAATAGAATTTAATGTTTCAGAGCGTTTTGTCTAATGTGCTTTTTAGTCCAAAAATGATGAAATTTTATTAAGTTTCATGAAGTCTGAACGATTTATGAAAACTTCGCTTTGTTTTAGCGTTTCTCCTGTGTTGCAGAAAAACAATAAATTCTAAAGGAAATAAGATGGATGGTATTAACATCTGTTATTTTTGGGGGGCGTGGTGAGGATGGATGATAAAATATAAGGTACATGGGCCAAATAAGGCCCGGTCTGAAATAAGGCCCATCCTTCGTTTTATTAATAGAACGTTGACAATTTACCAAGATTAGTTATGTTTCAGACAGGTCCTGGCTTCTAGCGGCTACACCAAAAATTAGGTCCATTGAAGTGGATAATTTCACCATATTTGTTTCAGTTGAACAGTAAAAGTCGCCCAAAGCTTTTGTCGTTACTATTTCAACTTAATTTGATAAATCGTCTGCATTTTTTGGCAACTTAATATACTGAAACATGTTTTATGTTATTTTAAAGTGTGCAATGAGTAGAATAAGATACTGTATTTGATATTTTCCAGTTGACGTGCATTTAAATACTTTTTAGTAAAACAATGATTGAAAGCGTGGTTAACAGGGGGGGCTCCAAATAAGGCCCTCCACTGATGAGCCAAACAAGGCCCATCAATTATCGTGTATGTTTTCTTATTATGAGCCTCATAAGCACATTCTATAACATGAAGTAATTATATATAATGAGAAAGAAATATTAAAAAAATCATCAAAGCTAGTTTTAAATTCACAATTTTATAAATTAATTAATAGCTTAATATTTAGTCAGAACTAAATGTTGAAAATTGGCTCTTTTCACTGCCAAGCTCTTATCCCTGTGAGCGAGTTTGCCTGTGAGCTACAGACCTTAGGAATCCAGGAGGGAATGCTGAGACACCCTGTATTTGATTTGATTTAAATTTAATCATATAATTATTTTGGTTTAAATATAATTATTCTAATTTAATTGATTTCTTGATTTTTTTTTCTTATTTATTATTTATTTACACATGGGACTTATTTGGAACAGAGAGCTCAAATAAGGCCAATAAATTACATTTTCAAAACTGTATTATTACAGAAAGAATTTCAAATACCACTAATTCTAAATTCACTTTTTCATAGGAGCACACCTTAAACTAACTTTCAGTACAGTTTTCAGAATTTTAACTCTTGCAGTAAAAATATAAAAAATCTTTAAACGTTAGCTTGGCCTTGTTTGGCCCATGTACCTTAAGTGGGAAAAAGGGTTTGGCGAGATTAAAAATTGAAGAAATCAAATATACTATGAAAAATATCATTCTTATATTTTAGCTAAAAGAATATAGAATTAAAAAATAATAAAAAAAAATAAAGTTGAAAAAAAGGATATATTTCACCTTCAACAATAATATCAACGTTGAAATGTGAAATTTCGGTAGCTCACAAATTTGTTTACAGTACTGGAAAATTATAATAAAAATTTTACACCACAACTTTCATTTTACCACAATCATTGTAATTCAACTAATCGAGTGGATTGCGAGAAATCAGAACATTTTTCTTTATTAGCTTCTTGGACCTAACATTTTTTTATTTTATTTTTAATTATAAAGCAGAAAACAAATTTCGGACAACATACGAAGAAAGTAGATTCTAAGTTCTTTTTTGGGAAATTGTAGTTAAATATAAATTCAATAAGTTGTTGTCGTCATTGTTGTTTGTTTATTTTTTCATGTTTTATTATTTTGAATGTCCATTGTTCAAAATAAATCAAAAACTGTCCAACTGATGCAGAATTATTGAATTTTATTAGACCTTAGATTAATTTCTTTTTAAAAAAATTTTCAAAGTTTTGAGATCATCAAAAAAAATTACATGTTTATTTATTGAGATGTTTAATTGTTTCATCATTCCAGTAATCAATTAACTGTGCTTTTTTTACCTTAAGGTATTAGATGATGTGGAGAACAGAGCCATTGCTTCACTTCCTGTAGGTCTTCGTGTAGCACTGTCTGGTATTAAAGATGCAGGGAAAGGAGTTTGGGCTGATGAATTTATTCCTACAAGAATTAGATTTGGTCCTTATCAAGGAAATATAACTTAAGATCCAAAAGAAGCTTATAGCAGTGGTTATTCGTGGAAGGTAATTTAGGTATTTATCAAATTATACTTTATTGTTTTTTATAGTTTTGTATTTACTATAATATTATATTTATATATTTAGATCTCCCGTCGTTGAAAGAGGTCGTATTTCATCGATGGTCAAGACGAGTCTGTCAGTAATTGGATGAGATACGTCAACTGTGCTACAGACAAACACACTCAGAACCTGGTGCCATTTCAATACGAAGGGAACATCTATTACAGAACTAACAAAGATATTGTACCTCGTACGGAACTCCTGGTCTGGTACGGAGATGATTATGGCAGGAAATTAGGATTGATTGACTTAGAAGAAGATGAAAACATTGAAGAACACAAAGAAAATGAAATAGAAACAATGGGAAATAAACATAAAGAAGATCCTAGAGACAAAGAGAGCGAAGACAAAAGTAAATATTAAAGTTCGAAAGAACTTAAAGTCTACTTTCTTTAAAATGTGATTTAAATTTGTTTCTTTTTTTGAGTCGTGAAAACGACCAAACTAAAAGCCAACATTTAGATTCAAATTAGAACATCTGCTTAATATAAAAAGTTAAATTTTCCGTTTTCTTAAAAATGAGTTTAATTTTCTTACTTATTTACGTGTGGTCGACGGCAGATCAAATCACAGGGTGACGATTTCTTCACGGATGTTACTAAGTTCGAAACAGCTGTGTTCTTTTGCGGGCCCAGTAGCCAAGTGGTAAGGCGGTTGATTGAGGGCTGGAGGAAACAGCTAAATTCTGCTACAAACTGGTCCCAGGGTCCATCCAGCTCTTTGTAGAACGGGTAACGGATTTCTTTCCTGGGGATACAGACTGTTGAACATTGGGTTGACCACCCGACCTTATGTCATTCCTGGGTCAAGCGTTTCCATCGTGTGACCCAATGGGTAAAACTACCTATCTAATTATCGGATTAAAACCACGCGGAAGTTCATGGTTTGGCTAAAAGCATTAATAGTCATTATTTGAGAAAGAATATGAACCGAATTGGGTTAGAAATCTTTTCAATGCTTTCTATGAGAATCTTTATGACATTCTCGTGCTAATTTCCTGCCTAGGTCTCACTTGCAATAGATTTCAAATTATACGTTATTAGATAAATCGTCTCTAAGTCATCAAATATGCAAACCAAGTTACAAGATGATCCATCCAGCAATTAAAAAATTATTAAGAGAACACAGAAACACCCACAAGGAATGATCTGTTGATTCCCTCTTATCTAGGATAAATAGTCTCAAAAATATCTATAAAATATAGTTCAGTTTTTATATTCTATTTACATTGTTTTCCTGTTTCCCTCTTTTTTTTTAATTATCCTCTAATGAATCTATTTTGTACTGGAAAATAAAAAAAAATAAAGTTATCATTAGATTATACCATTTCAGTAATTTTGTCAATTTTTAAATGATTGAAAGTTCTCGTATTTCTTGCAAAGATTTTTTTTCTTTCTATTTTTGTGTTGTGTTTCATGGGTTTACAGGAAATATTTGCAATATTTATTATGAAATTTAGGAATTCTTCTGTGACTTCTCGGAGAATTAAAGAAATTCAAAATGGTAACTCAAAAAGATTTTTCTTATAAATGATTTGTTTCTTTTATTTTCTATTTTTTAGTTTTCAGTTTTCTTTTTCTTTTTCCCGCTCGTGATATGGATTGTTAGAATATTAGGATATATCTGAGTAGCATAAATACATGTACATATTAATTAAAAGAATTTTTATTTTCTAAATGTTTTGAATAAAGCCTATTTCTTGAGGTTTCTTTTGAAACTGAAATATTCTTTTACTTAAGCACTTTTTCTATTCTGCATCAAAAGTAAAAAAAGAGAAGAAATACGAGAGACGAATGAAGAAACTATATTTGATTTTCTATTTAGCTTCTAAGATATAATATCTTCATAGAAACATCTAACACTCCCTAGATCACGCATTTTCGATAATCTTTATTCGTGTTTTTCTTTACAAGCAGACAATGGAAATAAATAAATAAATAAATAAATAAATAAATAAATAAATAATATGAAATACAAATGACATAAAAAGCAATCAATGCAAACGTGAACAGAATTTCTGATTATTTAACACAATGTATACAAGCATAATTTGATAAAACAAAATTCAATGTTGAAAAAAACAATAAGAAATAATTAATCAAATACCTTTATAATGTAATGAACCATTGAATTTTGCGTTTCTTATTAATGAAAATACTTCTTCTCTAGCTAAAGTTGTAAAAATATTATGCACCTATACACCTTTATTTCTGTTAAGACATATCCAATTTACTAGAATTGAGCTTTTAAAATATATGAAACATTAAATTATAACTTTAATTATGATTTACTATTTTATTTTTAATATATTATGAAAGAATGTTCTCCTTTTATTTTCCAATTAATTTCTTTACAGGTGCTGAGGTTTTTGAATGTAAAGAATGCGATGTTGTTTTCATTTCTGAAAAATATTTCATTCAACATAAGAAGTATAATCATCGTGATTGGAAAGAAAAGAAGAAACACCAGTGTCCTCTTTGCCAATATTCAACGGAAAGAATAAGTAACTTAAAAAGACATACAAGAACTCATTTAAAAGAAAAACCCTATAAACGTAAAATGTCAAAACGCGTTTACTCGAAAAGATAATTTAAACAAACACATGCTAATTCACACGGGACAGAAACCTTTCCAATGTAAAATATGTAAAAAGAAATTCACACTGAAATACAACTTAAACCTTCACTCTCTCATCCATAGTGGACAGAAACGATTTCAATGTAAAATATGTCAAAAGAAATTCTCACAGAAAATAAACTTAAACACACACACCCTTATTCACTCGGGAGAAAAACCATTTCAATGTAAAATATGTCAAAAGAAATTCACACAGAAACAACACTTAAACAAACACATGATAAGTCACATTGGAGAGAAACCATAGCAACCCTGTAATACTTCTTAGAAATGTGATTTTCATTACTTTAATTATTTTCATTATGTAAATTTTATTTCAATGGAAAAGTAAATAGAATTTAGAAAAAAAAAGGCAAAAGAAAGAAGAATTATTTGCTCCATTCGACTCTATTTGGAATATATAACGTATCGGTTCCCAACCTAAGATCCGCAAGAACGTTTAAGGATTTTAACGTGAATTTAGAAATAAATTTGTTTTATTCAAATATGTCTTTTTATACCGTTTACTTTTAGAATGCTTTTACAACCATATCAAGTGTTCGTTTGTTGGAAGCAACCAGTATGTACCATGATCACGGAAGAGCGCAGGTAGGGTTCTGATTTGTCTTAAGGTGGTCGTGGTTGTCCTCGGGTTACACGCTTATGTTTACCCAATCGTAATCTTTACCCAATCTTTGTTTAGAGAGGGCGTGACACATCTCCGGAGTCGTCGCCGAATTCTGTTCATAGAAACCAAAGGTAAAAACAGCAATTTCTCAGTCCAATTTTACCTTCGCTTCTTAAATATCATTAATAAATAAATTATAAACGTTTATTCTATAAATATCCTATCTATTTCAACGATTTTTTTCTTTTCAACAAAGCAATCTATATTACTAAAATCTTTTATTTCTCTGTCTGTCTTTCTGTCTGTCTGTCCGGCGCAATTTTCTGAGACAATGGAAAATAGAAATAATTTTTACAATGAAACATCCGCGATAGGAACCGAACCTGCAACTTTCTGATCCGAAGTCAGATGCCTTATCCATTAGGCCATAGGGACTACAACTTTTTACATATTGTTTTTTGACTTATATCTCCTTTCCTTTCCCCCATCAATTAGGAATGTATTCAATCTTTTTTTTGAATCTCAAGATTGTTTATTTATTTCATATCCGTCAGTTTATTTGTAATTCGAAACTGACAATTAGAACGATAATTGCCGAAACGTTGCAATATTTTAAATATTCTTACTTAACCAAATTCTATGTGATATTGAAAAATATGTGCGTGTACACGGCAGATGTTGGAGTAAAGACAATATAGTCAAGAAAGAAAGAAGCACTCTTTTTTTGAGGTGGAATATCGAAAAAATCACTATTTGCAGCTCAAAAACCATCAATAAATGTAACTCAAACGTCACTGAAAAGTGACAATCTATATTACTAAAATCTTTTATTTCTCTGTCTGTCTGTCTTTCTGTCTGTCTGTCTGTCCGGCGCAATTTTCTGAGCGAATGGAAAATAGAAATAATTTTTACAATGAAACATCCGCGACAGGAATCGAACCTGCAACCTTCTGATCCGAAGTCAGATGCCTTATCCATTAGGCCATAGGGACTACAACTCTCTTCATAGGTTTTTTGACTTATATCCCCTTTCCTTTCCCCCATCAATAAGGAATGTATTCAATCTTTTTTTTGAATCTCAAGATTGTTTATTTATTTCACATCAGTCAGTTTATTTGTAATTCGAAACTGACAATTAGAACGATAATTGCCGAAACGTTGCAATATTTTAAATATTCTTACTTAACCAAATCCTATGTGATATTGAAAAATATGTGGGTGTACACGCCAGTTGTTGGAGTAAAGAAAATAGAGTCAAGAAAGAGAGAACCACTCTTTTTTTGAGGTGGAATACCGAAAAAATCACTATTTGCAACTCAAAAACCATCAATAAATATAACTCAAACGTCACCGAAAAGTGACAATTATAATTAAAATGAAAGTCAAAAAAGAATGAAGCGATACTTCTATTAGATAGAATACTGAAAAATCACTATCTGTAACTCAGAAACCATCAATATTTGGAACACAAACGCCACTCAAAAGTGCCACTTAGAATAAAAAAAGAGACTGAAAAAAGAAAGAAGCAGTATTTCTATTAGATAGAATACTGAACACTATTGTAACTCAGAAACCACTGAAAAGTATCATTTGGAATAAAAAAAAAAAAGAGTCAATAAATAAGAAGCAGTATTTCATTAGGTAGAATACTGAAAAATCACTATTTGTAACTCAAAAACCATCACTATTTCTAACTCGAAAACGACTGAAAAGTATCAATAGGAATGAAAAAAAAAGATAGTCAAGAAAGAAAGATGCACTATTTCTATTAGGTAGAATACTGCTCAGAAGTTAGACGTCTTAGCCATTAGACCACTGGGCCAGTGTTTCTCAACCTGTGGGGCGCGCCCCCCTAGGGGGGGCGCGATAAAACTAAAGGGGGGGCGCGAGCATATCGAGAAAAAAAAATCTTATTAAAAAACAAGATTTGGAGGGTTTTTTTTTTTTTTTTGGTTGAACAGATAGGTTTGGAGGTTGTTTTTTTTTTCGGGGGGCGCGATGAGAGTTGTGATTGAAATTTGGGTCGCAAGTACTAAAAGGTTGAGAAACACTGCACTAGGCCTACATTCTAATCTCTGTAAAAAATAAAAATATATCATAGATATATGATTTACAAGGTGGTTCTAAAAGCAGTCGTAGATTGAGAGAATATAGACATCAAAAATTAAATTAAAAAAAAGGTTTTAAAAAATTTTAGTTTTAGTTTCCTTGATGTAATTTGTGTGTGTGTGTGTTATTTTTAATAAATAAAAAATTGTTTTCCGTTACATAAGGGAGGCTTCCGGAGCGAAGCGACGGGTAGCCGATTAGTACTGCATTAAAATGATTTATTGATTTTTAGGCGTGAAAACGCCGATCAGATGTAAACAATGATTCAAGAAAACCTAGAGAATAAAATCTAAAAAAAATATTTATTTTTTGTAATTTCTTTTATTATTATAAATTTAAAGCCTTATTTTTCTGTAGCTTTTAATTAATATTTTAAGTTCTGCATCACATTTTTAAACTTAAAATACTAAAAGTTAAAAAATAAAGGAAATCATTATTATTATTATTATAAAAGATTTGAACCATTGGGTTTCCCCAGCAAAGACATTATGGCTGGTCAAGGACCAAAGCATA
>JAFIDM010000860.1:0-13526 GCA_023159025.1 Thereuonema tuberculata
ATACAAGTACTCAATGTGTTCCTTCATCTCACAATATGGCATTGATTTGACTATGTAGAGGGTGCGACCTCTCTTTGCAAGATGAGGTTGGGTGTGTGCCTTCTCTTAACCTCGAGGAAAGAAACCCAATAACGATTCTTCAGAGGGTTTGATGGATCCTAAGACCCGTCTGGAGGTGAAATAAATTCCATGATCTCCAGCTTCTTCACCCACAGTGAAGCACAATACCATTTGAGTAACTTCTTTAACTTTGATAAAAAATATTTAACAACTGCATTAAGGTGAATAGTGGGAGGGGGGAGGTTGAAGTATTGGCGGGTATATTCCTCATCAATTCACATAATTAGGTATCCATAGTGAAATAGATCACTGGCAATTTTTGGAATATCTACAACAGGTATTCAAGAACACGCTTTATTAAACACTAAATTTTACTTGTTTGCCAGAATCTTCATCAAGAAATTAACTAATATAAAAGGATTAGAACAGACGAAGCCGAAATTTAATACTGTATTCTATGTATCAAATTAGGAACATTCCTTTTGATTGAATTATAGAAACATTACTAGAGGATTGCTTCATTCAAATGCGCAAATGACTGACAGATCAAATGCAGTTAATCGAAAATCTATAAAGTTAAACTTGAAACCTTAAGTAATCGTTTCCAGTTACTTTTAATAAGATGTTATTATTATATATCATTGTTTACATAATTAAAAGTAATTCCATATTATTTCATTTCTTATATAGCTAAAACTTAAAATAATCAAAGTTAGAATAAATTCCCTCTGGTTATCTCACCATATTGATATGATTCTGTCATCCATACCGTGCCAATGATTAAATTGTAAATAATATTTATTAGAAGTGTTTTTGTAGTAAATTCCATTTTCAGTTTACAGTGCCTTCTGATCTGCAAATAGAAAAAAAAATTAAATGTTTAATCTCATCTGTAAAATAAAAAAACACGTAACACTATTATGAAATTTCTTTCAATTTTCAATTTTCAATTATGTTTGTCCTTAAAATTATTTCAAGGTCCTAAATACGCAGTAGTGTTTAAGAATAAGTCTGCTCAATGTACTTTCCAGCAGTAGATCAGCAATTTGTGCAGATAGATCAATCTGTAGCCTTATCATACTGTTTTTTAAAATCAAGAATTTACTAAGCAATGTCGAAGTAAAGTATTTGACAAACATGTCCAGTCGGTCCTTTAACTTGTAAAGAACTTTTGATATTCTTTAGTTAAGCCATGTAATTGTTATTATTGAGTACATTCTTAAAAATTTAGTTCATATGTTTCGGAATTATAAATGTTTTACTTGATTTATCATTTTCTCTTTTACTTGTATCTAATAATTTTTCTTTCTGTGGGAAATCAGAAAAAAGTATTAGAGCTAAAAAAAATTAAATTGACATGAAACAATAATAAAAACTTTTTCCAGATGATTTTAATTATTATTCCGTTTGGATGTGGAAAGCAGATGAATTAAAAATAGAGAAAAATCAAAGCTTAGAGATAATAATTCTGCATAACAAAAATAAATGTGAGTTAGAATGAATACAGAATGATTAATTGCATGTAAATGCAGTGAAACCTGACGTATTTAATTTTAATTATATTAATTATTTTTCCTTTAACTGTTCTTCTTTTATCGGATTTAGTTGATTTATCTGTTATTCAGTCATCTATATTTTTGCGCATTCTAATCCTACTGTACTTATGTTTTCTTTTTTTTTTACGAACATTAAAAACCTTATTATTACGTTAGATACATAACATTTATTTTAACACCATTTTACATACCATACCATATTCAAATTCTGCTTTAACTTCTTAGCGAAATGGCCAACCTGTTGGCATCTAAACCAGTGAGGGACTTGAAGTTCCTCCTGCCTAGGAATGGATAAATATTCAAAGAAAATGAATTTTTATCATTAAAAATATTAAAGACAGTAGGATGGGTTTTGAACATCCAATTTTGCTTTTCAGGGTTTCTACATGGGATATTTTTCAGAAGAGTAAAATTACTTTTGAATTCATTTAATGTATATGTGCTTTGCAATTCCTCATTATAATCATGCACTGTGTTAATAACCTCCTCCTTGCGGTAATTAGTTGGAATTCCTGTTAATTTTATAGTAGGATGTTTCAATTGATCATATTTGACATTCAGTGGGGAGACTGCTTTCAGTTTGTTTTCAATTTTTTTTTTTGAACTTTAGTAAAGCATTTAAGTATGACCTGGCCACTTCTCTCAATCTTGGATCTAATACTCCTCTTACTTCACTAGGATGTTATTCATTATTTTGATTGGACTCTTAATAAGGTCTTTTAATGAGATGTTAATACTGAGTACTGGGGAGGTATTTTGGACAGAAGATTCCCCAATGAAGGGACCATTAAATTTTTATCATGGGAAGAATTATTTTTGACCACCTCCGCAAATGTTGGAAGTGGACTTTTAGACAATCGCTGTCTTAAATCAATAAATTCTAATTCCTCTTTCAGAATATCTATTTCAAAATCTTTGGAAATTACAAGCATTCTTGTAAAGATTTGGGCAATATCTGTTAGACCGTCCAGATTTTTTAAAATATCTGTCCAGATTTTTCAAAAGAGATTTTGTTGTTCACTTCTCTGGAAATATATGGAAACTGATAATATTGATATTGTTATAAAATGTTTCCATTAGGATGGAAGAGTTGTATTCGATAGTAATAAATTCATCTTTCGATTGAGAGGTCAAAGAGTTTATTCTGAGCTTTTTTCTACTTTCATTATTATTGTTTGAGGTCCCTTGTTCGAAATCCATGACACTATTTGTATCTTCTTCATCAACAGGTCTCATTCAGATTACGATCAGAGATTAATTGTAGTTCATAGGTAATGGTGTCCTTGACCTCTATTTCAGTCGTTCTCCTCAGTTCCTCCAGGTATTCCATTAAACAAATTATTCTTGGTATCTTTCTTAGATTGTGCAAGATAAATTTTCCCGAAGCCAGCAGAGATAGACTGAATTAGCCTCTTTCTCAACAGTTGTTTCCTGGCTTTAAAAAGACCTTCGATTCTTTTTTTCAATTTCTTATTCAGAATTAACATTAGAAGCACTTTTACAACACATTATAATTATTTATTTACATAAAAAAAATAGAAGAGGAAGGGAACAGAATGGCGGTAGTCTGAACAATTGGAGACAAAATGGAGAACGCCATAAAAAGTTACCAAAATGGCGGACGCCGCGCAAATTTGGAGCAAAAATGGCGACTTCACACAGTTGCCAAGGCAGCAGAAGTCAAAACCCTAAAAAAACAATAGACCCCAAGTACCACTTCACACCCTCAAAATAAAAACAGAAATAAGCACCAAATAAAAGTGGAAAATACAGAAGACAAGCCGAGAAAAAGATCTTATATAAATAGAAAAGAGGAAATGAAGAAAAAGATCGAGGCCAGGAACCAAAATGGCAGCCGCGCTCACCTCAGATCAAAAACAAGAACCAAACAAAAAGAAAACCCAAAACAGGCGACATGTGGCATCCAAAAAAGAGTCAATAAAGATTCATAAACAAACGAAAATTAAAATATCTAATAGCCTAATAATTAAAATACCTGGAAAAAAGCATGAGAGAATCCAGAGCTGAAATGCACCAGTGCTTAGCAGGTTAATTATAGACATTATTGATTATCACAATATGACTGATTATCATCTCAAGAATTATACTATAGAAAACACAACACATCTATTACTAAATGTCCATCTGTCATAACTAATCACTTGGAAAAACGGCAATATGTTATTATCAGACAAAGCACTATTTGCACTTTGGAAACAACATATGTCCATCATTACGCCTCCTCCTCAAAGTATATAAACCTTAAATAAATAACCAACTATCATCAACGTAATAATTTCCCCAATTACAAACATATCCACAATTTTACAGTTTTTTAGTAATAAAATAAAGCACATCTGTAGAAATACATGACAATTTACTTAAAAATATTGAATTAAAATGATTTAAAAAAATTTTTCCATCAATTCCTGTTCAGAAAAAGTGGATTTCATCTATCATTTTGGATCTCATGATACCCTTAATATGTGAGCCCTTAATACTCATGTGGATGACGAGGAATTATTCTGTAAATTTGATTTAATTGTAGACAATTTATCTACAAATCGATTACAACATCCAATTTTTTTCTTCGTAATAACCAACTCTACAACCAAATAAAGGTCCTTTTATGGATGTATCAATGTCGGGCCCATTGATTGACATTTACTTATATGTATGTTGTTGGATCGCCAATTGTTGACAAATATCAAAGTCAAATCAGGCTGTTTGGCATGTATCTCAATGATATCATAATTGTTCCCGATGAGTTAAATATCAATCAGATACACCCTGTAAAGAAAGTATAAACTCACCCATGTATTTCAAATAACTTTTCATTACATGATTTGTTTACTTCCATTTTTTTTTCTTAGTCTATTTAAAAGAAATTAATTCATATACCATTTAATTACCTCAAATATTTTGAGTAGTTTTAAATTAAGAAATAAAATCAATTTTCAACTGTAAAAATATAATATAAAAATAATATATAATATATAATATAAAAATATAAACTCGCTAAGAAATGTTTTGATTTTGACACCTGAAAAGTCATTGGAATATCCCAAATTTGCATAAAGATCACTAAAAGTGGCTAAAATATGTAATCCATTCATTTTCGTAGCAACTTGCCACTTCATTATCATGTCTCGTGGAAATTCATTAACTGACAAAGAAATACGAAAAACTAATTTTCTCCTTGATCAAAAAAAGTCAACAAGGCAAATAGCCTCAGAATTAAATCGTTCACAGACTGTTATTTAAAATGTCATCAAGAAAGGTGATAGTTATGTAACCACAAAAAGACCAGGTAGACCTCTAAAACTCACTCCTCGGGATCACCGGAGTATTCTGTGGGTAATTTCAATGTAATACCAGTGTTTCATACTAGGTCGTGCTCTAGTATTGTTAATTTCTCAGCGTTTAGTTTGAACGCATTTTCTTTCCGATGGCTGTTCTTTTCAGTGGAAATGTCTCATTGCAATTATATGATAATCGTTGGAAAAAGATGGATTGCTGTTCTATCTTTTTCATATACCCGAAGTTGAGGACGTTCGTTAGACGTTACATAAGTAAGGCTTAGGTGTCCGGGAAGGCTTAAGACGTTATCGGGAGTTATACCAGTGATTGGTATTAGTAAGGCATTTCGGCACGACAATAATTTTCCTGTGTGGAAGATTACAAATCAAGCTCATGGATGTTTATGGAAGGATTCATTCGTTTAGTACGAGATACATTTGAGGCCTTATGTTCCGGTGCGGAAGCATCCGTAAGACAGGGCTAATGTACATTCCGGTTCCATTTAGTATTCCATCTGCGTTAAAGATTGCCAGAAAGAATCTCAACAAGTTAAGGTAGGACAGATTAATTTTACCTTAAGATTCTACATCGAAATCAAGAAGAATACAACGAGGGATAACCGTCGACAGATAATAGCAGATTCGAAGAACAGTGTTCTAATTTAGTAAAGCATAATAGAATGTTTTATGTTAACTTAGAGAATTCAATATCTACGTGATAGAATTTCAATCTTTTTACTTTGATTAGTGAACTATAAAATATTATAGTGGGGATTTCAATTATCCGAATGACTGGCTATCGATGACCGTGTTTAATGTTAATCTTGATCAAGTATTATACGATGTATGCTTAGAGAGTTAATTCTAAGAGATTTAAGTTATAAGAAGATATTTAATTTGTAAAGTCAAGAACTTTATTAAGTTAATGTTATAACGAGTTAGATATATCCATACGAACTTTCGATAGGTATTCTATTTTTATTGAGTGTTGTTTCATTATTAAATGTTTTTGTTCTTGATCTTTGAATGGGGTAGCAATGTTTTAACTGATCTAGTGATCACGTAATAAATTGTTTCATTAATGAAACTCAAAACTCCTTTTATTTCTTCAAACATCTCCAATGCGATATTTCGAAAATCCTGATCGGATTTTCGTTTTCAAGCATAAAATAAAATAAAAATACATTAAGGGAAAAAGAATCAGCTTTCTTCTTTCCCAAAATCAGAAAATAAATGACAATCAGAATTTTAGATTCTCAATTAACGATACAAAAGTGTCACGCTCATCATAAAATGCTTCAAGCGTGCAGCATTATTACAATAAAAAATTTTGAAAATTTAAAATTGAAATAAATTTCTAAACTTATTATTTTTTAATGTCCAATTTACTGAGGTAATTTCCAAGTCTCTTACTCCTGAAGCGATTCCAAATCGATCAGGATTTTCGAAATATCGCATTGGAGATGTTTGAAGAAATAAAAGGAGTTTTGAGTTTCATTAATTTAATGTGTCTTTGATGATTTCGTATATAAATTGTGTTTCAATTTTATTATATTTGATGCCTGACTATTATTTGAATATTATTAAAGTTTAATGCTCAGCTATTACTTTCATTAAGATTGTGTTGGATCATTTAATTTTTAAAGACCAGCGAACAAATTCACGATCTTGCTGCGTCTGATGAGTTGTCCACCCGTGAAATTGCTCGTGTGTTGCCAAAGATTGTATCTCACCAAACTGGAAGGAAAAGCTTAACGTCAAATAATCACATAAAGTTTGTAAAACTGAAAGCTAAACCCAAGGTCACTGCCACTCATCGTTCCAGCCGACTTGCCCTAGGCTAAGAAAACAGTGAAATGGTATCAAAGCAGGAACGAAATATTTTTTTTTCTGTTACACGGATATTCCGCATACTGGTATGATGTACGCACTCTGTCGAAGATAAGATTAAGCAGACAACAAGGTGGGGGGTGGAGTGATGGTGTGGGCAGCATTTAGGGTAGGAGGTAAGGCCTATATAGTGTTTGTGGAAGGCAAGATGGACTGTAAAAAATATCAGAACCTTATATACGACCATTTAATACCATTGACCCCTTCTAGGAGGGCCAAATTGGCAATATTAGCAAGACAATGCTTCTGTACATGCTCAAAATTCACCGAAGTGGGGTTTAAAAAAGAGAAAATTGATGTCATTCCATGGCCCTCCCGTTCACCTGACCTAATCCCAATTGAAACCGTGTGGGGTTGGATGGCAAACATTGTATATGACCGAAACAAACAGTATCATCACTTGAATGATCTGAAGGTTGCAATTTGGAATGCTTAGGACCAGATAAAGATGTCCAATTTGAAAAAATTAATTGAGTCAATGCCTGACAGAATGATAGAAATTATAGAGAAGAAAGGCGGACCATCACGTTATTAATTTCAATAATTTTCGAACTATTATGTTTTGAGTTTATATTTTCTTTACAGATTTTATTTTTTAATTTAAAAACTGCTCAAAATGTTTGAAGTGTTTAAATGGTGCATGAATTTATTGCTGTTAAATAGACTAAGAAAAAAAAGGGAAGTAAACAAATCCTGTAATAAAAAATTAATTAAAATACTTAAGTGAGTTTATACTTTCTTTACAGGGTGTATTCTCGACCCTACCTTAATAATCGAGTTGGAAGCCCCAACTCGAAAATTCCATTACTAGAAGTCCATTTCATGATTATAGTTATACAAAGCCAAATATATCTATTACTAAATATCAATCTCTCATTGCTAATCAACTCACTTGGAACAAGGACAATGTATTAATATCAGATTACTAGGTGCAGCTTTGGAAACGATATACGTCCATCATTACGCCTTCAATCCAAACTACATAAACTTTTAATCAATATCAGGAAAAGAAAATATTTATTAAAGAATTAAAAGAAAACATAGTAAAAATATAGAAAAAAATGAAAAAAAAATTTAATTTGTATTGGAGATACAAATATAAATATTGGAGAAAAAGTTGTTAACAAAACAAGTGTAAATTATGTAAATATGTTCTATAATCTGGGATTTCTAAATCATATATATAAAACAACAAGATCAGCTAAAACAACTATTTCAGAAACTAAAACTTGCATTGATCATTGTTTTTCAAACACAGAATCTTTTGCCATTAATGCCAACATTTTACAATGGGATATCTCAGATCATTATAGCATCTTGATTGAAATTGAAAAAACAGAATTTCAATTACCTGGAAAAGAAAATATTAACTATGAGAAACAAAATAATTTTAAAATAGATACTGAATTCTTAAATGAAGGATTAATATTATTAACAGATGAAATAAAAAGGAATAAAGTGGAAGATCCAAACAAAATTATTAGTAAATTGAATAAACTAATAAAAAAAGCAAAAAAAAAGGTCAAAAATAAAAGAATTAATGAAAACAGTAAAAATGACCCAAATGAGAGACAAAATCTAAAATATAAAAAAGAATGGATGAATTCTCAAATATTAAAATATATAGAAGAAAAAAATAATTTATATAAAAAATATATAAAAAACAAAACAAATACAAAATTAGAAAAGGAATATAAAACAAAAAGAAACTGGTTGAAAAGTCAAATAAACAAACAAAAGAATAAATATTTCAGGAAAATTATAAAAGATGATCCAAATGACAACTCAAATGTTTGGAAAATTTTAAATAAAAATATTATTGGAAGACATAACAAAATTAAGACTTCCGATTACTCAAACTTATTGGAAAATTATGATATTAAAATATTATTTAATGAACTTAGTAAAAATTTTACACAGAATATAAACACTAATAAAAAAAGTAATAAAAGTAAAATAATGACGAATGATGTAAAACCGGCAACTGAACTGAACTCCATGGTATTAGCATTTCCTAATAAAAATGATATAATGGAAATAATAAAAAATAAAAAAACAAAATATTCATATGGACTTGATTTTGTAAATATGAATGATATTAAAAAAATAAAAGAAAACCTTTCTGAATTTTTGGTTGAATTGTTTAAAAAGATTTATTATATATACAAATATCCTGATTCATGGAAAATATCATACACAATTTCAGTATACAAGGGAGGAAATCATAATGAACTAAATAATTATAGGCCCATTGCATTAATTTCAAATATTTCAAAGATTATTGAAAGTTATATATCTAAAAACATGTACAACTTCATAAACAGCAAGAAACTTTTAAACAGTAATCAATTTCAGACCAGAAAGATAAAAGTACTATACATCTATTGAATAAAGTAAACGAATATATAAATAAATCTTTAAACAGTGGAAAAATAATATATATAGCATTCATTGACTTTAGGAAGGCGTTTGATGCAATTAATCACAAAATTCTACTTCAAAAAATCAATCAAATGGGGATAAGAGGAAATATTTATAAATTTATTGAAAATTATTTGAAAAAAAGGAAATTTAAATTAAAATTGGAAATAATGTCAGTCGATTATATAATTCAAAAAGAGGGATCCCCCAAGGTTCAAACTTGGGACCCCTCTTATTTTATATATATATATATATATATATAAATTCTATAAGTAACAACATACGAAATTCAAGTATTTTTCTCTATGCTGATGATGTCATTCTGATTGCTACTGACGTAAACCAAACCCAAGCACATCAAAATTTGCAGACAGACCTAAATAATATAAATAAATGGGCAATCTCAAATAAAATGACTATAAATGGAAATAAAACCAAGATATGATAATCAAAAATAAGAATAAAAAATTAAACAATAATTTAATAATTAGATTACACGACATTGAATGTTCAAATATTAATCAAACAAATGAAGATCTCATGACCGCTTGTAGTTGCAAAAAAATTGAAACAATTTTAACCTATAAATACCTAGGAATATACATAGACAACAAGTTCTCTTGGAATAGACATTATGAGTACGTAATTGGAAAGTTAAGTTCATATTCATTTCTTTTTTACCACATTAAGTATACATTCCCATTTAAGCAAAAACTCATAATCTACAAGTCTCGTAGATTCACTATTAAATGATGGACTAGAATGTTGGATATATATTAATAAACAGCAAATGGGAAGTATTAATAAACTAACTATGAAAATATTTAATAATGTTTATACTAATTTTAAACAAAAACCAAAAAAGGAACAATTAAGAATAAGAAAAAAATATAGAATATTAAAAATAAATGAAAAATTTGTATACAAAATTTTGATCAAGAATTACTATGATGTACGTAGGGAAAGGAATTCTCAACAATTGGAATTAAAAACTAGATATAATTGGTATAACATTTTTAAAATTGAAAATATTAAAAATAACTTTCGATATAGATAAATAAATTGGGTGAAGTACAAAATGTTTAGTCAACTAAATCTAAATGAAACTTTAACATTTAAACAAATAAAACAGCAACTAATGTCTGATGTTGTGGATGGGAAAATTATTTATTAAGAACTAAGTATATTTTATATTTAAATTGATTAACTATTTGTTATATTAATAACTATTAATTTTAATTTTAAGATGAATAGATTAAACTTCTCGGTCCTATAACACAGGTATGCAGCTTTATAAGCATACCTAATGGGACTGATAAACATTAAGCAAAAAAAAATGTTACCAAACTTTTGGGTATTTTGATTATAGTCAGCATTTCTTCGTTACTTGGTTTGTTAACGAATATAGAATTTTGTCCATTTAAGTTTACATCATTACATAACTTCTTCTGGTAATTGAGAATTGTTTCCAAAATTTGTAATTAACAATTATCTCTTTATTGTAAGTTCGAAAGCATTCTATTGTCATTTTTAGCGGCCCCGAGGTTGCAACTTGCCTGTACAACATAGGGTGCTGCTCTTGCTTTTATGCTTGTTGGATGTTACACTCTGTAGTGGCAAAATGGTTAGAGATATTAGAATGAAATCTTCACCATTGTGTTCAGCATCAAAAAATAGGTGACCACGTCCAAAAAATCAGACCTCTAGAACCACTCCCTGACCGGAAGTTGAGGGATCAAACGTGATCGCGTCCGATAAATTTTGTTTATAAAATTTTGTTTATAATATTGTTCATATTATGGGGTCACTTTAGCACTATCTAAACGCATTAATTATCTTGTTATTGTTTACAGATCCTTTATTGTCCTTCCCTAATGCATAATTTGTTTATTTCATTTCATTGAAGGTACGGAATAATATAAGTTATCATTGCATTTATTTTTATGATACTCTAATTTGTTAAGTCTTTTCAATTTTCTATTAAATTTTATTCCTTAAAAAATTAATTATATTAAAAAATTTTCATATTAGTCTTGTTATTTTTCTATTTCTTAAAAAAGTAGTCTCTCCATTATTTTATGATTTCTTTGATAATCCAAGCTTTCATTTTAGTATTTTTCTGTTTTTATTTTCAAGCTTAATGCATTTTATTTTATTACCCAAAGTTGATTACATGTGGGATTGGTGAAGGATCAAGACTAAGAAATGAAAGATTTTTTCATTAGAAGTAAGGAGAAAGATTGAGATTACTTACAGTTTGAAGATACTCACATAAGATAATCTTTCACCATGCAACTGAATAAGATCAATGATTATTTTTCAATTACTGATTTAGTTATTACTGCACATTCCATAGTATCGAGGATTAAAATAGATAAATCTGTTTTGCAAAGAGAGATCACATACAATCACTAACAATAATAATAGTAATAATAGTAATAGTAAACTGAGCTACCGGTAATTAGTCTCGGAATAGTAAACATCTGTGACAGCTTCTTTCGTAGTAGCAATTCATCAGCAAAAAATGAAGCTAGTAAATGCAAAAATAATCAGCATTTATCTTATGCCTTTTATGCAAAGAAACAAATAATTATATAGTTAATAATAATAATAAATCAATAAAAAATATTACAATAAATTTGAATGGAGTCCGCAGTTAACGATTTAATATGATATAATTTTAGAAAAATAACATATATCCATATCTCACATTATATGTTCCTTTTCTTTTGGTTACTAAAAGTGAATTTTTGAGTATTAAAGCATTTAATTGCTAATAATGATATAAGACATATCCTCTTCCTATCAACTCTTTATTTCGCAGTTTATTACTTTTAATTGCTTCATCAGGCATAATATACATGGAAAAAAACTCTTCGTAAAATATAATAAAGAATTTGATAATAATATCAGAAAACTCTTAGGAATATATACAACTTATATACTGTTAAAAACATTGTTTATAATAATTTTAAACTTTTTAAAACTTCCATATTATTACAATAGATTTTGCTTATTGAAATTATTGAAATTTTTCCAAATTTTTAGAATTGACTTTAAATTTATCTAATAGTGCTTGGCTAATTTCTACTCCTTTGTGTTTATTAAAACATTTAAAACTGTTTATAACACATGCCTCCAAGATAAACCTGATTTCCTTGTCATAAGCATTTTTAAACATTATCTGCACAATTATTGTACAATTATTATAAACAATGTTTTTAATAGTATATAAGTTGTATATATTCCTAAGAGTTTTCTGATATTATTACCAAATTCTTTATTATATTATACGAAGAGTTTTTTCCATGTATATTATACCAGATGAAGCAGTTAAAAGTAATAAACTGCGAAATATAGCGTTGATAGGAAGAGGATATGTCTTATATCATTATTAATAATTAATTGCATATTATGTTTGAATATTAGAGTATTAAAGCATTTAGTGTTTTCTTTAATTTTTTTTACCTTTCATAATAAAAAGTAATTGGAAACTATTTAATTGAAATTTAAGGACAAGCAAATTTGGGAAACTGGAAACCAAAGATTGGAACAAGTGTTCATTATGAAAATATGAATTGCTTGTAAAAAAATAATGGAAGTATATAATAGAGTGACATTGGACCTTATCTTCGATGCAATTTATTAATTCGTGATTAACTTAATAATTATTTTAACATTTTTAAAATTAATTTTTTATTCTTGTGATTTTTGAATTTAATTTATTTCTGGAAGTTTTGTAGTTAAATAAGAGACGTTAGTTTTATTACTTTTGTATTTTTTGAAAAACTTATCTCGTTCTATGCTATCTTTAATGAGATCATCTGTAATCCACTGTTTTAGGAATCTTTTATCTTTCATTTTTATAAGGTTTCTCGGATTCTCAAAAGTCTTTCTATGTTTTATATTGTTCTTTATTTTTAATTTTGAGTTATTATATTTTGTTAATATGTCTGTAATTTCCTTGTTTTGAATTTTGATCAGTATCTTCTGCAGGTTGTTTTCCAATTTCTCTTTACTAACAATTTTATAGTTCTATAATAAAACTTACCATCCTCCTTCTTGTAAAATATTTAATACTATAAATGGAATACTTAAGTAAGGCGAATTTTCGAGAGTGAAACGTACTCTCATTTTTAAGCCAAAAAGTAATAACAATTTGTAAATGGAAAACCTCGCGGTTTACATTTTTAATTATGAAACATTGTTGTTGTTAACATCGTATAACATTATTTCCTTATAATTTAGATAAGAATCATTTTATTACAAATGAAACAAACCAGCACAAATCTAAATAAAA
>JAFIDM010000861.1:0-13525 GCA_023159025.1 Thereuonema tuberculata
TTTTTTGCTAAAATTTTCAATGGGCTTGATTTAGATATAAATGAATAAAATTAGCCTTGTGGAAATATGCATTTCGAACTTTCCTTTTATTTGGACCATCATAATGTTACATGTTGTTAACTAAACTTCTTGTTCTCATATTCCTATTTGGTTTACGAAACTATTTATAAAATGAAAAAAAGAAAACCGGAAAATCCTTTCTAAAATATCACTAGCTTGATGTATATTTTATATATTTAATTAGTGTGAGGATGTATTATTTTAGATATATTAAAGTTGAGTAGAACATAAGTTTTTCTTTTAAAAAAAACATGAAATATTTGAATAACTAAAGAATTTAAATTCAGGTCATTCGTCATTAAGTCATTACATTAAATACCTTCCTTCCTTCCTTCCTTCCTTAGGTGCCTTCTCCCACAGGGAGGTTGGCGATCAGCATGTACCACATATCTCTATCTCTTGAAACATGTATGATGTCCTGAGCATTAAGTCCAGTCCACTCACGCAGGTCATCCATCCATCTTCTTCTTCTTCTCCCAACGCTTCTCTTCCCTTCTATCTTCCCCTCAAGTGTCAATTTAGGTATCTCATATTTGACATCTCTCTGTATGTGCCCACAATAGGCAAGTTTTCTTTGGTGTATAAGTTTGATGATAATTCTCTTGTAGTTAGCAAGATGAAGTACTCTTTCATTTGATGTCCTGCTGGTCCAACTTATCTTTAACATTCTTCTTAATGACCACATTTCAAATGCCTCTAATCTTTGTTTAATTCCCTTTTTGAGAGTCCATGATTCACATCCGTATAAAAGAATTGGCCAAATATAACATTTCCACACCCTTTTCCTTATTCCAAGGTTGAGTTTCTTTTGGCATAATACTGATTTCATTTCATTAAATTTTAATTTTGCTTGTATAATTCTGTTTTTTATATCTTTATCTTGGTCATTATCTGAATAAAAATGCCTACCCAGGTAGCGAAAGTTATTGACTTGTTCTAAATCTCTGCCATCACATTTAATTTTCATTTGGATCTGGGTTTTGTTGATGCACATTGTTTTTGTCTTTTTTGTATTCAACTTGAGTCCCATTTCCTTGCTTTTATTAACAATTGCATTAATGAGGTTTTGGAGGTCTGTGGAAGATGTTGCTATCAGCACGGTATCGTCAGCATATCTTAAATTATTTATTGTTACTCCGTTTATTTTGATTCCCTCCTTCTGCTCCTCTAATGCCTCTTTTGTCAATATCTCAGAGTATAGATTATATAAAATTGGAGAAAGGACACAACCCTGCCGTACACCTTTCTTTATCTGTATCCAATTAGTTTGTTCATCTCCCACTTGAACTCTAGTCTTTTGGTTCCAATAAGCATCTTGTATTATTCGTATGTCCTTTGTGTCTATTCCTGTTTTCATAAGTATTCCATTAGAAGATCATGTTTGATATTGTCAAAGGCTTTTTCGTAGTCAATAAAGCAAAGGTAGAGTGGGATATTCATTTCTATTGATTTTTCCGCTATTTGTGTCAGGGAGAAGATTGCTTCTCTTGTTCCAACTCCACATCTGAATCCAAACTGAGTGTTGCCAATTCTGCTATTTACTTTTGCATATATTCTGTTATGAATAATCTTCAATAATAGCTTACTTATATGATTGATTAAGCTCAAGGTTCTGTGTTCCGTAGGTTTTTGGGTTTTGGGTTTTTTGGGTATGGGTATAATTATTGATGTGTTCATTTCCTCAGGTGCTTTTCCAGTCTCATAGATAATGTTTAACAAATGGGTAATTTCCTTAATTCCTTCCTCGTCCAGATGCTTTATCAGTTCAATTGGTAATTCATCTGGACCTGTTGCTTTGTTGTCCTTCATATATTTAAGTGCATATCTCACTTCCTCCTTCAATATCTCTGGGCCTTCTGCATCTGCAATAGAGGTATTGATGCTCCTCTGTTCATTGTAGAGCTCTTGGATATATTCCTCCCAAACCTCTTTTATCTCGTTGGTGTCTGCTGTAACTTTCCCATCCTTGGTTTGAATACATCCAGACTTGCTTGGGTATTTACATGTCATTTCTCTTATTTTTTTGTGAAGTTCTCTGTCATTATGGCTTTTTTGCAGTTGTTCTATTTCTTCACACTTAGTTGTTAACCATTCTTCTTTTGCTCTTACAATTTCATTTTGGATCTTTTTGTGTATTTCTTTGTATCTCTGTATGTTTTTGTTCTTATATGATTTACGTTCATCCATGAGGGCAAAGATATCTTCATTCATCCAAGGTTTATTAGTTTGTTTGGCTTTAAATCCAACAATTTTTTCAGCTGTTTCTGTTATGATGGTTTTCATGTGCCTCCATTGGTCATCGACCTCCTCTACCCTTTCATTTCGGTGTTCTTTATTAAATCTTTGTTTCACTTCAGTTTGAAATTTTGTAGCTACATCCTTGTTCTTGAGTTTCACGGTATCAAGTTTTTTATATTTTGTTTTCTTTTTAATTGTTTTTAATTTCATCCTGATTTTAGTTGTCAGAAGGTTATGGTCTGATCCACAATCTGCACCTGGGTATGTTTTTGTTCTAATTATCGTGTTCCTGAATCTTTTGTTGATTAGTATAAAATCTATTTGATTTCTTATTATATTAGTACTATTGTCAGCTGGTGAAGTCCAAGTATATAGTCTTCTAGCTGGTTGTTGACACCATGTGTTTGTTATCATTAAGTTGTGTTGACTGCAAAATTCAATCAGTTTCTCTCCACGATCATTTCTTGTTCCAAGACCAAAGTGTCCAACTATATCTGAATGACTTCCCTTGCCAACTTTAGCGTTCCAGTCGCCCATGATAATGATTATCTCATGAGGTTTGGTTGATTCTAAGATGCTTTCAATTTCCTCATAAAATTCATTGATCTCTTGGTCACTTGAGTCTGTTGTTGGTGCATATACCTGTATTATGTTAGTCTTAATTGGTCGTGTATTAATTCTTATCATCATAATTCTGTCTGAGTGAGCGATAAATCCTTCAACTGCATTAGCCAGTCCATTAGACAGAATAATTCCAACTCCACTGGTATGTGTATCGCCTCCTGAGTACCACATGGTGTAGTTGTTAACAGTAGTTTTGCCTGAGTTGGTCCATCTCACCTCGCTAACTCCAAGGATATCAATTTTATGTTCTTTCAGTTCTTTGATCACGTTGTGTATTTTCCCTTTTTGGTATAAACTTCGGACATTCCAGGTACCCACAAAAGTGGTCTTTCCGCAGATTCTTAGCATCCCTTGACCATTTAAGGTCTGACGGAGACTAGGGGCCATGTTCTGTTGTGTGTGGTTCATGTTAATTTACAAGGGATATTAATGCAGTGGTTTCCCGTTGCCTTCTGCATCGCAGTGATACAGCCATTAAAGTTGCTCCAACCATGCCTGTAATTTTCCAGTCATGAACCCTTCCGATGTTATTCATCTTCGGCTCCATGCCAGTACTGATACTTGCTGCTGCCCGATACATTAAATACGCAAAATGAAAAGAAGAACTATTACATTTCTGAACTCAAATCGATACGTCGATTCGAGAAAACTTAATTACGAGATGTCTGTTATGATATTATGAACTTCTCCCTTGTCGATAAATACTTGGAAACAAAAACTGTCCGTCCTATCGATCATTTACATAGGCTTAATTAGTTTCATGAAGCAGTTTCGATTTTCCAGTAAAAATAAGCTGAGGTCATGCCCCAATTTTGTTTCTTCTTATTGACATTTCGTATCGATAATTATGCAGTAGTTACTATGAAGACTGCTGCGTAGTATTCGATTGTCTCGCGTGTTGTTCCCGTTTTAGTTTAGTAGATCATTAGCTTCAGGAACGGACATTTGACAGTAGAGTAGCTGAGCAAAGGTAAAATTTATGTTTATGAATGTAATATTTCATCATTTAATGTATTCCTTACGCTTGATCCCATTTTTTTTATTCTTTATTTTAATTAGATGTTTTCATTAATTTCCCGTATGCTTTGGTGATATTGGTGAACACATTTAAATATAGCCTGCATTGCAAGATATAGATATTTTAAGTAGTTTTTTAAGTATTTTCAATATTTCTGTAATATCGAAGATTAATAGATTATACACTAATGGTAATGAAAAGTACAGCAGCAGGAAGACACATCAGCTCGACCCGAAATTTAATGATGCGTAGATCACGTGAGCACCTGTAAATGATTAGAAGCGAATCATATATTCAAACAATGTGAATCAATAACTCCCCCTGGAAACGGTTGAAACAGATGAACAAAGACCTACGGTGCATTATTGCAATTGTATTTGCTAGCCGTTCAAGTGCAAAGAGCTTCAGTATGCCTAGTCGAAGATTACGGCAGCCATACTAGCAGAACTTTCGGATTTGCTGTGCTTTGCATTACGTAAGTTCTTTAGCTGTTTCGTTGAATTTTTCAGTTGAATAACGACATTTGTGTAATTGCATTGTTTAGGTATACAGTATTACGAAACCTGTGTAGATATTTGTGTAATTGTAACAACAGGTCCAACTATATCTATATTATGTCTCATAGACCGGAAATTCTATCCCTTCTGTCTAGATATAAGTAAATTAATTAATTAATTCAACTACTGTATTATTAAATGTATATACTACGTACGTCAGTTTACAATCGTTATTCTGATTTTTAGTTTTTTCTATATCTTATTAGTTTTATTTTATTGTAAATAATTACCCAAATACGGCATTACAGCAAATAAAATTGAAACAAACAAACATAGCACTCCCAGATCAATATGTGGGATCGACTGCAAAACATTTAGCTTGGTGTGGTAAAGGATATGTTCCTTCGCAAAGCCTCAATTTAGGACCACCTAGCACCGTCATGGGGCCTATCGGGACATGGGTTCATTAGGAATAGTTTGATCCTTAGCCATGCCCCTATATTTGGTTTGAATATTCCACACGAATTTTGCTACACCCTGTATATATAAATTAGGATATTTTAATTTTACCATGTAAATTGGAAGATAACTAAACTTCTTGTTCTCATATTTCTACTTCGTTTATACAATTGTTGTAGGATTATGAAAATCCTTTCTGAAAATTCCCTTAAATATACCACATGTTTAATTGCTGTGAGGATGTTTTATTTTGGATATAATAAAAATGAGTAGAAAATAGTTTTTTTTTTAATACATGAAATATCTGAATCGATAAATAAATTCAAGTCTGAATAAATAAAGAAATTAAAGTCAGTTATCAGAGTGGGCAGACCATTGCCTGAGATATAATCATAATCCGGACCCTTTAATTAATATTTAGCATGAGTTTTTGAATTTGTTAGATTTGTTAGGTATGTTTTATTCGTGGATGATGAGTTGTTATTGTTACTTAGATCATTTGTGATTTATTTAATTCACGTTTAATTTATTTGTTGTTTTTGAAAAAGTAAGATTTTTTTCTTTTAATTATGTACAATAACGTTGAAAAAGTTCTTTGATTAAAAGAACAAAATATTGGTGGAATTTGATGTTTTAATATCTAGGCTATATCTGAAAAGTTTGTTGTATTTTAATGATACATGTCCACAGACAGACGGACAAAGCGGGATTAGAGGACTTGTGATACTTGCATCAGAAGCCAAAAATGGAATGAAGCATCTTTAGTGTCATTGTAATGATTTAGTGTCAATGTTGGTGTCGCATCATAAACGACATACTTATTCGCCCACACGTCTTGCCAAATCAGTTCTGCAACCTAAGTTTGAAAATACCTTTTATACATGGTGATAGTAATTACGGAGGGTTGATTCTCGTTTATTCGGTCGATTATAAGGACGCATGCTGTCTCCCACGTGACACAGCATTGTTGCTTTCGAATTAGAGTTCATAAGCTTGTAGTTGATCATCTTGTAGCTGGAATTGTGTTGCATTCTGAATATGCCACAAAAAATTCCAAATTGGTGAAGTGGTACGTGGTTGCCCTTTCCGATTCTAAATATGCCGCTTTAAAAATTATATCCAAACGTCGAAATTTTCTTGTTTGTAAGTCCTCCGTCACCCAGGTAATAGCAAAAAGGCGTATGAAGCCCATCAGCCAAGAGCGGGTAAGCCACAGGTCTGTAAACATTATTCAGAAAGCTGGAAGCTTTACGAGCTACACTTAGCGGGAATTAAATGGAAATACGTCACTACTATGGATGAGGCATAGATCTAAAAGGTATCTGCGAAGGTACAAATTAATGCTGCATTTTACGGTGAACATGTCCTGGAACCCTTGTATTGTGACGTTATTCCGGCATTGTACGGCAATGACAATAGGAATGTGTAGATTCATCAGGATAAAGCAACACGTCATACAGCTAGACCGACCTAGCTGGCCAATATGGCGACTGAAAGCGGAATATGAGCAATCCCATACAGTGTGATTCATATAAAATCCCCGATGCAACTCTACTGGACTTCTGCGGGTTCGGATTAATTAAACGGCCTCTGGGAACACAACGACTGAAAACAGTCGAAAGGCTATGAAAAGCTTTCAAAGAAGAGTGGAACAAAATACCCTCGTCTACCTCCAGCGTAGCCTTCTTCAATAGAAACTGCGATGTAGAGCCATTGCCAGAATGCAGGGGTACCCCATTCAACACAACCATTGGTGTTGAAATTGATTCTGGTAAGTCTACGACTTGATCAAAATCGACTGAAAAATTGTGAATCAGCCCTCTGTAGACTTGGCCACTGCACTGATCTCACTGAGCTATAGACACTTTCCAACTAAAGACAGGTAGCTGAGTAACCGAGTATCTGAGTGCGAGTAACTTAGTAACTGACTAACTGATGACGGATAACTGTTTCTAGGTCCTCAATCTTGTCTTGGCTTCCCGGTGTCATAATCTCAGTGATTGTTATTTATTGTGCGTTTTTATATAATTTTCTATCCTAAAATTTCTTTCCCAAACACATGAAACTTTTTTAGTTTTTGAAATAATTTACTAATTTTTCTTCTTTTCCTTCCAAATTCTAACTGTTCAATGAAACTAATTAGCTAAATGTAAATGATCAATAAAAAAGAAAACTATTTAAGCAGAAATTTATAATAATTAAGGTTTTATAGTACTATTCGTAATTGAAGCTGCCCACGAAAATATCTAACGTGAAAGGAAGAATTCTGTAACGAGTTGACAAAATCGACTTTTTTAACAATATTCTAAGCTTATATAGAATTTGATAACTTCATGGAAATAACACATCTTTATTTTTTTATAGATAGTAATTTATATATACAGAAAAACCTCATTATAACGGACTAATAGGGGCTGAAGGTTGTCCGTTTGAATGAAAGTCCGGTTTATAACAAATAATTCTTATTGCGGTGTAAAGCAGCAGGGTTTACATCAATGAAAATACAATAGTTAGCTATAAAAAGTGTTAAATATATATCAAATAAAAAATAACCTTGAACATTGTAGATTGATTTGAAAAAGATGTGTACGTATGCACTGCATTAATCTTTACAACAAAAAGGTCCTGTTAATATTGATTGCTTACATTCATTGGTTTGAGAAAGTAATTTATTTTCTGAGACGGGTTTATTTGCTGCTTATTTCTTCAGTTAACAACTGACGGAGGTGTCGTAAGTGTTCATAATACGCAAACACATTTTCATTTGCCGATTGTTCATCATATTGAATAACAAAATTTAAATGGCCTGTCACTTCGTTCACCTTAATTGTAGGCTGACATTTTTTTTTAAAACTGTCCGTTATAAGCGATGTCCGTTATAATAGAGTCTGTTATAATGAGGTTCTACTGTATATTGAATATATATTGTAATATCCATCAATCCATCCATAGTTTTCTGTCCGAAGACAGGTCCAGTTCTATGGAGGTCTCACATGGATCACCTGAGGAAAGATACTGGGGGTGGTTTCCCGTTGCCTGCCCCCACGACGCCATTAAGGAATGACGTCAGACCGAAGAGAAAGCGAAGAAGAGGCTGGACAACACAGGAAAGGAAATTGAAACAGCCATGCCACTGCCGGGATTCGAACCCAGGTACTGGCGCACTGGTCGGCACGGCTGGCCGCCGCCGAGACCGCGCGGCCACGCCAGCACGGCATTGAAATATATATACTAAAAATTCCATAGAACTTGAAAAAATGAAAGAAATTTTAATGCAAGATGGATGCAACGAAAGATGTATAAATGATGAACATATAAATCGACGACACACTTATAAAAACTTTAAAAAACTTTAAAAAACCATAACATGTTTCGATTAGCTTCCGTTAATCATTCTCAGACAGAATGAAGAAGGAATTATTCCGCCAATATATGGCCTCATCAAAAACAAAAAAAAAAGAAAAGAAGTTTTTATTGGTTCCACTCGTTGAGGTGAACCAATAATCGTGAAGCTCACAAGTACAATGCCATTATACCGTCGGAGGGAGGAGAGGGTCCAAGAATATTTAAAACTGAATGCCATAATGAAAAATGTTTTCATCAGAGCCCTTGACATTATACGATTTGTATTTCAAAATAAAAAATGATTCAATAAATTTTCTTAGATAGCTATCATTCTGTTTGGAAACAATTCAAACATTATCCTTTTCATTTAATTTTTTTTCTTTTTTTTTTGACGAGGCCATATATTGGCGGAATAATTCCTTCTCCTTCATTCCGTCTCAGGATGATTAGCGGAAGCAAATCGAAACATGCTACGGTTTTTGAAAGTTTTTATAATTATTTTAAGTGTGTCGTCAATTTATATGTTCACTGTTCGAGTTCTCACACGTAAAACCTTTTAACTAACACATTAAAAGGGTGAGACCGTGTTCACAAGTAATATCCCAAACAGCTGTTTCTTGCCAGATGGGCGATCATCAGTTGGGAGTAGTTACTGTGAACATCTTCGTCTCAATACAGAGGTGGTAATAATTAAAAGCAGGAATGGAAATGGCACTCCTGAAAACTAAACTAAAAAATCAAAATACACATTAAAAATAAAGTAAAGGAAATTCTTGTGCTGCCCTCCGGCAGCCTCTAAAGAATCTTATTAACTAGATCCCTCGGAGAGTGCTCTTGAGAATATTAGCGTCAAGGAAAAATAACTATAATTACGCAAAAAGTTAAAACTGTTTAAGAAAAAGGAACACATGAATTTTATCTAGCTTATCTTACAACGAAAAAAATCTACAACAATTACAACCAGAGACATCTCGTGTCTCGTTGCCTCGTATCTTAACAATTCAAAGCTAACAATAGCAACGTTTGCAACACTCCCCCCCTGAAAGTGTATACTTTCAGTAAAAACAATTGGTCAGTCATAACCCACAGTTTATAAGTCTGTAAAGTCACTAGTAAAGTTAAAGTCACAAATTCTGTCCTTCAAGTTCTAAAGGATATTTTACAACCTTACCGTCAGGTAGCAGGACACGGCACGAACGGACGCAACGCTCTAGTGACTGCACAGGTGATTAACAGAAAATACGTTTTCTTCTGTCCTCCCTCACCTTCACGCACAAAAATTGGTCCCGCATAGTTCACGCCAATTACTTCGAATGGGTTAGCTACATTCACTCGATCAGAAGGGAGAGGTGCTTTCACCATTTGTGCTGGCTTCGCACGGCGCCGAACACAAATTTGACATGTCCTTAACACCTTCGATACTGTTCGTCTAGCAGAAGGTATCCAAAAACGTTCACGAAGTTCTATAATCGTCTCGGAAACGCCACCACGAAGTACTCTTGTATGAGCTTCAAGAATGATGAGCCTTGTTGTCCATGCATGACTACTCAAAATAATTGGATGCTTGGTTTCGAATTCTAACATGGAGAAATGAAGTCTTCCGCCCAGACGTATTAATCCATCCTTCGCTAATTGAGGATCAAATCTGTATATTCGTGATGTTCTATCCACTGATCGGCCTTCATATAACGCTTTATATTTGCTTGGAAACATCTGTTTTTGCTCAGGGATTAATAAAGTAGTTTCTGCTCGAACAAGTTCTTGAACTGACAAATTTCCATTTAATTGCAAGTTGTTTGGCGCACGACACACTGCGGAAAAACGAAATATCCAACCAATTACCCGAACAACCTTTTTCCACTTACTGAAACATTCGACGTTCACTATAACTTCCGGAATCGTCGTCACAACATTAATAGCTAAAGCCGTTTCCCTTGCCTCGGTCATAGCCTTCTTCTCATATACATCGTCATCATCGATAGTTTCCAGGTTGTCATAACTGCCGGTTACTAACCACTTTGGTCCATGCCACCAGGATTCATCACTGATTAAAGCTCTGGCTGACAGTCCACGAGTTGATTTATCCGCTGGATTGTCTTCAGTTCGTACGTGAGCCCATTTAGATGTTTCACAGGAGTTCTGAATCTCTCTCACTCTATTTGCCACGAAGGTCTTCCATTTCCTGGCCTCTCCACGAATCCAATGTAAAACAATCATTGAGTCCGTCCAGTATGATACAGGAATTGACGTAGATAGGGCATTTCTCAATCTTGATACTAAGCGGACGCATATTAAGGCAGCCATGAGTTCAAGTCTTGGAATACTAAGTGATTTAATGGGGGCTACACGGTTCTTACTATCCACCAACATACTTGTTTTTATGTTGCCTCGTTGTTCCACAATGTATATCACAGCACCGTACACCTGTTCACTGGCGTCACAAAATGCATGAAACTTGCGGCTAACGTCACCCTCACTTCTTAGGGAGAAACATCTCGGAACACTTAACATTTGCAAGTCCGATAACTTCAGCATCCACTGATTCCAATCAATTTTTAATGGAGGTTTCAATTCTTCATCCCACGCATAGTTAATTTTCCACAGTTTTTGGAACAAGACCTTCAATCTTACAGTAAACGGTGCAACAATGCCCAGAGGATCAAAAATTCTTGCCATCGTACTAAGAACAATTCGTTTCGTGGGTTGTTTCTCGCTTAGAAAGTCCTTCAGTCCCGTAACATCGAAGTGAAGAGTATCTTCATACTGATGACACTTCATCCCAAAAACTTGATAAATTCCTCCAGAGATCTCTCACTGTATTCCTTCTTACCGCATTCTTCGACGATAGCTTTACGCAATCTCTCATCATTTGTGGCCCATTTTCGCAGATTAAATCCTGCTTCTCTTAACAGGAGTTTACCCTCAAAGAAAATACGCCAACCTTCAAAACTGGAAGGAAAGGATCGCACTAAATCATCTACATACATGTTTTGAATAATTGACTTGACGAATTCAGGTTCCACCGATTCCACTCGACGCAAATGAAGACGCACCTACCACTGCCAGCAGAAACGGTCCACAATTTAATCCAAACAAAACTCTTTTCATTCGATATGTTGTAGGAACCACGGGATCCCCAAACTTCCAGTCCTTTGGAAACCACAAAAATCGAACTGCATCTCGATCATTCGGATCTATCTCTACTTGGAGAAAAGCCTTTTCCATGTCTGACGTTAATGCCACAGGATGTTGTCGAAATCGCAAAAGCAAGTCCATCACCTCCGGGTTTAAATGAGGCCCGGAGTGGAGGCAATCGTTCAATGATGGTCTTCCGGAGGAGGCATCAAATACAATCCGTAATCTCGTTGTGTCATGGTTATGACGGAAAACGGCCTGATGTGGAATATAATACTCAATTTCATTATATTTTTCTGGTTCCATCACTACTTCTGCATGTTCATTACACAAATATTCCATCATTGTCTTATGATACAACGATATCCTATCCTTGTCCTCACTAAATCGTCGCACAAGGATATAAAATCTTCTGAGAGCTTCAGCCTTATTTGATCGCAATTCAAATTTATGTTCATTCCACGGAAGTTGCACTTGATAACGGTCCCCAACTTGACGTATCGTGTTGTATGCTGTTTGCTCGACATCATCAGCGTTCTTTACGATCGTTTCATCTTCGGCAATACCTAAACTTTCAAGGCGCCAAAATTTTTCTACCTTTTTTGCAAGTTCACTGTCTGCATCGCCACAATCGGTGTTATTGATGCATACATTGAATGTATTCAAATGGAGACAGTCCACTGTAGATGATTTTCCATCTTCGGGTCCGTGAACGTACCATCCAAAGATTATTTCAACTGCTGCAAGACGATCCGTCAAACGAACATTATTGCCGGTCGCAACAGTCCAATACAAATCTCCTCCAATTAAAATGTCGACACCGTCTAAATCACACACTGCGCTAGCACCACGATCAGCTAATTTCAATCCCCGTTTCTCCATCTCTCTTATAATTTTATCGGTCGGGACAAGAGAGTATGTTGAGCATACCGAATCAGACTCACGTAGAACAACTTCTATACTTTTCAACCCGTCATTATCAAATAGACGAACACGCACTTTCTTGTATTCTCGGAGCCCAACAGAACCATGAGAAAACACACTAATATCAACCTTTTGTCTTCCAACCATCTCTGCTCCCACTAATTTAGACAGACGACTACTGATAAAACTCATCTGACTTCCTCCATCTAGAATTAATCTGGCACGCACTTGATTTTTTTACCATCGACCAAAACAACTGCTGATTTCAATAAAACAACATCATCACGAGAGTTCAATACGTGATTTGCTATAGCTTGAGCTGGAGGGCAGTCTTCCTTCTTATCTTCCCGCGACTCAACGTTCTCCTTCAGTGTTGGACAAAGTGCAGAATGATGAGAGCCTTGATAGCTTCTACAGACGGATTTACGCATAGGGCATGACCGTGAATTGTGTCCAGTCCACAGACAATTAAAACATTTATGCAGTTGCTTTAATTTCTTCATTCTTTTACCCACCGATCGAATGTCACAATTAATTAGCAAATGCTTGTCGCTGCCACAAATCAAACATTTACGTACCCGAGGCTTCCTTTCTTTGTTGTTTGCAACCACGTGCAACGCAGACGTAGATGCACTTGCTCTACTTTTTCCACTTTTTGACTCATTAGCAATTGAACCTGTAGCTTCGTTCTCCTTACTTGGTACATCTCCCACGTAACAAATACGTTCTCTCACTTCGACTTCTCTCATTAATTCAATGAAATGCTCTACATTTGTTGCGCCTGACTTCATAGTTTTACGCACCCATTCAAGCTGTAATTCCTTCGGTAATTTCTTAACTAATGTAGGGACTAACATAGCGCTACATGCTACGACGTCAACTCCTAATGACTTAAGATTTAAGACCTTCACCTCCACCTCGTCGTAATAGCTCCGTAGGCTTATCGTGTCATTTCGAGGAACAGGCAACTGAAGCAGGCCAGCGGTAGTTCCGTCAATAATACGCTCTGTACCTCCAAACCGTTGCTTCAGTCGATCCACTGCTGTCGCATAGTTCTCCTCAGTTATTGGAAGCCCTTCAATACATTTCAAGGCACTATCCGTTACTACACTTCGAAGGTAGTTAAATTTGTCAGTGGCACACAAGTTAGCCTTTTCATGAATTGCTGACGAAAACGCGTTCCAGAAACTGGTCCACTTTAAAATATCTCCATTAAATCTTTGCA
>JAFIDM010000862.1:0-13525 GCA_023159025.1 Thereuonema tuberculata
TAAGCTGAAAATTATTTAAATGCTAAACTTTTCTTAAGTTAACCTAATAATTATTAAACTATTAAAATTATTCTAAATTCTAACATGCCTGAATTAAATTTAAAATCCTCCTAAATTCCTAAGCTAAACTAAAGTGAATTTTAAAGCTTAAATTAAACAACTGAAATAAACGTTAACAGAAGTTTTAGCCATTAGCTTTTACAAAATTGTTTTGAGATTACTTTTCTCATTTACATGTTTCTTTTTATATTTACAAAAAGTAAAACGATTAAATTTGAGTATTTCGATTAATACAATAATGGTATTATATGCGTGTTGTCACAATATATAGACTAATAAATGCTTTCGATTAGAAATAACCATTACCACAACTATCCCAAAAAATCATAAAGGCAAAACCATATATTTTTTTTTTTTAATGTTTATCAATCCTATTAGGTATACTTATAAGCGGTATACCTGTGTTATAGGAATTTAGCATTTTAATATATATTTTTTTTAAGTTATTAATTAATACTTAATTTTTCCATCTATCACATCTGAAATTATATTTTGTTTTATTTGCTTAAAAGTTACATTATTTTTTTTATTTGGATCTATTTGCTTAAATATTTTATATTTTATATAATTATCTAATCGATATCCATAATTAATTTTAATTCTTTCTATTTTAAATATTTTATTCCAATTAGATCTAGTCTTTAATACTCCTTGTTGGTAATTTGTTTCTCTTTCCACATCAAAATAGTTTTTAATTATTGTTTTATATATAAATTTTTCGTTTATTTTTAATATTTTATATTTTTTTCTTATCCTTAATTGTTCATTTTTTGATTTGTATTTATAATTTTTATAAACATTATTAAATATTTTTAATATTTTCTTATTGATATTTTCTATTTGTTGTTTGTTCATATTTATCCAACATTCCAACCCATAATCCAAGATTGAGTCTACAAGGGATTTGTATACAATGATCTTTTGTTTAAACGGAATAGCATCTCTAATGTGATAAAAGAGAAAAGCATATGAGCTCAGCTTCCTTATCACATAACCATACTGTTCATTCCAGCAGAATTTGTTATCTATATTAATTCCTAAATATTTATAAGTCGAGACAATTTCTATTCTTTTGCAGTTACAATCTTTCATTAAGATATTATTATTCTGTTCTATATTTGGACATTCTATTTTATGTAGATTAATAATTACATTGTTATTTATTTTCTTATTTTTGTTTTTGATTATCATTATTTTTGTTTTTTCTCCATTTACTTTCATTTTATTTTTAAATGACCATTTATTTATATTATTTAGATCTTTTTGTATATTATCTTGGGCTTGAAGTTGGTTTTTATCTGTTGATATTAATATTACGTCATCAGCGTATAGAAAGACCTCTGAATTTTTTATATTTTTGCATATTGAGTTTATATAAATATTAAATAAGAGAGGCCCTAAGTTTGAGCCTTGTGGAATTCCTCTTTTGGAGTTAAATAGTTTACTTACATTATTTACAATTTTAATTCTAAATTTTCTATTTCTCAGATAATTTTCTATCACTTCATATATGTTCCCTCTTATTCCCATTTGTTTAATTTTTTGTAATAAAATTTTATGATCTATAGAATCAAATGCCCTACTAAAGTCAATAAATGCTATGTATATTATTTCACCATTGTTTAATGATTTGTTTATATTTTCATTAACATGATTCAATAAATTTATTGTTCCTTTATTTCTTTGATAGGCATACTGATTTTGATTTAATAGCTTCCTTTTACTTACGTAGTCATAAATACTTTTTGCTAAATAACTTTCTAATATTTTAGAAATATTTGATATTAGTGAAATAGGTCTGTAGTTATTTAGATTACTGGAACTTCCTCCCTTATATATTGGTATTATATATGTTATTTTCCATGCATTTGGGTATGTACCTGATTTATAAATTTTTTGAAAAAGTATTTCGAGAAAGATAGATATTGTTTCTTTTATACTGTTTATATCAAATAATTTTATTCCATCTGGACCATATGAATGATTTTTTTTTTATTGTTTATTATTTCAATTATATCTTTTCTATTTGGCAACATTAAAACCATTGAGTTTTTTTCAGATTCCTGTTCTTCATTTTCCATTTTTCTTATCTTCTCTAATTCTTCATTACTTTCATAAACATTTTTAGTAAAAATTTTACTCAATTTACAAAATAATTTTTTGATATCATAATTTTCTAACAATACTTTCAATTCATTTGTTTCATTATTTTTTTTCTGTTTTCTTATTATATCATTATTTATAATTTTCCACACATTTATATTGGCATTAGGATCATCTTTAATCAATTTTCTAAAGTATTTATTTTTTTGTTTTTTAATTTGATTTTTTAACCAATTTCTTTTTTAACCAATTTCTTATATTCTATTTCCAATTTTGTGTTGTTTTTATTTTTTATGTATCTCTTATATAAGTTATTTTTTTCTTGAATCTGTTTCATCAACTGTGGGTTCATCCAATTTTTTTTATATTCTGTATTATCTGTCTCATATATATCCTTTCTACTATTTTCTTTTATTGTTTCTATTTTTATTTTATATTTTGCTTTTTTTATTATTTTATTTAACTTATTTATTATTTTATTTGGATCTTCTTCATTTTTCTTTATTATTTCTTCTATTAAAGTTTTCAGTTCTTTGTTTAGTTTCTCTATATCTATTTTTACATTATTTTTCTCTTTATTATTTTTTTTTCCGTTTGTTTTATTTGCAATTCTTTCTTTTCTATTTCAAGTAGGATTCCATAGTGGTCAGATATGTCCCATTGTATTATATTTGCGTTGATATCAATATCTTCTGCATTCGAGAAGCAGTGATCAATACATGTGTTAGTACTTGATTTAGTGGTTTTTACAGATCTTGTTGTTTTGTATATATGATTTAAATATCCAAGATTATAAAACATGTTTTTATACTCGATACTTATTTTGTTATTAATTTTTTCATCTATATTTATGTTTGTGTCACCTATACATATTAGATTTTTTTTTCCATTTTCTTGTATGAGATTTATATTTTCTTTTATTTCTTTTATAAATTTATTTTTGTTCGTTAGTGGATGTTTGTATATTATATATATTATTAATTCTTTTGATAGTAGTGAATTTTTTTTAAAAGTGCAAATTAAATTTTCGTGTGTTATACTATCTTCATTTTTTGTTAGGATATTATATTTTTCCCTACACCATATCATTATGCCTCCTCCTCTAGAATTTATTCTTAATTTTTGTTCTTTTTTAAACCCTTTTATATTGTATAAAAAGGCTTCCTCCTCCTTTATATTCACCTCTACCAATATTATTATATCTATATATGTTATTTTTTTATCTATATTAGCCATTAGATATGCAAAGTTGGACCTTAAACTTCTTATATTTAAGAAGAGAATATTATTATTATTATGTTTAGGGTTCCATGTGCTTATATTCTCTATAATATTTAGTTTACCTAATTCTACTTGGTTATAACTATCCATCATCATTGTTTGTTTATTTGTTTTTTTTTTTTTTTTTTACATTCTTTCAAAATCCTCTTCACATTTAATATTTATAATTCTTGTGTTTCCGCTTTTTCTTATTAGGATTTTGTGATTCTTTACCCAAACAAATTTGTAATTTCTTGATTTAGCTTTAGGTTTTTTAGATTTTGAGTTAAGTTTTCATTTATGTATATTTTGTTCTTATTATTGTTGTTAAAGATTTTCATATTTGTTAAATTTCTGTTTTGTTTGTACTGCGTAAGCCAGAAGTCTCTATCTTTTCTGTTAATGAATTTTACTATGATTCATCTGGATTTGTTAGTATTTGTTTTGCCATATCTATATACTATATACTATATAACTATATAATCATCAGTTTTTAGTAAATGGGTTAAATATCCAAAACAGAAACACCATCCTTCTTATTTCTTTCTCTATCAGTAATGTTTATCTTTCTCTCTTACCCTCTATCTATTTTAGTTGTGATCATTTCACAAACAATAATTTTAGCTGAATAGATTAACGTCCAACTGTAATAAATATAAAGAGACCGTTTTGCACAAAACATTATAAAAAAATAAAACAATAATGTTTTGTGCAGATGGTCGCTTCATATATAATAATTTTAGCTATTTGTATAAGAATAAAAAAATATATTTTACTGGTTTAGTCATATTTTATTTTTAACTTTTTTAGGAGGAATACTATTTATGTTTATTTACATTCATTCTTTAGCTTCAAACGGATTTTTTCTGAAAACAAGACTATTCAGAATCCTCAAAATTTTTGCTATTCCTTTCTTAATTTCCCTATATTATATAAACTTAAAACTCTAGACTTCTACTCAATTACTTCACAGAATTTTGATAGTAATCTTATTAATTCATTCATAATTTTCTTCTCTCACTTCTTTTCATTCTGTACCTTCTTATTACTTTATTCGCTGTAGTTAAAATTACTAAATTTAATAAAGACCCTCTTCGTTCAATGAAATAATTATTTTGCTTAAAAAAAGCAGATGCTTTGAAAATATTTTATAAAAGTTTAGTTCTTTTATTAATTACAATAAACATTATTAATAATTTCTAATCCTAAAAATATAAGAAAATAAGCTATCGGAAGATTTTTTTCCCAAGCTAAATTTATAATGCTGGATGAGCTGTTAAATGTTAGCTTATATCTGCAACATATATCTATTAAGTAGTCTTTTACTGTTGTCATTTTGCCTTACTTCTACATATTTTTGTATATATCAAAGATTGCTTGAGCTTTATACTTAATTTCTGAATTCTTTATCAAAGCTTCTTTTCACTCCTCAACTGTGGAAAAACACTCTTGTTGATGACAAAAGAAAAGATCAGTCCAGTACCAATAATCTTCTCGTTTACTCGTTAAAAGGAAAGCTCGAGTAAGAACAACTTCACCTTTCGAAGAATTCACATATAATTTAAGTAAGTCTTTACCTTTATAGCACGAAATTCTGATATTTTTATTTAATACATATACATTGCAATCTCCATTTTTAAATGTATATTAAAAAGAAAAATTTTCTTACTGGGTGAAAAGACAGATCCTGTTGAGAGATCAGAAAATGCTGAAGCTGAATCAGAAGTCACCGTTTGTTATTTATGTTATTATTAGATAATGCCACCATATAAATGGAAACGTGAAGAAATATACAAGAAATATACAAAACAAAATGGAGAATTTATTGATCTCATGTATGTCCAATAAACGACAATAGGTTCTATGGTAATTAAATTCTATTTGTAATCAATACTCAATCAAGCATTAATTCAATGCAATTTATGGATTTAAAGATATTTATGTTGCCAAGAAACTTCTTCTTCTCGAGAAAAATTGTCTTTAAACTCTTTAAAATTTAAATTTAACAGATGCATTCCAGTTTGACCACCAATTCCATTGACTCTTCGTGAACTCGAAAAAGCCCTCGTTGATGAGAGGCGAAAGGATCACATACCCTACTAATGGTCAGTTTTTAACTTTGGAAATTGATTTTTCTTTTTGTAGTGATATGCTTCTTGTTCTATAGCATATCATATCTTTGTACATTAAATTGTAATGTTGCAAAAAAAAATTCTCGTATTTCTGAATGTTTTTCTGCATCTTGCATAAAAACAATATTTTAAGTCAAACAAAGTCAGTCACACCTGATTTTCCTTATAATAAATCTTGCATCCCATTTGCTTGGACTAATGTTTTTGTTTATTTAGAAATGATCAAACCAAACACTTAGTTTTAAAAGCATCAAAAAGTTACCAAGAGGGAAATTAATCACTTTCTCTTTTCAATCTCTTCAATAATAACGCAATTATTCTTTGTATCCATAACAGAATATAGATCACTACTTCTTCTGCTAACATTCTCAAATCCTTTATGTGTTGAATTTTTATTGCACTCCTCACCGATAATTCTAATACTATATAAAACCTATAAAACAAATTGTTCAGAAATCTAATAAAAGTTTACAAAACTCGTAATTTCAAATTTCTTCGTTCAGGGGAATTTTACCTTCTTGTTTCTAGGTTTCCTGATAGTTCGGATAAGAAAGAAAACTACGTAAGATCTAATATTATGATAAAATAATTATATGGCAGTTAGATCTAATATTGCCCTGGTAAAATTATAATTTACAAAGAATATTTAGAAGAATGTAAGTATGATGCCTTTCTACCAACTCTTAAAAACTCTTACGAACTTCTCAGAAAATAAAAATAAATTTCTGAATCTATTGCTCTGTTTAACATAAAACTGTTGTGAGCATATCTTCTGTTATGTGGTTTTGCTTCATTTTATTCAAATTTGAAGAATACAGGAGAAATATATTTCAACTTTTTTCGGAAATTTTTATCCAATGCATGTTTTTTTTTCAATTAACAATTCACTAGATTTAAAGAATTAACAATAAATAAGTAAATTGAATGTAGCCCTAGTAATTTTTAAGATTAGATAGAATGAAAATATATCTTAAAAGAATAAATGAATATCTTTGTTAGTTAGATAATTCTTGTTTAATTGTTTTCCAATCTATTTCTAATAGTGTTTTGATAACAATTATTTCATCATCCTCAAAGTAGAATTAAAATTTCTTATCAATAACATTGTAAATTGAATAGAGCTTCAGTAAACACGTGATTTATTAATGTAAAGGTTAAAGAAAAAAAAAATCACACAATTATTTACTGTTAATAATGTTAGCACCACAAAGCAACGGCATCTTTCAACTACAATACAATTAATAATAACAGTAATAATTTCATTAATATAAAATCTTAAATAAGATGATATCAGTCTTATACTTCGGATTTCGGCTTCGTATTGATAGATTTACGAGGGAATTCGCATTTAGCAAATAAAAGTATGAAATATGAAATAGACATTATGATTTTATGAGACTAATTCTCAATGGGAATTACTTAAAATGTCCTGTGGAAACTTATTTTCAGAGCAGAGATAAAGCAGCGAAACTTTTCGGAAATTAAACAAGAAATTTGAAGAACTTCGAGCCTACATTTCTTACAATGTAATTTCGTAAACTTTCTTTGTAGAGATCCAGTATGGAGTACACAAAGGGGAAGTATTTGGGTTCTCTTGTTTATATGTCTCTGTTACATTCATCACAACCCAATTGCGAGTTGCAGTCCCAGGAGTTACATCTTGTTGAACTTACTATTGCTTTGATTTTCGGGAAAGAAATCCGATCCATACCACTTCCAATTGTACAAGAACACTAGCATTGGGAGGAAAATAATATAAATAACGGATACAGAAATTTGGGCTCAATCTATACTGAATTGACTTTGCTTAGAAGCAATACGATACCATCTACCCAATGAGGCTACTTATCACTTACTGAGCGTCGCCGAATGTTGAATAAGAGAGCCTCAAGAAAATGCTAAATGAACTCAAAGTGGGCATCGCATCCAATTGTAATGCTTGGAAATTGCATTTGACTCTGAAATCTTTCCATGTTTGAGTTTTGTGCGCCAATCAATGTAATGTTACTGGTAAAAACCCATGTGTTTGATTGATGGCAAATTGTATTTATCGTTTGGATTTGTATTTCCTACAAAAACTGTGGCATAACTTTTTATTGTTTTGTTTTATTTATTTATTTTTATTGGACAAATTGATATAAGAGAAAAAATCGACGTTTTCGTTGAAATTCTAACACTTATCAATAATAACTCAAAAATACTATTCAATGAATACCATTTTCTGTGAAACATATTTAAGTTCAAATTATATCTTTAAATTTAATTTTTAAAATAGTTGATAACAAAACACACACAAGTTAACGATATATTTAAAAAACATACATTTCGGATCCGTGTGGCCTCCTTTGTCAACCTGCTACATACTGTTGTCAGCTCAATATATATGGAAAAGTCTTCTATCCATCCCTAGTGGCTTCCTGACACTCAACCAATGACTTCTTTCCTTCTTCTTCCAATGAAAACGTTCTGAATGACGTAGTTCATTGTCGTCATGGAAACTGCAAATATTCAATAAAGAAAATATTGAAGAGCAGTTTCATACAATCCATCCAAATCTCAAGTTCACAATAGAAAAACAATCTACAGATAATCAACTACCATTCCTGGATGTCCTCATCACTAATGATGGAGGATGCATTTAAACCGAACCATATCGTAAAACCACAGCTACAAATGCTATATTGCCGTTCACTTCATCCATTCCAATATATGTCAAAAAGAATCTGATTACAATGTTTATACAGAAATCCTTCTATACATATTGACCTGTTCAATTGTTTAATAAGCATATCAATTGTTAAAACAAGTCATTCAATCCACTATCGACAATATTTATAATCCAAAAAAAAAAGAGAATCATAATAAAAACATAACTATCGCATAACCTTACCAACCCCATTTTCATAACCAGGCGAAAAAATAGCGAAATAACAGGGTTGATTTATTTAGTTAAATATAGTAATAATCCATGTTATTACATAGGCAATAATGGGCAGAAGTTAACAACAAGGTTTTCAAACCACAAAAGCTGTATATGTACTGGAAATATAAACGCTTCCAATATTTCCAGACACATTTTTAATCACAATCACAATGTAGATTTCAGTGAATTTATAATTATAATTAATAATGATAAAACATCTCGTGAAATACAGTATACTCTCGATATCTCGAAGTCGAAGGGATGCTAAAAAAAAATTTGAGATAGCGAGTTTTCGAGATAGCAAGGTCATAACCAAAACATAACAATTCACGTAAAACACAAGATACGGAATAATACTTTAAAAATTAGAGTCTTGATAAATGAGAATAAGTATAAATATATAATGATAGCTGACAATAAGTCTAAAAACAGCAATAATAATTTTAATTTTTAAAAGTAGTCGAAAATAATTACATGAAATTGAAAAGAATTAGTAAAATACAATGAACTTACATTGGTAGATTTTCTTAAAAAAGTGAGAGATTCTTGGAAAAATATCTCTATTTGCTTCGTCAAAACTGAACGGCGATTTTTCCGGAAAAAGTCATTTTTTACTTTGAAAAATATTCGACATAACATGGTTTTGAGTGAAAATAATTTTTCGAAATATCAAGGTTTTCGAGATATCGAAACTCGAGATATCTAGAGTATACTGTAATAGAATCTTATTTTATTGCCTTATTTCAACCTCACAATACAAATATACCTAATCTAAATATAAATATATATATATATATCAATAATCATAGATATAAACAATATAAAAACAAAAAGAACGAAATTGTATATAAAATAAATAAATTATTTTATGACACTTCAAATAATATTGTTACCTGGTGATTTTTCCCCGTTTGTTTTCCTCCCGTAGGTGGACTCTTCCTTGCCCGGTGCTCGGTTTCCCCGTCACCTCTGAGGTTAGTTGACCGTTCCAGAGCTGATGGCGAGGCCGAACGCCGGGATATAATGGAGCGTTCCACCTTGGAAAGACAGTTAGTGTGGCGGCAAGCCAGCCGCAGGGAGAAGCTCTCCGTATTCGTTTGGAGCTAGGAAAGAAGTGTGAGTGTTTCGGCCACGACTGGCCAAGGGGAAAAGGATACTCCCCAGTTAAGGACGCCTAGAGTTCGTTTCCGCGGCACGAAGCCGCAAGGTCGTCTCCAGTCTGGAGAAAAGTAACAGTACGAGAACGCAGTAAGACGAGGCCATCACCAACGCGGACGGCAAAATCGCCCTTCCCCGCCTGGAAGCCTGAAGACCGGCCGAGCGAAGGACACGCCGCCGGTAAGAGAAGGAAGACACAGCGAAGCTGAGTTTAGCGGGGAAAGCCAATTCGCTCTCCCCGCTAAAACATCACCCGAAGCCGGCCAACGGAAGGACCGTGACCGGCAAACGAAGACCGAAGTCCGAAGACCGAGACAGGCCTTCCCCGAGGTGAAGACGACTTGCCAGGCCGGCCAGTCAGACCTTTCCCGTCGCCAAGTGATCTGAAGTCCGTCAGACGCATGCCGTGAAGTCGACATCGACCCTCACCTGACCCCCACCCACCCCGTTGCTGACGATTTTGGCCAGCGGTGAAAATCGACAGGCAGCAATATCAATGATGGAATTAATGATTAAAGTAAAATGAATTGAGAAGGAATTTTTGAAGTTTCCATGATGACAATGAACTACGTCATTCAGAACGTTTTCATTGGAAGAAGAAGGAAAGAAGTCATTGGTTGAGTGTCAGGAAGCCACTAGGGATGGATAGAAGACTTTTCCATATATATTGAGCTGACAAACAGCGTGTAGAAGGTTGACAATGGAGGCCAAACGGATCCGAAAAGCTTCCGTAGTGTATGTTTTTAAATGTAATTTTAACTTGTGTATGTTTTGTTATCAACTCTTTTAAAAATTTCTTTTTAACACGTAAAAATCTGATTAGTTTCATTCTTATTAATATAAAAACAATTCATAAGCTAAAATTTAATGTTCATTATTTAAGATACTTCAGGATTATTAGAAATAGAATAGAAATCCATTCCTTAGATTCCAATGCAATTTTTTATCGCTTTCTTTTCTTTCATCATTTTCTGTTTTACAGAAGTTGAATTTTATTACCATAACTCCTATAAGTAATACCGGTGCCTTATTATGAAGTTAAGATCAATTTTTAAATCTTTCTTAACATTTTCATGACGAATTAAGTAAAAAGTTCTTTTCATCAGTACATATTAACTCTGCTTACGCTACAATTTATTGTAGGAAGAAGCATTTACAATGATATGTCATCTTAGATGTGACCTTTCTTGTTTTGTTTTACATTTTATAAAATCTGTTATATATTTTATCTGAAATTTCTTTGCAACGTCAGCTGCAGTTTGTGAATTTTGTTCTTTAAAGAATGATCACAATCTATAGTTTTTTTTTTGAATATGAATGATTTTATAATTTCTTCAAACTAGAAGAAAAAAATCATAAAAGACTAAATTGAAAGAGATTTTTTGAAGCAACCAAATTGAATCTATTCTTAGTTGTTTATGTTGTAGATAAAAAACATTTTAGTGATTGTAGCATATATGTCACGAATGTAAGCTTTTTTTTTCTCTCTCTCTCTGTTTCTTTTTAGCCCCCGAATTGTTCTGCTGATTGTGTTAACACCCGAGGCAAACGAGAAATGGCAGGCCGAGGCGCTGGGAAATCACGTGATCAATAGGGTCCTAACTCCTAGGAGCTGGGTTAAGCACATGTATGGTAGTTCTCTATAGTGGTCTTTGTAAAGTCTGTTAAAATAACTATTTTTTAACGTTCATGCAATCTAGTTCATCAACCCTGGAATATATTGGATTTGCTGAACATATATAAGACAAGTTGGCAGCAATTTATATACCGTTAGTTAGTTTTGAGCTAGACTTTCGTTGTGCAGAAATTTCGTTAGGCCTAATCCAATTCGCTGTGTTATGGTTCAAACGAAGACTGCACAAAGCTGAAAATAGAAAGCCTTCGATTGATTCAAAAGAAGACCACATTGCAGGTTATTCATTCGAGTGTTTATGAAAGCAAGCAAGCGGGAAAATCAAGAGAAGTCGGAAAGTTAATAAGCGATAGTGCGTGAAACAACTAAGAAGTCAAATCATTTCAAGAACTGTGGATACGAAATTTTATTACTAAAAGTTACAAGTGGATAATCTACGAAAATACAACGAACATTTATCAGGTGAATATCATCGATAGTAGCAAGTGAATAATTTTGAAGAAGCTGATTACAACTTTATCTTAAAGTGAAGATAATAGACATCGGCGAGATAGAGCAAAATAGTTAGTGCTTTTGAATTACAGATTCATCATCTGTGTTTCGTCTGTGTGTAATAATTTGTTAGTGAATATGAGCAGGATGAATTTAGCAGTAAGTTATCTTTTCTATATTTTAATAAAATAAATATTTTAAATAATTTTTTTTAAATAATAAAATTTATGTTTTTATATCTATTTTAAAAAAAATAACTAAGTAATTACTAAAATAAAACGAATCGTTTGGCCTTTTCAAGTTTTATTAAATAAAAATAATAATAAGTATTAACTATAAATACTTACTAGATAAGTAAAATTTATGAAAATCCATTAAAAACTATTTTAGTCTAAGTTTCATGTTTTTAATTAGCTTAATCAAAAAGACACAGTGTGTTTTGTGTGACTGAGTCTGAAGCTTCAAGGCAATGAAATTCGTTCGGACCCGATTGGTCATGTGACTCAAAAAAAATGACGTCAGCGCCTAAGCCTGTCACTTCTCGTTGGCCTCGTTCTGCACCGAGTGACATCTTCTGTTTGCCTTCCTTCATTTTGACTATAATTTGTAATTGTATTTAAATTTACTCGAAAACGCTTCAGGATGTAATACCGAAATCCATAGTGTATTTAATGTAAATTTAAATTTTTAATCCTAAATTGTGTAAGTTGTCGATTATTTTACAAATTGATTCCTTCCTATCCAAGAAATCTCGAAACGGCAGTAGAATAAAAGAATCTTATCGAATTAAATTGGTGTGTTATGAACCAATTGTCTGCTCGATTGAAAGTGGACAGCTGTGGTATGAAATAGACGTTTTATTTATAGCGTCTAATAGCGCCTACTGTGGCTTTTTGCCCTAAGCACAGCATCCACACGCCGTGGCATGCTCTCCACCAATTTCTGATAGCAAGACGGTAATTTTGCCCATTCCTCTTTCAAAACGGGCACAAGTTGGACGCGCACGAATTCGGCGCACTAATCATCCCAGAAATGTTCAATAGAGTTGAGGTCCGGTCTCTGGGCGGGCCACTGAAATTCCTGAACATTATTCTCCAGAAACCAAGCGCTGACAACCGGGCCTTATGGCACGGCGGATTGTCGTACTGGAACAAAAATGGTCCTTCACCGAACTGCGGCCACAACATTGAAAGCATGGAATTGTCTAGAACGTCCAGATAGTGTGTGGATACCATTTACCCCTCGATCACGACCAACGGACCACATCCAAACCAGGAGAATCACGACCGAACCATCTTATTTACCACCGTCAAACTTCACTGTTGGGATGACACACTGAGGTAGCAGCCGCTCCCCTGTGTGTGAAGCATGATTCAATCGCTTGAGTGCGAAGCATGATTGGTCGCGCCACATAATGGTCTTCCAGCGGTCCATCGACCAAGACAGTCGCTCTTTACATCACGCCACACGACGCTGGGCATTTACAGGGGTGATGTTAGGCTTGTGGGCAGCAGCCCGACTGGTGTACCCTAAGGCATGGAGCTCCCGACCAATCGTCATGATAGTGACAGTTGATGCCTGCTGGAAGTCCTGCCGCTGTAGTTCCTCTGCAACAGCGCTGTTCTTCACGGCCCTCCATCAACTTGCGGGCCCGGCCACCTCCATGCCGTCGTGTTTCCACTCCTTCGCTTTCCACTTCGGGATAAAAGTACCCACGGTCGACTTTGGCAGGTTCAGCGTCGCTCCTATGGCTCGCACACACTG
>JAFIDM010000864.1:0-13522 GCA_023159025.1 Thereuonema tuberculata
TTCGAACTAATGTTGTAAATAAACCTTTCAGTTTTTTTTAATTTCTTTTAATCTGACAGCTCTTCATTCTGAATTATACGCTTTATTGATTCTCTCAATTCTGTATTTTTCAACAAAGTTTTCTACATTTTTCGGCGCTTTTACCTTTTTTTACTAAAAGATTTTTCTTACCTCCAAGACTGCAATGGTCGCATCCTGTTGGCTGATCTATTCTGTATCTTTAGATCATCCTATCATCCTCTTTCCATTCACTACAGGCAACTGACAGTTACTTTTATGACTTTTTACTTAGTTCTGGCACCAAACTCTGCATCATTATTAGTCACTATTAATTTCCTTTCATTAGTCTTATCAAATGAAATAAAGACACCCTTGCCTTTGTAAGGTGTTTGACTGTTCCATTTGGCTTCATATCACTATTAATAAAAGTCTTCCAGTAATAAAAATATAAAATTAAATTCGAAATCGTCATTCATCTGAATTAATTTCAACGTAATATTTGTAATCAATATCACCATTTCTATTAATCCTCTAGCGCAGTCTTTCTCTTCTGTCTTAGTTTGTTGACTGTTTCCATTGCCAAATAGGTAACAGAATCACTTCTTAATTTAACGTTGATTCAATTCATCAGACCAATCACTTACTCATTATTTCTGTCTAATAGAAATGTGTTCATAAATCCTTCCTATTTGGCAGAGCGAAGGTTCCACGTGTCTCTCGAATAACTTAGAACAAAGCGCCACCACCTCAAGCACTAATTACGTCTGAAACGATGTTCATTTAAAGAGGGGGAGGAAGGAAGGAAGATTGTTGTGTTTCAATATGTAATAAAATTAAAATAGATTTCGTTAACTGTCTTGATTCAAAAAGTTTTTGATATTTGATCATTTTCTTTGTCCATTAATTTTAGTTTATTATCTCTACTAGCTGACTACCCGTTTTACGTACGGGTTACAAAAAAGAGTTGTTCTGCTGTGGATGAGGAAGACATTGAAATTGTGAGATCGCTTCGAAACTTTCCTAGTTCATACAAAAATTACATGATAGGTACAATGTAATGTTGTATTTGAATTTTGTAACTCGAACTTTCTAACTTCCCACTCCTTTCTCCACACCCCAATCACTTCAAACCTCTCCCAATTCGGAAATACTCAGAAGCTCGGTTACAATGCGATCTTTTGGATCCAAGATCTCGAAGATCGCGATATAACCGAACTTTTATTACTTCGCGATGTCACATGTCGTATATCGCACCCTATTATCTCCCACACGATTCCAAATCGATTTAAAATGGTCATTTCGCGATTACCAACATCATTCAGAGCTATGTGAGAGAATTTTATATTTACAAATACATAAATCATTACCTTTTAACATTTTGATGGGTTATATTAGCCAAAATCGATTTGGCGTCGCCATCTTGGTATCTTGTACAAACGACGAGTTACGTGGATCGAAACTAGATATTCATAGCCTATTGGATTACATGGGCCTCTTTACTGGTTGTCATTGGCAGAAAAATGGATCTCGATATTCATTTTGGTTAAACGAAAAAGTCTGCGATTCTGGTACTTTTTTATAAATATATTGTATTTGACGCATTTTCGTGACATTAGGGTGGGTATAGAGTCTCAATTACTGTAAATAATAAGGAAACAAGCATATTAATTTACACCTTTGATTTGCTTTTAGGCGAAAAAACGGTAAATTTTGCAATTTTAATACACCTTTTTGAAAATAGACGGGGTCTAAGACCAAATCGCGTTATATCCGAATTCACGATATAAACAACCGCGTTATAACCGAGCTTCTGTGTATTGTAATCATTACACATCTATAACTACAGCAAAAATCTGTAGCTATCCCGAAAACAGAGTGAGGTTATGGGAAAACATTGCTGAAGGATACTTCTACGGAATCCTTCAACAATGTTTTCCCTTGCCCTCACCCCCTCCCGTTTACACCCGATAATTGTAGTTTTTACCTCCCGGTTAATGGATTGATAATTGTGATAAAGTCTGTTTCTTAAAAATACATCCATGAAATATACCTACATGTTATAAATATACATAATTACTGAAATCATCAGTGATAAATAAATGGTGGAACTTTTTCTTTAAAAGCAGAACTTTTTTATGAACTTCATTTAAATAAGACTTTTTTTTAATTATCTTGCTTTGTAGAAAGAAAGCCTGTTTCAAATCGAAGAAAGTAAAATAACAAAACTAAAGAATTAATGTCAATTCTTCTAAATAATTGTTGTAAATACTAATATCTAATCAGATCTATTAAAATATACTAATGTTTAACTAAAAATTTCATTTGAAAGGGGTCATGTATTCGTTGATTAAAATTAGATTCTAAAAGTTAATAATTTTTATGGTATTTAGAAAAAAATTATTGTAATCTTTTTGTAAGTTAAATCGTCTTTATCCAATCATTACGTTATTATTTGGTTTTTAGCCAAAAACGATGGTTGATTGATTAATCAACTGTACATCACTATATTTTTAATTCATTGATAAAATGAATAATACTCTCAATATTTGATGATAAATCAATGTTTGAAAATTTCCAGAATCAATGACGTGATTTTTATCAGTTAAAATTATCAAAACTTTCTTTAAATTATCAAAATGTTTTAGTAATAGAAATAATTCAAAGCCATTGTTTCAAAAATAACGAAACATTTTTTCAATTTTCATTTTTAAAGTTTAAATGTTAAAATTACACATGACAAGTAATAAAAGAAAGCAAAGGAACAGATACGAATACTTTTGAATCGGAAGAGAACTTTTTCTTTTCTGTGTTTGACAATCAAATCTCATTTTGTGGTTTTTCTATTATTAAGTCCACATTTAGATCATAAAGACATTCATAGGTTTTGTGTGAGATTAGTAATATAAGAATTATTGAGAAGCAAAAGTGTCAGAAAAATAAAATCGCAACAAATAAATCCAGATATCACTTATATTCTTTTTTTTTTAATAACACCTGAAATTTTCTGACGTTAGGAGCTATGAACAATTTTATCTTCATACATCGCCGTTACAATACTTATAAAATAAATTTTCTATCTAACTTCATTTCGCTACATTCCCGCAGATGAGTTACTTAAACGACGTCACATATCCTCCGCATCCTAACTTATAAAAAGTCCTGGAATTCTTTTCTTATAATTGGCAAATAAATAAATTCAATACTTCATTAAATAATGAATAGCAATAGATAATAATTTGATTGACCATAGATTGATAAAAATTCAAACAAAATAAGATGCAAAATAATCCATTGGTAACAACTGTAACAAAAGCTTAAACTGGAACAATTTTGTTGGCGGACTTATTCAAAATATATTCACAATATTATCATGTTGTTTTTGAAATGAAATAAATAAATGTCAAATTCTTAGATTAGATTTAGGAAACTGCTTAGGAAATTATTTTTCTAAAGGAAGAAGATAAGTTTTCCGAGCTCAAATGTCACTGATTACATTTTTAATTAAAAAAATAAAATATTTAAATTATTTAAAATATTTGAGGATTTTTGAGTGCATCATTAGAAAATGGTAATTAGTACAAAGATTACAAATAGTAATTAAAATGTTATGAATTCAAGGTCGCGCGAGTAAATTTATCATCGGAAAGATAGATTTAATTTATATATTTCAAATTAAAACTTCTGAAAAAAGATTAATAACACTAATAGAATTCACAAAGATATGTTTGAGGAGACAACTTAAAATTTATCAGATATATATTTTTCCTGCTTGAATAAATACCACATTGCTCTTCTAAGTTATTCTAGAATTTATAAATCTTTTTTTATTAATCGCTGAGAGTTAACTGTGAGAACGAAACTAAGCTTGAAAATTATTTTTAGAGGATAATATGTGACCATCCGTTTTCCATGTTTTGGAAGATAGGTTCAAAAAAAATAATTGTCATTTAAAGACATCGGGAAACGTTTGAATAGGCTTAACGTATTAAAATATAGCATTCTTGTTGATTTAGATTAATAATTTGCTGATATCTTCTGATAAAACATATATAATTGTAAACCATCTATGTCATCTATCAGTTCGTATGTCTGTGATCGAAAATTAAGAAACTGAAACTAGATTGATAGTTTAATTTAAGGAGTTAAAATTACTTCTGAATAAAAAAATAATTATTTTTATCTTCCGAAGTGAAACTTTGAATAAATGGAATTAGAAAATAAACAAATATTTTTCGATCGTTGAAAGTTTTTCAGAAATTTCTGAGGGAAAATTGTGTTTATTTAAATTAATCTAAAGTAAAAATGAAATTTGAAGGTAATTGTGTTTCTGAAATCCCATGAAGAACTCTTTCGCTAAGAGTGGAATTAAAGTAGATGTTATTTTGAAATTTTAATTGTATTTGTTTATTAGAATATAATGAAGTAGATGGTTAAACAATTAATATTTAATTGCATAATTAATCACAATAGACAAATTGATTGAGCATTGATTGATAAAAATTCGAACAAAATACGATGCAAATGAATCTATGGGTAACAACTGTAATAAAAGCTTAGAAATGGAATTATTTTTATTGGTGGACTTATTCAGAATATTGAACTCCTACACCTTATTTGCGAAACGAAATATATATAAAGATTTAAGAAATTGAATCCGTCAATGAAATTCTTTTCTAAATAATGGAAATGAGTTTGTAAAAATCAAATGTCATTGATTACATCTTTGAATTTATATTTAACATATTTAAGCATTTTTCAGTGCATTATCAGAAAATGGTAATCAGTACAAAGATTATGAATAGTAATTAAAATCTAAGCAATTGAAGTAAATTTATCATCAGAAATACAGAAATACAGATTTCATTTAGATTTCAAATTAAAACTGTTTAAAGACACAATAAAAGTAACATACTTCGCACTTATAGTTGAGGAGACAACTTTAAGTTTTCAGATATAATATGCTTGAATAAATAACATATTAGTTTCCAAAGAACTCGTCTAAGTTATTCTAGGGGTTATAGATCTTATTTCATTAATTGCTGAGAGTTAACTGTTAAAACGAAACTTCGCTTGGATGTTATTTCTAGAGGAACAAATATGACCATCCGTCTTCTATCTTTTGGAAACAATATAGAAATCCGCCTTGTCCTCTATCTGTTCGTTCGTCTGTGATCGAAAATTAGGAAATTGAAGCTTTATTGATAGTTCAAGACACAGGTTGGAGGGAGTTGCTTTTTCTCGTATTCCTTCTCTTCCTGAAGGCAAGAATAGGACTCTTCGGTCTAGTCTTCTAGTCTTCCTATGATTGCAACTCTCCTTTCTAAATACAAATAACCCTATGGCAGACCCAGGGAAACTGTTAATATTCTCTCTAATTCTCTATCATGTAAAATAAGATGTTGATTAGAATAAGGAATTTCAGATAATTCAAAATATTACAATATTAGAAGTTCATTTTTCTACTGTAGAGGTAGAATATATTTAAAAACTGCTTCATGTTTTAAACAATATACGCTTTAAATTTTTAAAATAATTTCATCTTGAAAATACTTGAGGTTTTGCTATATTATTACAGAATTTTTAAATGATAAAAGTAAATGTAACAAAGTAAATAGAAAAAGTCAATTAATGTTTTTTAATAAAAACAAAATCAATTTCAATCTATCAAACACCTACACAGACGTTAGAAGAGACGTTAGATTGTCGAATAAACAACTAGTTTATTCAAAGCAGTTGTAATTTAAAGGTCAAGAACAATTTCAAATGAGGCATGCATTAAGTTTATTGAGTAAATCTAGACCCAAATTTATACTATTTGAACAACTCCAATAAGTGGCCACAATGGATATCATATTCGTTCTTAAAATAATCGATTCAGTAATTATACACGACATTTTGTCTAATTGTCATCATTTTCCTCACCCTACTAATCCGGAAGTAGCCTGAAATTGAAAAACCTTCTGGAATTTTCTTTTCACTTAAAATGAAGTTTGTTAATCGTTCTCTGAAAGAGCACAGGAAGATTTCTTTGTATTTTCTTCCTCATTTCTTAACTCTTGATATTTTACATAAATTTTTAATTTTGATATTTTGTATCTCGCTTTCGCTTAATTTAAGGAGTTAAAATTTGAATTGTTAATGCAGTTGCAAAACAAACAAATACTTTTTATTAGTTTACACCTTTTTCAAAAATTTCTGATGAAAATTGTGTTTATTTAAATTTAATATCAGAAAAAATATAATTTGAAGGTCACTGTATTTTTGAAATGTCATCATCTGTTTATTGCAACGTTAGTGTAGTTTTTAAGACCAAAAATTTTTTAATTCTTTCTTACAAAAGGAAAAGAAAAACACAAAACTAGCAGAAAGTAATTAAGGATCCAGAGATCACTGTATTGACCTGCTGTTTTCCGATTACGACAAAATAGCTTCTATTCTGTCTGTTTTATCACCGGAAACATAAGGAGTTGAAAGTAGCGGAGAACAGGAAATTAGTCAAGTTGAGAGACTGAGTATTTATGAATAAATCAATTTACAACTTTCCCATAAACACAAGAAAACACGACTCCATACAATTTGCTATTCAAACGCTTACTTTATTAACAGACACACTAGTGTTGGTTGGAGCGCAGATATTATTTATTCAATCCATTTTTATTCAAATTGAATTCATTTAAAATATCTATGCCGCATATTGAACCTGGAAATATTCTTTCGTAGTATTTAAATATTTAGAGAATTTTTTAGTCAACTTTATCTGGATCGATAAATGTGAAAAAGTCAATTCCTTAAAAATATATCCATGAAATAAACCTTCATGTTTGAAGCATATATAATTACTAAAATCATTAGTAATAATTAAATGGTAGACCTTTTTCTTTAAAAGCAGAATTTAATGATCAACTTAATAAATCTTCCTTAAAGTTAATAAGAAAAAGTTATTTCGGTTTGGGTAATTCACAGGGGATGGATAGACAAAGGAGGTAGATGATCCCAAGATTATCAGCCGAACGAATAGAAGACAAAACGATAAGGTGTCATTTTATATGAAAGAACTATGAAAGTTTCTTTTTTCTTTTTAAGTACTTACAACTTGCTAAGAACACATATCAAGAGAACATTTTTACAAATATATATTTCCATTTCTCAACGGAAAATATCGCAAGAAATGAAAGCTGGTATCCATTTGACAAAGGATTAAGGTAATTTGCTTTGGCTTTGTCTGTATAGGAAACAAATGCTGCCAAAATTCACATTCTTTGTTAGTGGACTGCAGGTCCCAAGATCAATACCAGCAAAGAATCTAAATATTTTTGCACAGAAAAGAAGAAATACATAAAATAATCTTATAATACTGAATGTAAAACTAGAGAAGTTATCGTAAGATTAAATAGTAACAAAAAAAGGAAATAAGAACAGCTGCTTCAGAATACTAATTATACTAATATTCAATAGTTAACTTCTTTTACCAATATTATATTTTTATATGTAAACTATACCAGTCAACAAATATTTCAAAAAACCGATGAGAAAGTAAACTGAACTGTAAAGAAATTTTTTTTAGATTTTTTTTTTTTTTTTATTTTACCTTTTTTTAATTTTTTTAACAACATTAATCTAGCAAGGAAAACAATCGTGGTAATAATAAATGTATCTGCTTGAGAGATAATCTCAGTCAAGATAAACTCATAAATTTTCCACAAAAGAAAAAAAAAATACAAAAAAATATCCGACGAATATTTCGTCTCCAAAATATAATTATTTGGCAGATTTTAGCAAATGGATTAGCTTAAACGATTAATGTCAGTTGCTTAAGGTCATGACTCAAGCAAATTCTGACGACTGAAAACCTTTTATTTCTTTTATATATTTCGTTTTCAATTAACCTAAAATTCTAAAATTTTAAATATGACTTACTATCTGGGATTTCTATTTTCTTGTTTTTAATTTTGAAGATATTTTATGGTTAATTACATTAAAATTCAAAAACAATCAATGTTTTTGGTGTTTTCGAGGTATTACTCGGTATTTTCAACTGAACAAAACTTGACAAAAGACTGAAATGATAAACTTATAAAATAATGATTTGTATCTAAAATGTTTTTTCACTAGATCAAAAAAAATATTTTTTTCAAATTTTGTGAGATTAAATATTTTTTTAAAAAATTAACGGTTATACTAATAATAAATATATTAAATACAAAACATCATTTTACAAATTTTTTATCATTTCTGGTTTCTGGCAAGTGTTTTTGAGTTGACAATATCGAGTAAACACCCCAAATACCTCAAAAAACACCCCCAAAAATTGACTGTTATTGAATTTTAATATTGTAAAAATTAAAATCATGAAAATATGAATCTCACATGCTTCATAAGCTTACATTTAAATTTTCAGAATTTTAGATGCACTGGAAAAAGAAATATATAAAAGAAATAAAAGGTTTGCTCGATTCAGGACTTTGAGACATCAGTGGTTCTTTAGATAATTCCTGTTCCGTGACAATGAGCTTTTCTTGCAAACATCTTTTTCTGGAAATTTAATCAAACTCTTTAAATACAAGGTATTTAAAACATTTCACATCTTAAAAGAGTGTAAAATCTACTGATAAATAGTTTCTTTAAAAAATAAAAAAATTATACTAAAAGGAGATGAACACTATAAAAATCTATTGATATCGCTGGCATCTGCAACGAAATAGTTTTCGATTTTTATAGTGTTCATCTCCTTTCTTCTTCCAAGATAAGCACTCAGTCAGGAATGTTCTATCTTTATTAGTTGTCAGTGAGGTTTATAGTGTTCATCTTATTTTATTATTTGCATTATTATTATATACTTTTTAACAGATTTCAAATTCAAATTTGATAAAATTTGCTTTATATTGTTTGTTTTTTATTGTCTCTAAAAAGATTTGTGTGAAATCATTCTTTATGAGGAAATTGCTTAGTAATTTACTTTTCAGTATCTTTTTCTGCTTTAACAATTTAAAACTTAAGTTTTGTAGGTATTTCAGGCATTTTCTTATTTTTTTCATGCATTTACATTTGAAGAAGTTTTTGGAATACACCAAATGTATCTTCTGTTTTATAGATATTTTGAGAAGTGAATGAAGAGTTTTATTTCCTAGAAACACACAGAAATTACAGAAACTTCCTAGAAGTTCTTATCACAGAAATCAAGCAAATATTGAAATAGAGTTATAATACCGAATTTAATCTCTAAATCTGAGATTATTCTGTAACAGATTAGTGTTGAACTGTAAGAGAACAGCCCATACAGGCCCAGATGAGCGAGAGGTTTAGGCTCCCAGCGATTCTCGGCCAACGGGACTATTTGAGGTCACATGGTCTGCTCGACACCCCCTCTTTAACCCCCTAGTAAGAACCCCAGTACCTTTTGGCAGAGGGCTTGGTGAACCCTAGGGTCCGTCTAATTATTAAGTTTTTTGAGTATATTTCTTTAATGAGTTATAGTATCTTTCTAGGGATAGCAAAATATCATTCTTAAAGTTATTGAGAAAAAGAAACAATTTTATTATTTGTATATTTACTTAAGAATTACTTAAGCATTGCAGACAAAAGAAAAGTTCAATTAATTAGATACAAAACCTTCATGACAATAATAAATAACAAACTAAAAATAAATAAAAAAATAACCACTAATTGCATGAAATTCACTTATTATTCAATTCAATGTTAATACAGATAAAATGAGACACGTAATTGGCTAATAGGTATTAGAAAGTAAATACATAATCAATTGAGTGGACGAAATATTAATTAAAGTATTAAGATGACCACATTTTTTTTTTAAATATTACTGCACGTTAAACAAGATGATTATTGAAAGTGCCGTATATGATCCAATAAACGCCGAGTCTCTTATTGTCGCCGGTCTCTAATAAGCGCCGAACTGCAGAGGGGACACAGTCAAATAGCAGCCGGTCTCTAATAGTAGCCGGGTCTTTGATATTTGCCTATTGGTACTAGTGTAAGCATCCGTATCTTTATAGTGGTGCTTAATGCTTTACGGTACATAGCCTTACAAAATGCCACCGAAACGGTCATTTGACATTGCCTTTAAGATTCGTGCGGTGGAATATGCCAAAGAAACTTCCGGTGAAGCGGCCGCCCGTCATTGCGGATTCGGAAGACTAATGGCAGCGGAAGAAAGACATTGACATTTATCTTTCACAGTCTTATGTAGCATGTGAAATTCAAATAAAAGTAGCTATTTCTAATAATAGCCGGTATTTATGTGAAAAATATTGCGTTCTGAAGGTTTTTGTTAATAATGGCCGGCCTCTAATAGCAGCTGGTCTCTATTAAGCGCCGGGAGCCGAGGCTAGTTTTGCAAATAAACGCCGGGGGCCTCTATTGGAGCATATACGGTACTCTAAATGTTGTGTCTGTAACTTCTAGTTTATTTCCGTTTTTCCATTGTTTTATCATCTTAACATTATATTTAATCTCTCTATTCTCAGAAGCCTCTTATGGTTCAAGATATGGAATGAAACGATTCGAAGGAATAAGATTGATACCTGATAAAAGAAATACAATCAACTGATGTGACCAAGATGAGAAGGACTGGATACAATGCTCGCATTTAATGCAATTACTTCCTGCTTAATGCAAATAATGCTCAATTTACACAAGTTTTGAAACTTATATTAAATATCTGAACAATATACAAATATTGCATTAAATATCTATTTGCCACCTAAGGAGTGAATACTACAGTGTTACCTCCTTTAACGGACACTTCGAATAGCGGACACATCCAATTAGCGGACATTATTGCGGGTCCCAGTCCCTTATAATAGGACATTCCATGTTATCTATTCCGAATAGCGGACACTCTGAATAGCGAACAGTTATTTTAACTAAAAAAAAAAAAAAAAAAAAAATGTATTTACATCGGTGTCCCATACATTGATACATTGTATCGGTGTCCCATGATTCAATGTACGAATTTGAGGCCCTTTTTTTAACTGCAGTTGCTTGTAAATATCAATCCCTCGTAAAGCTACCCTACAAACGTGTTGATTAAAATTAGTGCGAATTAAAATGGCGTCAAAAAAGAGATTGGCACTGAAAGAAAAAAATTGATGTTCTTGAAGTTGCTAAAAAATAAAAGCTGAGTGTGCGTTGTCTTGCTGAACGTTTTAAAGTTGGAAAAACTCATATGAGTGAACTCATATATATATATCATAGGACAAAGATGAGATTAGAAAAATGTGGATGGTGAATTCAAACGAAAATTCGAAGAATTTGAAGTTTCGAAAAAATGAAACCAAAAGCAAAACGACGAAATGGTGATAAAATGGTTCCGCTTTGCTCGTGCAAAGAACATTCCTATAAGCGGTGTTTTCCTTAAAGGAAGAGCCAGAGAGGTCGGTCAAAGTTTAGGATTCGACGCGTTTAGGGCATGAAATGGATGGCTAGAATTAATTTTCTATATACTGTAATTAATTTTGTCATTATTTTAAGTAAGACCAACGGATTAGCACTCGTTTAAAAAGGAATATAGTAAATACTTTGCAATTGTTCATATTCTCTCATATTGCAATGATAATTGTAGAAACTAATTAAGATTGTACGCAATTTTTCATTAAATGACTTGCTATAAGCAAGAAATTAAAAAAAAGACAGTCCTACCCAATAGCGGACAAACCTTGCGGTCCCGTGACTCTCCGTTATTCGGAGGTAAAACTGTATTTTGAAAAGATTGTTCTCTCTGCTCATAATAAGACAATAACTTTGTAATCAAAACAGAAAATTTACAGTTAATACAACATTTTCGTTTTGATTGTTTTCAATTCTACTTTCTATTCACTGAAAATGTAAGTGAATTGGAATGTTTTCTTTTGTGTGAATAAATACAATTTGCTTTTGTATTTTAATTCCACTAATGTTACTATCTCCTTTGTTGCAGTTATAATCAGATACTGGCTGTTACGGTGAAATAAGCGTCCTAAAAAAAAGCTATCTTCCTATAATTTAAAATTCAATTCATTATTTTAAAGGAATTATTAATGGAATTTAATACAATTATTAAATGAATTTTTTTTAATAATCGAATGAATTTTTTTTAATAATCGAATGAATTTTTTTTAAGTAATCGAATGAAATTTTTAACGATTTTATGAAAATGATTTCTCCCATTTAATTCATTTTTGTGGCTCTAAAATAAGCATAAACGAGACTCTGGGATATTTACTACATCGTTAAAAGATAAATAGACGCGGCCTTTCGAAGTCCTATTGTTCAGGAATTGTCTGCAGACGATTGTTTGCAGTAACTTCGCCCACAGACACATTAGGACTACAAAGATTCTTAAAGTTCTTATCATGGAATTGAGTGAAAGTTTTTGGAACCTCTTAAAATTAAATTTAATCAATTTTCATCAAATCAGTTTTAAAAATAGAGAGGCAAATATTATGTTCACAATTATATTTAAATATTGTTTTTCACTATTTCATAAAAGTATGGAAAAGAAATCATGAGATTTGTTTCTGCTGTTTCTAATCCGTAGCAAAGTCAATATAACTTATTTTAAATACCCGTTACAAAGATAAATTATTCAAAAGTTTAATTTATAACATGTTAGACTTGTTTAAGTTTTCAATCTCACTTAAAATAGGCGAATGTTTCTTTCGAACTGTACAGCTTCCAATCCATCAAAATTGACTTCACGTCTCCTCTACAATTGCTAAATGCTCAGTTCTATTTTACAATAAATAAATGGAATTAGCGTAATAAATACTGGATGTGATAAGGGACAAATATACCCTCATTGCCAAAAACATTAAGGCACCTAGAAGCATCAGTCGAAATAGAACGATAGTTGGTAAACAATGAAAATGATGATATAGATAACTGATTGTAATGTCAGAGGAATTGGGCCTTTTATTCACTGCAGCACTAAGATCAATAGTTGCTTTACCACTATGTCATAGTGTCCCTAGCGGAGATACACGATGCGATATGGCTTGGTATGGAATCATACAGATCTCTACTTGCTATCTTGCGAAAGATCCTCCCATAGTTGTTGCAAATGCCACTCAGATCGCTCTTACACTTAGATGGTCAATTGGCGACATGTCTTGAGACCCTTTGGGCCAAGTAAGGATATCAACTGCACGGAGACAGTCCATGGGAACTCATGCTGTATTTTTCAGCATTACCTTAAATTCGAAAATGTACTCCAGTAGCCGTTCAAGGAAGGGAAGGACATGAGACAGCACAATCTCCTGAAAGGAACGCTGAGGCTGGGCGCACACCAGAGTTGACAAAACGTCAGCGACAAATTAACTCGAGTAAAATATGTCAGTGTCAAAATATTTTGCTATAGACTGCCTGTGACTGTCTGTGAATGTCTTTCATTCTGAGTCAATTTGGCGATTGATGAACAAGTGGTTGTGATTGTGTATTATTATTTGTTATGTTTAGAAGAGGAAAGACCAGATCGCTCGTTTTGGGTTCATCCTATTAATCAAAAAAGGAAACTCAACACGTTTTA
>JAFIDM010000865.1:0-13521 GCA_023159025.1 Thereuonema tuberculata
AAAGGCAATTGTTTTGTTTATTCTTGTGTTGGACCTTACAGTCATTTTCCAGAAGTACGAGAATCAAATAAGTTGTTTTTATCATATAAACTGACTCACAACAAAAATCGGAAGAACTCGAGTCAATCAGGGTGACATAGGCATAAATCTTATTCCTTACGTCCTGGAAAAATCACCACGGGTAGCAATAGGTTCATTTCATACAAAATCACCTTGGGTGGTTCCATACACCATCTCAGATCCGAATTATAATTTTTTTTCTTGGACATATACTGAATGTTTAATTTTAAATTCCAATTGTTGTCAGTCTCAGTTTAATGATAGTGTATGTATGTAAAATCCCTAAATAATACTTTGAAAAAGAGATGAAAGTATATTTTCATTCGGAAACTTCTATTTAACTATTGTATTGTACTCTCAAAATCAGTTGCAGTCTTCATATATGCTGAAATAAGTATTTTCAAACGCATTGCAATTCCTGTACATGTAAATGATTTATGAAATCTTGTATACTATTTCAGTTTGCGAATGTCTGTGGATTGTTGTGGCAGGAAATGATTATGAAATTTATTATCAAATCCATCAATACATAAATCAGATGCTTAATTGTCTTTAGTGAATTTTGATTTTACTGAACTTTTTAGTTTAGGATTTTTTGATTGATAGTAATTACAAAGTTACATTCAACACCTTTAAGAGAAATGTAGAAATGTTTTAGTTTAAACAATGTTCAAGTCATGAAGTATGAACTGGCAAGTCTTTACAATTGAACGCTTTTATTAAAGATTTTTTTTAAATCTTATAAAAGTTTAAATAAGAATGCCTTTTGAGTCAAGCTGATACTCTGGGACGGCCCAAGGATTTGGATTCCACATTTTGTTCTCGTTTTTATTTTCTTGCTTTTAGTCTTTGAGGGGTCACTGTCTCCATCGTGTGTTTATAAAAATTTGATTTTTCTTGAGAATTGATCTTATCAGATCCAAACTTAAATACAGTTCTAAACTTTAGTATGATATATTCAAAAGTTTCTGCAGCACTTATACACGGCTTCACTTCGATGATCCATCATTACATTTAATATTATGGAACTTTTGCACTCAGCATCATCAATTAATTTTAGCGCTAAGCTTCAACATTTATTTAACTTTCTTTCTAATTATTAGAAAACACAAGTTTTGATTAATCCTTCAAGGCACACATTAAAATATAAATGTAGAACTTTTAATTATTAGCGCACTAAGCAATAAACACTAAAGTAATTCACCAAATCAAACTGTTCATATTATCCAGTTTAGGGCTTAACATGGCTCTTCTAATTTACAGCTAAGCCTAACACTTAGGCCTTCCTTGTGTGAATGTACAAGTCCTCGGAATTATTAAAGTAAAAGAGTCACTTACTTTATTTTCCGAAGTTTGCTGAAAATCTAGAAGCTTGCGGAACTTGTTGCATTTGATAAAATCCAGGATATATTCAGGATTCAAATGATTAACGATTTCGTCGATAAGAAATCCATCATGGCGGGTGTTCGATTCTTGATATCAAGCTTCGATATCAATTCTTTCAGTAGCACAACGTTTTGATCATATTTTATCAAAGCTGAATTTATCCTTTGTTCTGTAATCGTCTACTTGAATTTTAATCCAGCTTTCAATATTATGTATCGATCCTTTATCAATCTGGCGCACGATACTTCCGCTTCTTATTCTCCATGTTTTTGCTTCGTTCTACATCTTTTTACTGCCTTGGAATTCTCTTCAACAATCGAACAAACATGGTCTCGTGGCAACGCATTTTATTTCACGCGCACTAATAATTGAAATCAAATGAGCGTTATGCTATTTCAATTCGATTTGGCTCAATTTTGGACTTGCTTATTTCCTCTTTATTTTTAAATAAAGTAAATTAAAATTATATGATTCCATATTGATATTTATCTAAATATAAATATCCTTCATTTATTTTTTACAATAGCCCCTCTCAATATGCAATTATAACACAATTTTAATTACACAGAAACTTATTATCTAATAGCATAATTTAAGCTATTACATTAAGCTTTGAAGTCATCTCTCGATGTTTACCAGATGTTAAACCTTTGGTAAAAATATCTGCCTTATTTTCATTAGTGTCAATGTACAGCATCATTATCTCCTTGTTCGCCACTTGATCTTTAAGGATGTGGTATTTTAATTTAATGTGTCGGCTCCTTGTTTGATTAAAATTGTCTTTGATCAAAGGAATTGCAGGTTGGTTATCACATAATATGGGTAATGCTTTATCTGCAATCATATCAAATTTCATTTCCTATAACAAATTTTTACAACTAATGACCATCTTGCTGCATTCATAACAGGCAATTAATTCAGATTCCTGTGTTGAGTGCGAAACAACTGCCTGCTTTTTGCTTCTCCAAGTCACAGCACAATTTCGTAAAAACATAACATAGCCAGTGGTAGACTTTCCACCTGTTCTGTTGGCAAAACTGCCGTCGGCATAACCAAGAAGATCGTCAAAATTGTTAGTGAAGACTAACTTGTATTCTTTAGTACCTTGTAGATATCTAAGTATTCTTTTAACTTTCATGTAGTCATTATAAGTAGGACTATTTGTTTTCTCGGCACATCTATTAACAGCATAGGCAATATCCGGCCTGCAGCTATTGCTTAGATACGACAAGTTCACAATTAAGCTTCTATACTTAACATGTTCATCTTTGTTTAACAGTTCTCCGAGTCATTGACCTCACTCATAGTATTGCCTCTTCTACAAAAGGACTACACACAGGTCTGCTCTCATGCATTTGAGACTTGGCAAGAATATCTTCAATAAAATTTTCTTATTCAATCGTTAATTTCTGTTCTTCTATATCATAGTATATTTGCATACCTAGATATTCCTTGATTGGTCCGAGATCTTTAATGCTGAATAATTTATGCAGCTGTTTCTTTATATCTACAATCATTGATTCTTCTTTTCCAATCACCAGGATATCATCAATATAAATTAAAATTATATATACAGTGTTACCTCCGAATAACGGACAGTCACGGGACCGGAAGTTTCGTCCGTTATTGGGAGGTGTCCGCTATTGGGGAGGACTATCTTTTTTTCATTTTTTAGCTTACAGCATGTCATTTAATGAAAAATTACGTACAATCTTAATTAAATTTCTACAATTACCATAGTGATATGAGAGAATATGAACAATTGCAAATTATTTACTATATTCCTTTTTAAATGAGTGCTAATCCGTTTGTCTTACTTAAAATAATGATAAAATTAATTACAGTATATAGAAAATTAATTTCTAGCTATCCATTTGATGCCTTAAACGTGTCCAATCCTAAAGTTTGACCGAATTCTCTGGCTTTTTCTTTAAGCAAAACACCGCTTATAGGAATGTTCTTTGCATGAGCAGCGCGGAACCACTTTATGACCACTTCATCGATTTTGCGTGTTTTAGTTTTACGAAACTTCAAATTCTTCGAATTTTTGTTTGAATTCACGAGATTAGAAAAATCTTTGTCCTTTAAAAGTTCATTTATCTGAGTCTTCAGCAAGACAACGCATACTCAGCTTTTCTTTTTTAGCAACTTCAAGAACATCAATTTTTTCTTTCAGGGCCAATCTCTTCCTTTTTGACGGCATTTTAATTCGCACTAAATTTAATCAACACGTTTATATGATAGCTTTACGAGGGATTGATATTTGCAAAGCAACTGCAGTGAAAACAAGGGCCTCAGATTCGTGCATTGAATCATGGGACACAGATACATCATGATTCAATGTATCAATGTATGGGGGGGGGGGACACCGATACAATGTATCTATGGGACACTGATGTATATACAACCATGATGTGTTTGTCGAAATGTTAATCGAAAAAAAAAAATTTTACAGTTAAAATAACTGTTCGCTATTCAGAGTGTAGGCTATTCGGAGTGGATAACATGGACTGTCCTATTGTAAGGGACTGGGACCAGCACTAATGTCCGCTATTCAGGGTGTCCGTTAAAGGAGGTAACACTGTATTTCATTATGTCGCTTATGCAGGAAAGTAACTGGGTTCTGTTTTTAATACTTTGTAAAAGTAAAATACTTACTCATTGTCATATACCAAGCACGTCCGGCTTGTTTAACCCATAAAGTGATTTCTTTAACTTATTCTTCTTCTACTTATTATTCTTCCTGTTTCAAAGCTCAACTCCCTCAGGAACCTCAAGATAAATTGATGAATGTGCATCTTGTATTTCACTGTTAGGGCAAGTCATAGTACATAAAATGTTATATTTTAGTCGTTGTTTAATGCGGGGTGATGAAAAAATGTTGGCATACTTTCAAAGGTGTAAACCTGAGTAAAGATTAGCAAATGTATTTTTCAGTTCAATGCTTATAAATTTGTTCTATCATTTACTGTACCAGTTTAAATTTTTGTGAGTAATAATCTATACCAGTATTTTCCTAATTATTATTTTTTTTTTAGCTTGTGTCTTTTTGCTCTGCAAAATAATTACACAAACTGCATAAATGATGAGATTAGCCGAAATAAAGGAAATAATAGGAAAATAAGAACATAAATCCCAAGTAATTCTTTGACACCATTCATGACCAAAAATTTTCAAAGCATTTTTTTTTTAATATTTTCCAAATTGGTCGTGATTCCAATAAATATATATAAGATTCCAAGTTGAAATATATATATCATTCAAGTACAATATGTAATGCATAAATTCAATTTTTGATTTCACCTTAATATCATTTAACTTTTAGAAAATAAATTTTGATACTGACTTACAGGTTCATATTTTATTCTACTTTTTTTTTACATTTTTTTACGAATGTGACAAACCAACTATGTAAATTTCAGTAATTGTACTGTACACTTTGTAATTCTTATTCTGAATCTGAATAATAAATATTATGTGTATTACATAATTCATTTCATTACAATATTTTCTAAATTGATCATGATTGCAATAAATCACAAATTAAAAAATATATATTACCATTTAATTTAATTATAATATGTAATGTATAAATTCTGGTACTGACTTACGATTTTGTATTTTTTTAATTGTATATTTCAGTAATTGTACTATACACTTTGTAATTCTTGTTCTGAATCTGAATAGTAAACATTATATTTATAATATAATTCATTTCATTGGTAATAACAATACTAACATATTTGGATTGTCATAAATATAAAAGAAAAAGATATTTCTAATGTTTTCTGAGATCAATTTGTTGTATTCAATAACATTTCATCAAATACTTTTAACAGCTTATTATTTTGAGATATATAAATATTCTGTATTGTGTACTAAAGTTAATGATACAATAAATAAAAATGCAGAGATCACAGTTTAAGTTCCTAATTTTACCAGTAATCAAACATAGCATTTAAAAATAGGAAAGAAAACACAAAAATCAACTGAAATAATAAAATGCTAAGAGTTAATATATCTATATTAATTTTTTATTGAAATAAAACATTAATAAAGATGTTCTAAGAATTGACATAAGACGTCTGCCTAATCAATTCTTCAACATTGAATCCCTATTACAATTACTAAATATGATCAGAAATTTTGAATTAATAAAAAAAGGATCATTCATGAAGTTGTTACAAGATATAATGAAAATCAACTGTTCCCATCTCAAAATAAATTAATAAAGGTATTTTGAATAAGCCTTACGTGATGTTTTAAAAATATTTTTTTTATTGTTATTTATAAAGATATTATTGTTATATCTACGAATATCACGCTCTTCACAAAATCATTAATATCGTTTCATAGTTATTTCAAAAAAAGTAATGCAATTTACTGGACTTCATTAAGTTTCTTAAGGAACATTTTTTTTTTTTTGAAATTCACTCAAAAGTTTATATCTATAAATTAAAAATTTTCAGTAAAAAATAAACAGAAATTTTTAACATCGACTACATGTATATAGACTTAGTTGCATCTGTGTGTAATGATTTGATAGTGAATATGTCCACGATGAAATTGGCAGTAAGATATCTACTTTTTCTAATTTTTTTTTAAATAAAATCTATTAAATAACATTAAGTAATTCCTAAAATAAAAAGAATCGTTTGGACGTTTTTATCTTATTTGATAAAACTTGAACTTTTTATTTATTAAGTGTTAATTCTAAATACTTAATAGATAAGTAAAATAGACTAAACTTCAATTTATTTCATATTTTTAATTAGCTTAATCAAAAAGACACAGTGAATTTAGATTGACTTAATCTGCAGTTTCACGGCAATGAAATACATCCAGACCAAGATGGTCACGTGACTCTCAAAAATAACATAGGCGACTCGGCCTGTCTCTCTCGTCAGCCTCGTCAATATTGCTTCCCTACAAGTTGGAAAAACATCTGATTTAATCAATCTCTGTTCTGTAGGGAAGGCGGAAGCTTACATGAAAAACAAATAGAAGATAGACGGAAGCAATCTTCAATGGACATAGGCGTGAGAACAGTAGAGAGAAATGAGAGAATCACTCACATTGTCTCTGAACAGTTATGTGTTGTATGTAGATGTCACCTTATGACATCCATAAGCACAAAACAAAGCGATTTCTTACAATTTGCTACTCAAACGCTTACCTTATTAACAGGGACACTAGTATTGATTGGAGCGCACTGATCGTAGAAGCCATTCATTTCAACTATATTTGCACGTTTCAACTATATTTGCTTTTTCTTTAGTCTTAAATTGTCATGCCTGATTATTATCTGCATTTGAACTTAAATATTAAATTTAAACATAGTTTAAATATTACTCTGATTTGTCTGCTGAAACCATTTATAGGAATTCATATGTTCTTCCAGTTAATTTATTTCTATAATTATTATTATAATTTTGTCAATTAAATATCGCTCTTCGCTTAATCGAAAAAAAAAAGAAGAAAGAAACTAAGTATATAGTTAGTGAAAGGGACAAGTTTTAGAATTCCTACATGATAAGTTGTCATGAGTATTCGCCTTGTTAAAAAAATGTTCTTTCCCTATATCTTGCCCGAACTTCCTTACCTTTGTCTGATGTTTATCCACGTTATACAGAGATCATTCTTAAGATGAAACTTTCCCGGAAGTTTCAGTTTTGGAATTAACTTGGGTCAGGCAAAGCCAACGGATTTTTATTTCTTAGCTCGTTGCTTAATACTCGATATACAGGGTGATTCCAAAAGGTGGTTCAAAAATTGAACCTTGGTTCTACTTATGAAACCAAACAAAAAAGTTCCGAGAAAAACATATCATTATTCAATGTAGGCGTATTTGTTTCTTGTTTTGTGCCGTTGGCACAGTATGATACGAAAAAAAGTTTCACAAATATTCATAAAATGAACCACAAATAAGCAAAATTGAGAACGAATTTAATAAACGATGTTGTAAACCAAACAAGGTAGGGAAAGCGATTAGTAAACCAATCACAATGCTTCGCAACGTCTTCTCATCATTGATATTGCTTTAATTTCCTTGTGTTTATTTCCAATAAACAATCGCAACAATTTCGCCTTTTGACAATCACAAGAATCACTAAAAATCATAACAATTTAATCATTAAAATTTAATGAGATTTTAATGATACTTGTTCACATACGGACACACAAAACGGAATATAAGTCTGAAGAAGACTAAAACAAACAATTAATGGATCCAGAAATGAACAGTTTTCCCGCAAAACGTAGTTCGCAGTAAACATTGTATTGTTATAAGGGTTAACACAAATAATGGAAACGACTTGGAATTCTTCATAATAAATGCCAACAAAACAATATAATGAATATTTGTAATACGTTTCTCGCATCATACTTTGGCAATAAAATAAAACAAGAAAAAAACACAAGAAAAAAACTAAATTGAATAATGAAAATTAACTGTTCATTTTCGGACCAATGTTTATTAGAAATTTTTTTTTAATAGGAATCTTACGCCTTCTTCTAAAATTTCACTTTTGTTTATATAATACAGTCAATCCTCGTTCTCCACTTCGATCTCGCGAATTCCCTGGTCCGCTTGTTTGAAAATTAACCCGTTAAGCCCCATACAAGGTCTCTTCGCGCCCATGCGCAACAGCAAAAAGAAATTTGAGTGTCATATCACGCAGCATCGACACCAGCTCCACTAATGAAAGATGCAGTCTTGTCCTGGTCCCGTTCAGTGGTAACAAGTCTCCACATCGTTCTGATAATATTCCGTCTGTTCTCAATATTTTACTCTGTTTTGGTGATATATTTCAGGAATGGTAGCAAAGCGTACTGCTAATGAAAGGATTAACGAACACTCTGCAGCACAAACGCATACTGATGAGATAAATAAGATTCGTGCATCTGGTAGGCTAAATAATAATTACACATGGATTTTTTGTTAAAGCATAAAAAAACGTTGTAAAGGAGCGGAGCACAATGACGTTTTAATGGTAATGGATAAAGAAAGTTTATAGTGAAGAGAGTTCGCGGTAATTTAACTCGCTTTACTTTTGTACCTGCGATTTCCAGGCAAATAAGCAAATAATTAGGAGGAAAAAAAATCTATAAAGCAAATACCTTAAAGATAATTATTATTAGAGAATATTAGAGAATGTAATGCATGAAGTTCTTAGTTGAACTGAAGATTTAAAAAGGAGGATTACTATTAGAAGAAGTAATTATTACATTATTTTGCTGAGAAATTTAACTAAAATATATAAAGCACTTTTGTAGCAAATATCAATCTGAACTTATTTGTTTTTCTCCATTTAATCATCTGTCATTACTTTATCAATAATTCAGTTTCCAATTCTTAGGTTGGATTAGGAAATAAAATTAACAAAAAAAGTCTCTATTTTAATCAATATATTAGAACAGTTCAGGAAATCTCAAGACTACAGTTGTATTCACTAAAACCAGTCACCATCACACTCACAAGATTCAAAATTTTGTTTTTCTGGTACAGAAGTATATCATACCTTAATTTTTGAGAAATTCAATTGTCTTCAATATGTCAAAATTGTTGTTATAATGAATGTTTTTTTGTAATCCAAATGATTGTATGAAAAGAAGAATAATGTCTTGTCCTCGATTAGTTCATGAAGAACTCTCTCGCTAAGCGAGTGGAATTAAAGTAGGCGTTATTTTGTTGTTTTAGTAGTATTTGGTTGTTTGAATATAATGAAGAAGATTGTTCAAGAAGAAAATTTAACATTTCAATGCATAAATAATCACAACAGACAAACTGATTGAGCATTGATTGATAAAAATTCAAACAAAATACGATGCCAAAAATCTGTCTTAATAAAAGCTTTGAATTGAACTATTTTTGTTATCGGAATTATTCAGAATATTAAACTCCTACACCTTTTTTGCGAAACGAAATACATATAAAGATTTAAGAAATTGAATCCGTCTTTGAAATTATTTTCTAAATGATGGAAATGAGTTTGTAGAGATCAAATGTCATCGAATACATATTGAACATGTTTGAAGATTTTTGAGTGTATTATCAGAAAATGATGATCAGTACAAAGATTATTAATAGTAATTAAAATCTAAACAATTCAAGTAAATTTATCATCAGAAATACAGATTTCATTTAGATTTCAAATTAAAACTGCTTAAAGAGAAAATAAAAGCAACAGACTTAGCACTGAGAAATAGTTACTTAAATTACATAAAGATTGCAGAAATATATTTTTCATGCTTAAATAAATAGCACATTGTTATTCTAGAGATTATAGAGCTTATTTTATTAATCGCTGAGAGTAAACTGTTTAACCGAAACTAAGCTTGGATATTATTTTTAGAGGAAAAGATATGAACATCCGTTTGTCATCTTTTGGAAGATAGTTTCAAAAAAATAACAATGACCAGACATCGGGAAAAGTTAATGATGGGCTTTACCTATTAAAAAAAGGATGATTAGAAGAAGGAATTTGAGATAATTCAAAATGTATTAGAAGTTCATTTTATTTCTTGCTCTTACTGAACAGCAAAATATACTTAAAAACTGCTTTATGTTTTAAACAATATACGATTTAAATTTTTAAAATAACTTTATATTGAAAATAAAGGTTTTACAAAATCATTACAAAATACTGAATCATTACAAAATTTTTAAAAGTAAAAAGTAAGTGTAACAAAGTAAATAGAAGAAGTCAATTCATGATTTTTGTAATAAAAAATCAATTTCAATCTATCAAACATCTACGCAGAAGTTAGAAGAGACACTATTACAGCTTGTCGCAGATTATTGAAAGCCGTTGTAATTTAAAGGCCAAATACAATTTCAAATGATGCCTGCATTAAGTTCATTTAGTAAATCTAGACACCATTTTGAACTATTTGGACAACTCTAATAAATGACCACAATGGATATGATATTCGTTGTCAACATAATCGATTCAGTAATTATACACGAGATTTTGTCTAATTTACATCATTTTCCTGCCCCTGCTAAACCGGAAGTAGCCTGAACCAAAAAAAACCTTCTGATAATTTCTTTTAGCTTAAAATCAAATTTGTTAATCGTTCGTTGAATAAGCACAGAAAACTTTCTTTCTATTTTTTTCCTCATTTCTTTCCATCTGATATTTTACATAAATTTTTCATTTTTCATTTTTGCATCGCGCTTTCGCTTAATTTATGGAGTTAAAATTTAAATTGTTAATGTTATTACAAAACATACAAATACTTTGTAATATTTTAAACATTTTTCAAAACTTTCTGATGAAAATTGTGTTTATTTAAATTTAATATAATGAAAAAATATAATTCGAAGGTCACTGTATTTCTGAAATGTCATCATATGTTTATTGGAATGATAATGAAGCGATAGATATATACATACAATTTCAAAACCAAAATTTTTAATGCATTCTTACACTGTGAAAAGAAAACTCAATATTTGTAGAAAGTAAGGAAAGATCCAGAAATCACTTTCTTGAATTGTTGTTTCTCTTGTGATTACATCTCGCAAAATAGCTTTTATTCCGACTGTTTTATCACCGGAAACCAAATGGTGAAGAAAGTAGCGGAGAATCAGAAATTCATCAATTTTTTAGGGACTGATAGTATTGGTTGGAGTGGAGATATAATTTATTGAAGCTATTTTTAATTCAAAGGGTCAATTTTAATTTCAAGGATGCTCGTATTGAACTCATTTAGTATGTCTAAACTCATTTTGCACCTGGCCAATTCTGAGGAAGCTGCAACATTGGATCCAGGATACCATATCAATTTCTGTATTTAAATATTAGAGAAGTTGTTTACTAAACTTTATCTGGATTGATAATTGCGATAAAGTCAGTTCCTTAAAAATACATCCATGAAATAATCCCACATTTTATAAACATACACAATTACTGAAATCATCAGTGATAAATTGTGGAACTTTTGCTTTAAAAGCAGAACTTTATTATCCACTTCATTTAAATAAGACTTTTTTTTCATTACCACGACGACATTATTTCAAGAAATCAACTTACACTCCGAATCAGGTACACATATTAGTAATCTAAAGATATCTAATTTGAAAACTGAATTTGTACTGCGAATCAAGTAACATTTTTTAATATAATTTTTTTATTTAAATTTTTCTTTGATTTTTGATTTAAAAGAATGTTTCTCATGCATGCATTTCAGATTTCCAGATTTCCAGATTTATCAGATTAACCATCCATTTAGAGATTTCTTCATTCAAGTTTTTGATTGTTTATATTTGGCCCAACATGTGCGTTTTATTGATGATGACGTTTACGTATGCAAATAGTGACCGGGGAATTTCCATGACGTTGCAGTTAAATTTACATTTTAATACCTATTGATTTGTATAAATAATCGCATTTTTTTTGTGTCCCATGTACTTGGGAGAATGGTTTTGATTTAAACCGAAACCTAGGTTGTAATTTTAATTTGTAGTTTTTAAATTTTTATTAAGCAGGTGTGCCGGTTTCATTTCTGGTCATTGAATTAAGTTCAGCACAAGTAAATACTTTTCTCCTGTATTTATTGTAGCCGCAGTTTTAGTTCTCAGCATGTTTTTTAGTAACTTTTTTAGTTACTTTAATGGGACACAAATACGACTAGTGAAAGTGCTTGTTAGGAATAATAGGAAGTTAGCAGCAGTGAAGGCAGTCATTAATTTTTGTCTTCAATGTCGTAAGGTGGACCTCACACAGAAGTTTCTTCTGGTAAAATGTGCTACAAATGTTTCAGGTATCGATGGTGTTCTATGAAAATTGAGACGTAGGATACTCAATCATAACATTAATAGACTTCACCAACAAAGAAAGCTTCTAACGCATTATATTAAAAAAGGTGCTACGTTTCTGAGCTCTATTTTGAATGAAATTGCCTTCACAAATGTGCTATGGTTTGCAGCTAACGGATATTTTCAACGATATAATGATATTTCCTATACCCATGTGAAGAAATGGGTAATTCTTAGTTGTCAGAGATGGCCTATCCACCAATTTTATCACTATTAGGGTTAAAAATTTGAGCGGCACGTTCCGATTTGCCGGCTTTAAATGCTTTAGGAAAGGGTTTGAATTTTAACTTGCCTAAGAAGCCACAACCGCAATTATTAATTTCTGCGTTGGAAATCTCTATTAGTACCATTCTTGATAAAACTGAAGCATCATTGTTGCGATGTAAAATTGGTAACGCTATTAATAGTTACACAAGTGAGACTTCCTGCCGTTTCGTTAATCCCCTTGAATTGTCATATCTTCGAGCACTATGTAATAGGAAGGACTTAGTTTTTCTTCAATCTGATAAAGGTAATAACCCAGTAATTTTATTGGCTGATACTTATTACGATATGATTGATAATTTCATTGCTCAAACTGTCGGATTAGTCTTTTTCAGTAAAGATCAAAAAGCCATCGTAAATTAGAACAGGAAAGTTATTAGAGGTGACATTACATCGGAATTTGCTGAACAGATTAAGGTTAGCACCTTTCTTATTCCTTCGTTAATGGCTTTTCCAAAAATTCATAAGCAACCTATCGACCAAGGGTTTTACTCAATTAGGCCTATCATAAATTATAGAAAATCGGCTATTAAGTGTTTAACTGATTTTCGTTATCGGAAAATGAAAAAGTTGAATGTTTTATCAATTTTTAATAAGCTTAATAGTGAAGAGTTTACCCCCAGTATTAATAAAAACTCAAGTTATTCCTCGATATCACTTATTTCCTTTGGATGTGCAATCTCTTTTTATATCAATTACGTAAAGGTTTTTCAAGTTAAATAAATGTGATTTGTTCCTTTGATGATTCATGAGGAACTTTTAAAGAATCAGTCTTTAATGGAGGGATTTCGGGGATCATTTTAAAATTATGAAACTGATGAAAACCAAAATAAATTGGCCTTCTTTTAAGTTGGGCTCTAAATACACAATGTACCAAATTTAATGAAATCTAATTCTAAAAAAGGCCAAAAAACAAAGCAGAAAAATCTCCAATAGTGAGACAATTAGAGATGTTAATTAAAGTTCATTTGTGGAATTTCTATCGTTAATCT
>JAFIDM010000866.1:0-13513 GCA_023159025.1 Thereuonema tuberculata
GATATCAATCTTAAAAGGCTTTTCATCTGTATGGGTTTCCATGTGATCATTTAATTTGCCTGATTTTGTAAAGCCTTTTTCAGAGATATGAATCTTAAAAGGCTTTTCGTCTGTATGGGATTCCATGTGTTGACTTAATTTGCTTGGCTTTGAAAATCCTTTTTCACAGATTTCACAGTTGAAAGGCTTTTCTGCATGAGATTCCATGTGATCAGTTATTTTACTCACCTTTGAAAACCTTTTGACAGGTTTTACATCTGGAAGGCCACGTGATCAGTTATTTTTAAAACTTTTTTCACAAGTTGCAAATTTAGAAGATTATCATCTGATCAATTTTGAAAGTTTTTTCTTTTTTTTTGTTTGTCTAAATTTAATATTTAAAAGGTTTTTTATCTGTACGGGATTTCACATGATCAGATAACATCTCGGTTTTAAAATTATCTATCATATATTTACTACAGTGGTTTCTTAACCTGTAAACGATTTAATGTGTCTCGTGAAATTTCAGTTTTCTAAACAATGTCTATTTCATTGTCTTTATAACATGATTTTTAATTAATTCGCATTATAATTTTTAGTTAAACCATATGATTTGTTATGGATGAATATAGTAAATAAATATCTAAAAATGCAAAGTTATTTCTTGAAACCAACATTATTATATCCATTGTTTTGATTTTCCAATATGTTCATAAAAAAATTAATTAATATAATCGTTTTTTTGAATGCTTACATATGATTGACTGCAGCAGCTAAGCCCTGCCCTCCTTGACACTTGCTGCCAGCAAGTGTCAGCAAGTGAGCGGAACTGCACCTTTAAGTTTATTTCGTTGTTTTAGTGTCTAATTTAACCAAGCCAATGAAGATATTTTACTATAATTGCTACAAACAGAATTACAGTCAATTCACACTTACTGGATATTTTTCACTGAATCAGGATTTAACAAAGTTTACGAAAACCTCGGAAGATTCGAGTTGCGATTTCCGATCGTTTCCGCCGCGCCATAATTTAAAAATGGACTAATCTGATTGGTCCTGTTCAGTGTTGCCACATCGAAAACCTGAAATTCCTTTTCTGTTTTTTTTCCCAAACAAAAACATTGAAAATGCATCTTAAAACATCCAAGCTTCCCAATTCAGAATCCAATTAAGACTTGTCTTGTCTAATTTTATCATTCACACTATATAGTATCGTTTTTGGATGAAACTCTATGTAATAAAACTCCGGAAACTTTCGAAATCGATTTAAATTATAAATCAAAAATTGCGGTTTTGTTTTTCTGTCCGTCAAAAAAAAACAACATTATAATCTATTTCTGAAGTCGCTGTTTGCCCATGTGGTGCAAATAACTTCACTCCAATCTTTATTTCTCCAGTATTCTTAATAAATAAACTATATACTTTTATTCTACTGACATTCTATCTATTTTAATGATTTAAAACAATAGTTTATCGAAATAAAAAAATAAATAAATATTAGATGTGATCTTGCTTTATTAGCCAAAGCTTCACCTAGTGGCCATTTAGTAAAATACAAGTTTATGGATAAGCCATCGATTTTTTTTTGTGTATAGGCTAAATAAAACTACTACAAGTTCTGCTTTTTTTGAAAGCAAGTTTAACGTCCGTAATCATTTATAAATGGAGAGAAAATCGCCAACCGGACAATAAAATGAGCTACTAAAAAGAAAATCCAGCAAATCGATTGAAATTCAGGAAAGTTAAGTTTCTTTGCTTAAAATGCATCTTACATGGCATTTTAATATTTATTGTTTATTTATTCTGAGATTTTGCCGGACCCCCCCCCCCATTTTGAGCTCTCATAATTAATGGACTCCCCCATAGGATTCATGAAACCCGAGAATACGGCACTGCCACTCACCGTCTTCGTAAGTACTACTTCCGTATCCGCTCAGGGATGGTGCACATGTTATCGCAAATTCGCAGTTAGCCAGATGAGGGTTAATTTTTCTAGGTAGACTGCAGAATATGGTTCCCTCTGTGGCCGGTAGCTGTGGTGACTTGGTACATACTGTTATCTCAAGATTGCAGTTAGCTTTATGAGGGTTATTTTTTCTAGTAAATATCGTGCAAAACCATTTCGAAATAAACATTCTACTCATGTAGAATAAACAGGAAACAAGCACAAATAAATAATGGTAAATAATAAAAGTTATATTTAAACAAATAAAGGTACATGATTAATTTTCACTACTTCACGTAGTCCTTGTCAAATGTGTCATAAACATAAAAATCTCACAATATATACAAAGGAGTTGGGTCGATCGTCATCCAAATAGGAGCCAATCATGGGATCTTGCAGTTCAGTGAAATTGTAATCATGCCATTGCTGTGTATTACTGGAATACTTCCCACTGAGTACACCTATTGATTGTCGGTTGGGGATACGGGGTTTTCAGAGATGCGGGGTTTTAAAAATATTACTTTATTTTTATTCTTTCTTTACTTTTTCTCTATTTTTCTCGCTTGCCCATATGGTTCGTTTTCAGTGCATCTTTCCGCCTCAAAAAAACACCGCCCGTTAATCTTGGTTGGGCTTACTAATCCTAGCTTCCCCGCTAACTCCTTGTCCGCTTTATCCCCTTCTGTTTAACCTACGCTGCATAGGACTAACGATTCATAGAAACTTCCACAATAGCCTTCTTATGTCACTTCACTCTTATTGTCCACCATTGAGCTTCACACGTTTGTATTTATCGACATTTTTTATATATATTTTATTTTAATATGTTCTTTCCATTTTTACCCCACTTTTTATTTGTGACCACAAGTACCCGCCTACTGTTTCTAACAGAACCGACCACTTTGTGCTTGATAATCCCTGAAATCCCCGCATCCCCGACCGACCAGCAACAGGTGTACTCAGTGGGAAGTATTCCAGTAATACAGAGGGATGGGATGATTACAATTTCACAGAACTGCAAGATGCCCATGATTGACTCCTATTTGGATGACGATCGACCCAACTCCTTTGTATATATTGTGAGATTTGTATGTTTATGACACATTTGACAAGGACTATGTGAAGTAGTCGAAATTAATCATGTACCTTTATTTGTTTAAATATAACTTTTATTATTTACCATTATTTATTTGTGCGTGTTTCCTGTTTATTCTACATAAGTTCCTTCCGCACGTTAAAGAAAGTTTAAATAAACATTCTACTATTTATTAGTTAATTGCTTGTTTCCATTATCCGCCGTCTTCAAAATAGTGCCATGTCCGCCAGCTATTGGGCATACAATATTGCAGTCTACCGTTTTCTAGTAAAAGATCGTGGAAAACCATTTTCAAATAAACTTACCTGTAAACCTCATTCTAATTTTCATTAGTTAATTGAAAACCTTTAAAATTCATATCTTTAAAGTAGTGCCAAGGCAGCTTTCTTGTCAAAGCTTGGAAAGTAGTCCAAAACAGACTGGTACTGTAATATCACCGCTTCCTTTTTTCAGACGACAAAACATTTAGTGATAGATTTGTGATCTTGCCACCTGCGCATGTTAACACTTTCTGTCTAATGTTCTGTGAAATACATTGCGACCATTGATGCAGTAATGTGAAAAGTTTTTTTTTTTTTTTAATCATTAAAATTTATAATAACTTTATACATACAAGATAACAAAAAACAAACTTTACTTTGACAATATCAATATTTCCTCCTATTGAAAGGACTATTCATCAGGATAAAATAAATAAATAATAAATACAAAATGAAGAAAGGAAGAGAAATCTTCGAAGCAAAATTTAGAGAATTTTTCAGGAAAACAAAATTTGAGAATATTTCAGATAATTTTCTAAAACAGCGGTCGGCAACCCGCGGCCCATGAAGCGTTTTGGTGCGGCCCGCGAGGCGTGTTGGAAGTTTTTTTTTTCTTGGTTGTTAAATTAAGATTTTCCTTTTTTTTTTTTTTTTTTGTTGTTAAAATAAGATTTTTCTCCCTTTTTTTTTGGCTGTTAAATTAAGATTTTTCGTTTTGGCCCAAGTGTGGCCCGCAGTAATCCCCACATAACATATTTGGCCCTTTTACAACAAAAGGTTGCCGACCACTGTTCTAAAATGCATAAACTTACCAATAGGTCTAAAGATAAACAAACATGTTAAGGAAGTTTGTAAAAGTAATGAAGTCAATATAATTTTTCATAAAGACAACACTCTATTTAAGAAAGAAAGAACTAGAAGGAAAAACACACAGTTAAATAGAATGGGAGTGATATATGCATTACAATGTAGGGATTGTAAAGAAATATACATAGGAAGCACAGGTAGGATGGTAAAAGAACGTGTTAAAGAACATACTACTGCATATGAGAAAAGAAATAGTAAGATCTCAGTATGGGCTCGACATTGTATACTGAAAATCATTGCCCAGACCCAATAGTATACAACGTATTTAATGTTAAAGATGAAAGTAAACGTTTTAAATTAGAATTATGCCTTAGTAACAGCTGTGTATGCTTTAATAGGGATAAATTCCTTTAAAGTGAATGATGTATCACTAAGCATTTTCAAGAAATCTTTAATAAAGAATAAGAGAATTAAAGATTTTTTAATTTTGAAATAATCTTATGTCTGATCATCATAATTGTTTTTATTGTTATTTTTTTTTCATTATTTGATGTAATATTGTTATTAATTATTTGATGTAATATGTTATTATTTAATGTAATATGATATGTTTATTGTTATTAATTATTTGATGTAATATGTTTATTATTGAAATTATTTTGTTACATTTTCGATTGTGTTTCAAAAGGAAAAGAGAAGATTTCTCTTCCATCCTTCATTTTGTATTTATTTATTTATTTTATCCTGATGAAGTCCTTTCAATAGAAGGAAATATTGATATTGTGAAAGTAAAGAAGAGTTTGTTTTTCGTTATCTTGTATGTCTATATTTTTATGATATATGAAAGATATTATGAAGTTACAATAACTTTGTTAAGTAATTGAATCATTTTATTATTATATCAAATAATTCGTTTTACTTTAATTTTATCTACCAGATAGATTGTGACCATAAACGTAAACATATATTCTATTTTATTTTTACATATTTTTTCCGTTTTGATGTAATATTTACTAAATATTTCCTTATTTACTGTTCGTTTTTATTTACGAGAACCTTCAACGCTTTTGCATATGTGTCAGGTCTCCTTCGATTTCATTAAAATAGGGGTGAGGAGAAATAAAGAGGGGATGTTTATTTTTTATCAGTGTTAGTTTACTAGTAGCTGCATTCTATTTGCGCTTTTCGGTAAAGAATTATGGAAAGAATAAATACTATTGCAAAAATACTCCTCCGTTATTTTTTTCTTAAAAGCAAAAATGTCCAAAAGAATTTCTTAGAAAAATGCCCATCTCAGCATATCCCATCTCTGCGGAGTAAAATCATCTGCCAGTGGTGGGTCTGTCTTTTGAAAACGAACAGTATTTATTACATTTGTTCAAAATAAATTCAATGATAGTTTTACGTTTCTCTATGATTTTAGAATGTCGAATAAAAATCCAAAATATGATCTGAACATTGAAAAAGATGTAGAGGAAGTATGAAGATTATTGATGGATTGTGACATTGAAATTGAAGAAGATTTTGATGAGACAGATCCTGATAAAGTTGTTAATTTAGAAGTATATGACAATGACTCCAATACAATAGAAGATGCAGATGACTCTTGTTCTGATTCTGGTGAGCAAAAAAGCTTTTTAATTAGTAAAGATAACTGTACTTTATGGAAGAAGAATACCTCAAAACCTACCTCTTAATTCGGACTAAGTGGTATTTATGAAACTTGGAATTGTCTTATAGATGACTATATTCTGGAGAAAATTGATACATACACAAATCAGTACATAACTATAATACAGGATGTGTATAATAGGAAAAGGGAAACGCATTTTTGAAGGATAACATTGAAACGAAAGCTGTTCTGGGAAGGCTGTTCATATTTGGCTGGTGTCGTACATAGCAATTGGTTAAGTTTGGAGGAACTATGGGATACTAATGGAAATGGAACAGAAACATTCAGTCTAATGCATTTGAAATTTCTCACACGTATGCGATTTGATGATCGTGAAAGAAAAAAAGTAGATCGGCTTGCACCTATACAAGATATTTTTGAAGGATTTGTCCAAAATTGCCAGAAATGCTATTAATTAGGTGAAAATTTCACTTTAGATGAAAAATTAGAAGGCTTTTGTGGAAATTGTGCTTCAGGCAATAAATATCAACAAAACTCTGAAAATATGGCACACAAATTTATGCACTGGTTGTTGCCAAACTATATTACACACATAAGTTAAATATGGACCCAGTAATGCAATAACCATTCAACCCACAAGAGATAGTTTTGCAGATAATGAGTTTAATTAATGTTACCATTAATTAAATCCACAAGGCAAACCAAAAGACTAATGTTCACAGTAAAGAGGGTATCCTATTAAAAACTATTCATATACCCAGATAGCAAAATAGGCCATAGCAAACATCCAGTTGTGTCTTTTCTGTAGCTAATACATTTTTCATGATTGTGTGGGTTGAATGGTTATTGCATAACTGGATCTATATGTGGTATATAATATATGGAGATGACTGTCGATGTAGTAAAAAGACTTGTTTCTCCACTATACAATACAGGCTGGAATATTATTGCTGATAGCTGGTTTTTGGATATCAATCTTGTGAAAGAATATCTTACATAGGCATTTAAAAAATTAAATAAATAAACCTCAAATTTCTCTAGAGTTCAACAAAAAGAAGGGAAAAAAATATACAAGTTTGTTTGGATTCAGTAAAGAAATTACCTTTGTTTCGTATGTTTTTAAGAAACACAAAACTGTTTCAAGTCTAAATTTTGGTGATAAGATTGATGCCAGTACTTGTAACAAAAGCAAACCTGGGGTGGATGTGGTCGATAAGATGTGCAAAACTTACAATTTTTGCCAGGAACACTAGGAGATGACCGGTGGTCATTTTAGTTTCCATCTTGAATATTTGTGGAATTAATTCTGAGGTACTGTATACTGGCAATAATCAAGAAATAAAAAGTAGGAGGCAGTTTTTTGAAAATGCTTTCTGGTGAACATTTGCAACGTCGAAGTGTTCTGACAAGAGAGATACCCTCAGATCTTCAAGTTGCCATGTAGAAATTTCATCCGTCGTGATCCACAGAACAAGCTCCAAGTAGTCTGACGGTTGAGGCTAATTTGCATTCTGCATCAAAAAAAAAAAAGAAGAAGAAAATGGTGTCTAAGCTGCAGTAAAAACAAAAAATCAAGATTGACAAAATACCAATGTAAGAAATGTCAAAGAGTTCATCTGTATGGAACATTATTTATTTGTAGTAAATATTAACTGGCTATGAAGCAGATGATGAAAGAAACACCAATGAATAAAAGAATGATTATAAGAATTTTTCATGTTTTTGTAACATTCTCAATTTCCAAAGGAAAAGTAAATTTTCCACTTGAAATTCCATTTGATATAATGCCTTAAATTATATATTTTATGTAAAAACCTACTACTGTGAGTAAAGTAGATTATTTCAAAAGCTTTCTTATATATTGTTATTCGTTTTTATTTAGAACATTTTAGTTTTTAATGTAGAACAACATTAATGTATCTCCTGGATATATTACGAGGGTTAAATAAATGTCATTGCCAATTCAAAATTTAAAAAGCCCAAAGCTTTGTTTTTTCTCACCATGAAACGATAAGTCATAAACACAAGGATCGTAGAAATGGCAATCATTATTCTGAATATTAATTTATAAACTTATCAGCCAGAATAAATAAAAACAATTTAATCATGTATAATATGAGATTCAGAACTGGAAAAATAAATTTAATCACTCTGAAATTCCATCTTCTTCAATACATGCAATTAATAAAAAAGAACTCATTCACATGGAAAGATCACTACTAATACAGTGGGCAAAAAAAGTATTTGCACACCTTCTTATTTTAGCTTAAATCTTCTATAAATGAACACAAAATAAATTATAAGTGAAGAATAAGGAAAGAATATAAGTGACAATAAAGCAAATTTAAAATCTGTCAATGATATGTATTTAAAAATAATAAATGACAACCAAAATAACAGTTTTAAAGATAAACAAACTTTCAACATTAAAAACTGTTCTAGTACATAATATGCATTCCTTTTGCTTCAATTCCAGCTTGTAATCCTCTGGGTATGGATTCTAATAATTTTCTGGTTTTTCTACATTGATTTTCAGTCATTCTTCACTTGCCTACTTCTTTTTTGTTGGAAAATTTCTTTTTTCTCATTTGCAAATCCAACAAAGTCCACAAGTTCTCAATAGGGTTGAGTACTAGCAATTGTGGGGGTGTTGTAAACTAACAGATTATTTGATATTGTCACTCTCAAGAATGCGTTTCCTTTTCATACCATTTCCTTCTCTCCCCATAGTTCATAATGCTGATCGTATGTAGTTGGTCTTGTTGTACCAACTTACATTTTTGTTTTCCATTCATTATAAACAAGTTTCTTTTATCCAAGAAATAAGGACTAAAACATTCTGCTTTCTCACAATGATCAATAGTAACCCTGTAGCTGTGTTGGGAATTTTTAAATAGCAACTCCCTTAATATTGACATAATAACTAAGCAGTTTCTCAAATTAACAGTTTTATTGAAATGGTGTGAGAAAAACATCCTTTGACTGATTACCATCAAAACTTCAAATGTCAGAATAAAATTATAAGGACAACTTGGAAATTTATCTAGTAAAAAATAAGAAATAAAAAAATTATCATGCCTTGCAGGCCTGTCAAATTAAACTCACCTTTACTAAAAATTTTACATACTTAAAATAAATTGATTATAATTTAAATACAGGGTGGCTCACTGAAAATGAAATGGTTGAGTTTTGTGTCATTTTCACTAATTGTTTTGGAAATCGCTTGGACATGTCAAATTTTTTTTCAAGGGGGTCAATGTTGGTGAGTATTTTTAATTATGGTAGTTCATTTCCTTCATGGGGGTGTACATTATCCCTAAATTATAAATGGAAAGGATAGTCAAGTAATAGGCTACATTGTTAAAAAGCTTGTGAAATTTCATCTTGAAATGTATTTTCTTTTAACAGTGGAAGCAATGGTGATAGAGAAATTGCATACCTAACAAAAGAAAATAGCAGAGTAGTTACTATGTATCATTTTATTAAATGTTGGAAATGTTGACCACCAGCTTCCCTACAGTAATAAAGATTTTGTTTGAAACATTGTCGCACATTCTGCACTAATACTGCTAAAATACATTGCTGTAAATCTTCTAAAACATGCTGGTTGCATTACTTACTTACTTTTAAAGTGACTCCATAAAAAAAAAAAATCCAACGGCGATAAGTCTGACAACCCTGGGTGCCATTCAATAGCTCCTCTCCTTTCAATCTATTGACCTGAAAATCTTTGATCTAAATACAGTCGAACAGACACTGCATAATGTGGAGGAGCTCCTTCCTATTGAATACCAACTGATGTTCGATGTATTGCTGATCATACTTCATAACATCAGTTAACATTGGGTCAATATTGTCTTCTGCTAAATGTAAATACACCCCTCCAGTCAAATTACTAGACAAGAATAAAGGACCTACTAAATGCTCACCAAAACTGCGGAGCCAAACATTTAATTTTTGTTGCTGTTGGACATGGACTTTGTGAAATATCCTAGGATGAGAATATGGCAATTATGTGGCAATTATGACGGTTAAATGTATCATATAAGAAGAAACTACATTCACCGGAGAAAAATAAAACGTTAAAAAGGAAATGTGGAGAATTGATTGCTCATTTACTCGTGATCTCTCAAAATGACACAAGAATTGTTAAAATGACAATTTCTTTCTTTAATACAGAAATATCAGCAACCTGGTCTGCCTTAACAATACTGTATTTCCATGACTAATGTCTTCACTTCTGCAAGAACATGTGACAACGGCTTACGGAATATCTTAATTAAAGTAAAGAAGATACTGATCTTACTTTCCACAATTCATTGACACATAATTACCTAATTAATGCCATTCCTGCATTTCCATCTGCAATATCTCAGCAGCTATTTGACCTAATTGCAAGACTACTATGTTTCAACAGTAGCATACCAAGTGGGGGGGGGGGCGGTCCGCCCCGGGCCCCCACCTGGGAGGGGCCCCCATCAGCCAGCCTAGGGGGCCCCACCAAGCAGCGTATTTCCTTTTTTTTTTTTTTTGTTGGTAAAGCAAGACTAGGGGTCCCCATCCACACAAGATTTCCTTTTTTTTTTTTTGGTTGTTAAAATAGAGATTCATTTTTTTTTTTGGGGGGTTGTTGAATAATGGAACTCCCGCCCCGGGCCCCCAAAGGCATTGGTACACCACTGTGTTTCAACATAAAATTTTTAGAGCTTTTCAATGACTGATTAATTGTCTAACCTTTCTATTTAACATTTTAGGTTTAGCAAACACTCTCACTTAGGAAATGAACTGGTAAGATTAAAAATTCCCACAACTATTGATATCCTTGAAAATGAAATTGACATGTCAATTGATTTCCAAAACCCTGTGCAGAAGTGACACCAAACACAGCTATTTTGTTTTCGGTGGACCAACCTGTATAAACCTGGGATATTTTTCTAATAAAAACTGTTCAAATTTGATTTGAACAGTACATAAATTAGTTTAATTCATTACAATAAATTTTAAACTGAACAATACGAGTACATTTTCATAAATTAAAATATTACATAATGCTGTGAATTAATGTGTGTGGTAATTTTATATTTTGTAATTTTTTAAGTGTGTTGTCATCTTTATGTTTAAAATATTACATATTCTGAACATAATGTAATAATGATTATAACTGGCTAACTATTGTATTTTAAGAATTGACCATTGAGAAAAAGCTTGATTTGTCTTTCATCTGCTTATAGATGGCGCTACTGGTATTGTGGAATTGAAATAATCAGCTTATAACTTCTCATAAGATTACGTCAGAAGTGAAATAGAAGAATTAAAATTATTTTGAACTAAATTAGGCTTTTGTTTTAATACAGAGTGAATAATATCAAATGAATAATTTATCTTCAACTCCACACAGTAAATAATATTAAATCAAAATATACTATGATCACCATAGATCAAACTCTTCTGAAAATATACTGTTATTTCAATTAAACAATTCAAAGCAGTTATAAAACTTTTCAAAACTAAAACATGAGAACAGCTTCGACTATTATGATTATGGAAATGTGCTTAAAATTGACAAAAAAAAAAATAATAATAAATTTTTAATCTTTATCCTATCTGAATTTCAGTTTCCAAACAGCAATTCTAATTGTTTAATTTGTCTTTTATTTCAGAAACTTTTGCTTTTAAAAATTTTTTTTTAATGGTGTATTTTAATTCCCTCCCAGTTTAATATTTATTAAGTTATAAATGCAATTTTCTTAACATTCCTACCTTATTTTTACAGTATTTCATTTTTAATTTTGTGTATTTTTGTTTTGTTTTTTAGTCATTGGAATTGCTTATTGGAACTTTTTTTATTCAATTTCTCCCATCCAAGTTATTTTGCTTCTTTTCCTCCCAATCCTTAGTCATAATCAATCGTACCATATTCTCAGCCTCTGTGCAATTACAATCTTTTTCAACACCATTTTGGGATTATGACAACGAAACTGCCACCAAAGAACACAAATAAATAAACAAAGAAATAAAAATAATTTTGCATTATCTACCTTTTGCTGTCTTTCTTGATATCGTCTCAGGTGGATGAAACTACACACAGATCTTGACATGTGACATAAGTCATTCACAGTAATGTATACAATATGTCAGAAACCTTCAAATTTAATCCTTTTACTTTTAAATATTAATCTATACCGATTTTAAAACTCAAAAATTCACATTTTGTCTACATAATTTTTTTTAAACACATGCAGTTTCCAAATTTCCCCATAACACTAATTAATGTGTCTAGCTTTTTTAATTCACGACTTAATATTTCTTGAAATACAGCCGACATTCGTTTTTTTAAATTTGCCCCTTGTTTTTTAATATATTTTGAAATTCAAATTTATAATGTATATAAAAAAAAAATCTAATTATTATTCTGCTTATTATTATTATTTTCATATTCAATTATTTATTTATTTTAATAGACATTTTTAATTAACTTATTAGCTAATACTTTCCTTTCAATTCTTTCCCTCATTTTCAATAAAATCCATTTCCAACCTAATTTTTTTAATATTTGACCCAAAATTAAAAAGGAGGAAGAGCAGAGAACACAGAGTTCCTTTCAATACTCAGTCTCTCTAAAGACTGATTGAATTGAATTTCTCACCAGATGGTAAAATTCAACATTCTAGTTAACATTTAGTTCAATCGATGAATGATGAATCTGATTGATCATGAAAGAAGATTGTTTCAGAATTGCACCCTTCTAATTAACATTCAACTAAGTTTAAGCTCTTTCAGTATATTTTAGTTCGAAAAGAAGAAAAATCAATGCATAAATCACCTTACCCTTAAGTACAAAATTATTCTGGACACAAAATCCCAAATGTGTTCCAAATCTTGTTTGTTGTTTTGGTTGACCAATCAGATCACTCCAATTCTCGATGGAACTAAAACCGACTAAAATGTGTAAGGTCGTTGCCAGATAACTGAATTTGTTTACTAAATTTGTTTTGTTTCTGGACTAGCTAGGCAGTTATGCCCATTTGGATGTTATATAATAATAGAAAATTCAAAGAAAAACATTTCTGAGGGAAAAAAATATCAATTTTGCTCTTTATAGATTTCGGACCTGGTATTTTTTTGTCTGGAAATCTAAGCAATCCATTCATAGACTTAGAAATGCAATCAATAATAACATGTAATTAATGTACTCATTTTTGAATATTCTAATGGAAAGAGCACATAAAATAGGACCCTCGAAGAATACTTGCTCAGGTAGCCACAGCTACTAGGAGCTGCTCCTGTTTGTAGATGGGTGGCAACTGCTGATGCCTAATCGAAGGAAATAATAAAGATCAGATCTTCTGGGCTTTACATATTATAGCAATGGTCTTCTGTTAATTTCGTTTTCAATAATGTATTAAATGTAATAAATCAGAATTACACTGCTCACAAAATTTAAGGGATATTGTGAAATGAATATAATACACCCAAAAAACAGAGGCATTTGAGTTTATTTGTTAAAGAACATCATCAGAGAAGTAAATGATACAAAAATGGAAGTTGTCTGAATACGCGAATGAGGTGCAGAATCCATTTATCGGGATTAAACAGGATGTGACACATGGACGGGTTAACATTCACATGTCAAACGGGAAAAATGTGTCACACATTGACTGTTCAGTAAGGTGTACGGTCACCATTGACTGCTACAACACACTGACAGTGATGGGCCATGAATATGATTAAATTGTCCAGCAGTTTCTGTGGGATTCGTGGCCACTTGAGCACCAGGGCAACTTGCAGCTAAG
>JAFIDM010000867.1:1088-13513 GCA_023159025.1 Thereuonema tuberculata
AGCTATTTATTAAAGAATATAATAATAAACTGAAACAAAAAAAAAAAATGATCATTTTCAGTACTTTTTTAAAATACGAATATGGAAAAACAACTTTAAAATAATGTTAATACAAGCTATTTATTAAAGAATATAATAATAAACTGAAACAAAAAAAAAATGATCATTTTCAGTACTTTTTTAAAATACGAATAAACCCATTTTAAATGCAAAAGCTGTTCTTCCAAACGATATGGTTTTAAAAAATAAATAAAACTTAATTTAAAAAAATAATAATAAAAAAAAATATTGACAAAGGTAAGTTTTGTTCAAACTGGTCTTTTTATCACAGGCACTAATTTACTGCTTGAAAAATACAGTTAAAATAGTAAGAATTAGCTGGCACAACACAGCAGCAACTGAGCGGGAGACTCCAAAATGACGTCTGTCGCTACTTTAGTAATAGAGGGCTTTAAACTGGAGCAGATGTTGGCGACATCTATGATTCGAAATTATAACTTACGAATCGAGAAAACCCGAACGACGCGACGCTGTGAGTGAAACAAGCAAGGGTTTGGTTTGCCAGTTCTACTTTGAAAATTGTGATCACTCCTCCTAGTACTTTTGCTTACAAAATATTGATAAAATTTGATATTTGATCTTACTCACTTTAAAGACTGCATATCATATAAGGTAGGGGAAACTTCGGCTCGCGGGATATTTTTGGCCACGAATTTTTTTTTTCTTTGTATGTAAAAACATCCTTTTGTTTTGGTCCACAAATAAATAAAGAATATAACTTTGTAGCAGAAATAACTATAAATTAACACTATTATATATTTACAAAATGGAATTCTTATTTTGTTGTTCAGTTTAAAATATTATTTTGTAACGAAGATGATTATTTATTATTTTTACATTAATATACTGTTTCGTACGATTTCCAATACCCGTCTTCAGTGTCTAATTTTTCTTTGTGGAACTTTAAAAAAAAAATCTATCCCTGCTTAGACCACTTGAGAAACAATTCTAGATCGATCTAGAATTGTTCCTCAATTATTCAAATACTGTATTTATTTGCGGGACCTTTTAAGGGGGCCAAGATGAATGGAATCTTTTCTCAATTATAGTTAAAAATTGTTAAATATTTACTTGTTAACTTCGGTTATAAACCCATTCAACTTCCTTTAAAAACTTTTTTAAATTTTCCGATCACATTAATTTCTTTAGAAGTCAGAAATTAATAAGAAATAATAAGAATTTCGTAAGAACTTTACATCTACTTTCCTTAAAATATTTCTTTTTCCTAAGTCGTGAAAACGAAAAGCTTACACTTTTTAATTCAAATTAGAATATCTCTTGAAAATATACAATACAGAAAAAAGTAAGAATCAAACCCATTATTTACTTAACTGCTTAACTCTCGGATTAATTTTGAATTGAAACTAATCCAAAATTAATCCACGCTTTTTGAATTGGGTAAAAGGATTAAGTACTGATTGTTAAGCCATTGAGAGATTAACTGAAGTAGGATGGAATTCCATTGTTTACATTCCATGGATTTTTTTATTATTTTGAGCTCTGTCACCTTTTCGCATTGATTTGTCAACGAAAAGACTTTAGATACAAAAGTTGAATTGATATCCACACAAACAGACTGAGTGATTGGATAAGCCTTACTTTCTTAAAGGAAAATAAAAACAGTCCTGTGGTTAAAATCCTTATATCAGGAACAAATCTTCCATCGGAGCGAATTCAAATTTTAAATGACGGGTCATTGTTTTGTATGAATTCAAATCAGTTCCATAGAAACTGTAATTGTCTTCAGTTTGTAAACGTTGTTAGTGAAACATTCAGTGAAAATTTGAGTGTTTGATGGTTAATTACGACAAATTAATCCACTGTCATATATTGTTCAATTATTGCTTTCCTCCGCTTCATTTGAAATTCTTAAAATAAGCATGATGCAGCTAATTTACTGATTTTTTAGGCCTCTTTTTTAGGCTTCTGAAAGGAAGCCTTACAATCCCGGTTTGTCCGTCTGTCTGTGGACAAGTATCCCACAATACAAAGCACAACAATCGCAACAATGCGCCTTTTGCTTTCGCACAAATGACATTTATAATAATAAGGAAATTAAAGCAATAATATCAGAAGCCGTTACGAAGCATTATGATTGGTTTAGTAATCGCCATCCCTACCTTGTTTTTTTTTTTTTCCCCTGCAGGGGTTTATGGAGTCTTATTTAATAATACTTGAAACGGTTTAATGGTATATGATGTTTATAATTCTGTCAGTTTAATTTTGTAATCTTTCTTCTCTATTGCCTTTTTTTTTATTTTATTTTTCTATTACAAAGAAGAAGAATCAACATTATAGAAACTTTATGTTGCTGAAAGACCTGTTAAGAGAAATTTCCTAAATATGTTGGTGTTGTTGCTTTTATAAAGAATGTTGATGAAATTTACTTTAATTTTGTTTCTGCAGCAAATACAACATGAAGGAGTATAGTAAAAAGTAAGATATGCTAACTTGAGACAGGTCGAATGGATAAGAAGTATATTTCTTGCGCTAACAGTTGCAAAGTTATTGAAGCCAGAATCCATTTAAGAAAATTAAGTCTCATTTCAGTTCAATTGTAAAAATACGATGCCATGTCATCATCGAAGAGAATTGAGACTACCTGCATTGGAAAAGACCCGAAAGATATGAGCATTTCAAGATAGACGCCCCGAGTATATTGGACAGTAGCCAGTACTAAAAGGATGTTCGTATTTCTCAATCAGTGAAATCATTGTCTCGAAAGAAAAAGAATAAGTTAGAAAAATCTCTTAAGTTTCCTAGACGAAACCTCGTCAATTTGTAAATAAGCTTGTCAGGAATTGCTGTAACTGGATTATTGTCTTTTATGATGAAAATAATGCACAGATACAATTCTGCAGATTTACTATGGACAGGTGAAGTATCCACAGAACGTTAGAAATGTATTCCAACGTTCACACTGGAATGTATTTGTACACACGTATTTAGAGGAGCAAATCTGAAACATTTCCGGGGAATTACCTGATCTCCAGATAACTTATCAGATTGTAAGCGAGTATCAAATTTTACATATATGAAGGTCCGAGTGAAAACACATCAGCTGTTGTCTGACGAACATTTGGGTGTTAAATGATTGTCAGACTATGGAACAGAAAATCCCGGGAATCACCAATAAAGACCAAAGAATGCTACAGTATTTCTATTCTTAAAATAAAAGAATAAAATATTATTAGGAAAGTTCTTAAGAAGAAAATTGGAATTAAGACTTTTTTTTTAACTTAATTAATCGCATTAGCGGTCAAAAGTTATATCCGTTTGTCATAGACAGATGGAATTTCAGTTAATTTAAAAAAAAAGTACATATATTTGATGTTATATAAATACACATTTTCAGTAACTATAACTTATACATTAACTTGAAATAAATATATGTAATATTTAAAATATATTTTATGATGGAAATTAATTAAATTTGGTCCTTTTTTTTTTCTTTAGTTTGATTTTAATTTTTCTTAACTTTAAGTAATTAACAGTAAAACAAAAACATACCTCCATTTACCATCGCTTGTCGAGTAACACTTCGTTTCTTTGTTTGTCTTCTTCATTTTGAATCTTAAAGGACCAATGAGAAACTGAGAGAGAATTTCAGATATATCCCTACCCAAAATATAGTGATAATGTGTAGACTGCAAATAGACGAACCAGAATTAGATACAACAAGTAAAAGCTGAAACACAATCGAAATACTAATAACAGTTTAGTAAATATAAAACATATATTTAGTTCATATTTTTTTTTTAATATTATTGCTTTAGAATAATTTTATATCTTTTTATAAGATGTACTTTTGAATTAGAATAGATGGGTTTGGGGTTCTCACAACTTTCTTTTCCGGGCCACTTGTGGCAGTGTTCCCTCTTTCTTTTTTCCTCACCCGCATGGAATAACAATTACCAAAGGGAATTTCCGGTTGAACTTTTTATAAGATGCCTTCACAGAAAACAAAAAATGATTCACAAAATAAAAACAATGGAAGTGAATGTGTGTGTGTTCGTTCAGTGGTCAGGATAATTCAAAAGTTATTAATCCTAAGAAGCTGTAACTTTAGTGATACGTCTAGATAAAGGAATATTTCTGTTGATTTTATGTTTAGCTGACAATTAAAGAACTAGGCATCCCAATTCCCTTCCAAAACAATGCTTACACGAAGCACTACAATTACAAGAGATCAAAACTACTTAGAAAATCGAAACTTTAATATTTCGATGGATATCACTGAGCTTATGCTCTCTCTTGAGTTCTGTTTTTTACATTGAACTCGAGAAACCATTATTACGTAAATTTGGTTACAGCTGTTACTACGGTAAATTGACAACTAATTATCCCAGTGAGCTGAAAATTTATTGTTAGATTTTCAATTATCAGTAATATAATTGATGACTATTTTTGATCTTAGGAGGCGGTTATTTAAAAGTTGGCAAGGCAAAGTGTAATTGTTTTGAATGTAATTTCCAATTGTAGTCTCTTCACTCCAGTCCTTTATTTTCCTTTCCTCTGATGTTCATTTGTTTTGTTCTTTTATTTTCATATATCCTGAGTCTCTTCTGTACTTTATTCTTTTTTCCCTTCCTAGTGTTCTATTATTTGGATTATAGTAGCACTGCCTGTAACCCACAGCTGTTACAATAACGTCTGTCATTATTATAAGCTAGCAGATGTCAAAGGAATAGCAACATCTTACAATGTATTAATCTTAAAGTAATTGATTATTTTGTCAGTTTTCATTTAATTTTTGCTTTGCGACAATTAAATGAGATTAATGTAAGATTACTATAGATTATGTAAGTTTATTCCACAATGATTCTATAATTTAAACTTGTAGAAGATGTTTCGAGATTGAATTCAAAAACCTATTCTAAATAACTTGCGTTTTATTTTCTTAGATAATGATTAATCGGACATTATTTCCTTTTCCTGTTACATTTTTCATTCCTCGTAAGAAAATAGTCGTTAAGTAAATACTATTTTTTAAATGTATGATATCACATTAGTAATAACTGTATTTTGTGAATTAGATTTAGAAGTGATGTATTACATTTCAATTGTATACAAGCTGGTAGTGAAGATTATCTGAAAAATTTTCTATCCAAACCTTTTATCCGATGTTTTCTGAACAGTTATCAGATACAAAATTCAAATATAAGACGATACAGCTTAAATATCGACATTGGTATGTTATTTTTATGTCGAATTCTCAATTAGAAATGTTGTCTATTGATAACACACACTTAAAATAAGTGTTTAAGTGTTTTGTTGAATCGTACCTTGTAACTCTCTTAAGATTACCAGGTGAATGAGATGTATGCGAGTGGTAGTCTTTGGCCGTAATTTTATTGCGTTACAGAGAAACGAGAAGTTTATTGTTCCTGCATCGTGCTGGGTTAAAAGTGTGGATCCATTTAAAGGAATCTCCTACAGGGAAACGATTATTACGGTCTTAATAGTTTCAATTATTCGGTGAAGATAGTAATTTCTGAAGATTTTAGCAGGCACTGAATTTGATTGCGTAATTTAAAAATTGCGTCCAATTTTTAATTAGATGATCAGATAAATATATATAAATAGATATATATAAAACTAATATTACAGTGTTACAATTTTTAAGGAAAATTCAGAAATAACGTAACGAGTTACATGTTATGTAAATTGCATTTTTACGCAAGTAAATTTGAGTGTTTAGGCCTAATTGTCAAACACGCAATGCATGTCAGATTGACCTTTGTAATGTAACTTTCATTAGATTATAAATTACAGTATTATTATTATTATTTTTTTTTTACAACATAAGTCTATTTATTAAATTACTAAGAAATTTCAGAAAGCAGTCGGGCAAGTTTCCTTTAGTAATTTCTATATATTATTCATTTATTCATTATTTCTTGAGGTGAAGGAAAAGAAACGAAGGATTATTAAATGAGGAATTAAATGAATAATTTAATATTTTTAATTCACATGAATAAAAGACAGGATTTTCTATTGCTTAAAACGCTCATTTCATTAATGTAATGCTAAAATTTGACGTTGGATGGCGCTTTGATCAAAATTAGTTGCCTTGATTCCCGATTTCAAACAAACTAATTTCTCTTTTTGTTTCTCATCCTCATGTAAACTTTCTTAATTGTGTCATGACATTTAAAGTGATTATTAAATTCATAATTTGCATTTTTGCAACAATCAAATCTTGCATTTGAAATTAAGTATTCATGTAGTTCACACATCATTGGATTGAATAAAAACAGTCTTTTACAATAGGCACCTTTGACTAAACTAAAAAAACAAAGCAAATGGTAATGATACCATTTATCAGTAAATACATTGCAATTGCCTTTGATGCTTGATAAGTAATTAGAGTTAATCTTAAACTAATGTTTCGAAAAGCAACAATAATCAACTGCATAATTCTTCTTTTTCCTGCCCAAAGCCAGGGATAAAATGGCTGAGAAATCTCAGCAGCTGTAGGTCTAATGTCCTTAAATGTTTTAACATTTTTTTTTTAAAAAAAAAAAAACTTGGATCCAAATTAAAATAAATAAATTAATAAACCATATTTTTTTTTTTTTCATCAAGGACAAAATAAAAGGTCATGTCAGTTTTCCATTATTTTTTATTATTATTTTTATTACCTTAAACATTATAAAAGCCTTTCATTTCCCTTATATCGAAATTATTATTATTAAAGCATTATTTAAACTATCTGCAGTCATGAAGCTGTCGGGTTGCTTTGCTTTTAATTTTCCTGCACAAGATGGTATTTCAATCTGAATGCCTTCAACAAATAATGAAAATCAAAGTTAAAAATAAATATTCAGAGAGAGGGAAAAAAACAAAACAAACAGAAACATTTAAGCAAACATTTGAAAGGGTTGTGTTTAATATTTTAAGTCGAATTTGACGATATTTAAGTTTGAAAAGTGAAATTAAGTATTTCTGCTACCAAATTAAACTGCTTGTTAATTGTAATAAAACTTGAATGGAATTTTAGTTAAGCTGAATAGATGGAGGGGGGAGCGTACACCCCCTTTTTTTTTTTCTTTACTGACAAGGGGGATTGGGGAAGGGGAAAAAGAGCAATACTTACGTAAGATAAAAATGTAATAATTGACTTTTCCCTCAGTAAAATTTCAGCTGTACTTTTAAATTTGTTACAGTTCGCCAGTCCTAAGTAAGCACAAGAGTGTGAGGTCGGGCATATGATTAATTTTGCTTACAAGAGGGGAGGAGAAAAGTCTAAAATGATTAAAAATGTACTTGCTTAATACTTGAACCCCTACAGATTTTTTTTTTTTTCTGAATGTTTTTACTAATTTCGAAATTCTCTTTTTGCTGTTGATGAATTATTTGTTTCTTAAATTGAATAATTCTCTCTGTTTGGTTTTCGAGATAGGAAGTGAAATGGAACAAATTTAATGAATGTATTATTCAATGTTATTGATAATCGATATCTTTTTGCAATAATATGGTTGATTCGGGACATGTATTAATCGATAATTGATCATTTGTATAGATTAAAACATATAATTATAATTGACACAGCTGTAGATAAAGGGGTGACAAATTATTCAATGATTTGCATTCAGTGTTGATAACGCTCTCAATTTTGCCTCTTCCTGCTAACTTCCTTTCATAATCTGTTTTCTTTCCTCAGAATTTCTCATATTTATTTACTATCATAATAATTCATCTTTTTTTCCTTAATAATTGATCAAAAACTGATCTTAGACTGTTATATTTAAAAAGAGTCTCTGGTAAACGTTTTCATTTCTTTTTTTTAATTTCCATAAGATTTAACTACTTTTTTAAAAAACAAAACAAAAAAAAAAAACTGGCAGAATGATTGTAAAGTAGGATGCAACGTCAAAATCTCAAACGCTCGTTTGTTAAAGATAACACTTTCTGTGTTTGGAATGCCAAAAACTTCAGCGTAGATTGCGCAGAGATATTAGTTGGGAATTTCACCAACAGATGGCGGATATTCCATGGATAAAATTCGCGAACACGGTATATCAGTTTTTTTTAAAAATTCCAATCCGACATTATCGGTTGTTCTTTCTCTTTGACTGATATTTTTCAAATTTTTTTTTTTATTATTATTTTTTTATTATTTGATTATTTGATTGTTGTTTTTCAAATACTGGCAACAATATATTACAGTCTCATATTTTTATCTAAAAAAATATTTTTAAGTAAGTAATTCCTCATTTTTTTTATATTTTTTTTTTTTTGTACATATACTTTCATAAACCAGATCGTGCCCTTCATCCCTCTGTCTTCCCCCACAGGTCGTACTATTTTGGCATGTTTTCAAACTGTGTATTATCAATGCATGTATAATTTGAAATGTACTTAGGATCTGTGATAAAGAACAAATGTCTGTCTTCAAAATAGTACATTACATTTTATTGTAACTATTATGGTAGAAAAGATATTTAGATACAAAAAAGAATAAAAATTGAGACAAAAAAAAAGTTTTACACGATATATTTAAGACATAAAAATTCTAAAGTATGACAAATCAGAGAAAAATAATATTAAACAATATAAAATTATATTTTATATTGTTATAATTATATTATAAATAATATAAAAACATAGTCATTTGAAAATGCTTTGAAAACACTACACACAGACTTCCAAAACAAGTGCCGACATCGGTACACTTGTGTGACTTCCGGCAAAAAATTATCGTCAGTTAACTCCACCTATTGATGTATTTTTGAATTATAATAAAATACAAACAATCCCGAGTGGTCGCCGCTCGAAGAAACGCCGGCCAAAGTTAGGCAAAACAATGAAAAATGCGCGCTCGGCAATTTGCCGAGCAACGTAAATTTGGGGAATCTATAGCCGCCCGTAGAAACTACGGGCAGCGACCTGAATGTGTTAACCTTATTATAGAAAGTTTTGAATTGAAGAGGCTGTTGATTATGTATTGGTGTTTAGTCAGCGGAAGCAGAAGGAGTTTACCAGATCTCTTCTGTTTATTGTTTATTTTTGTCACATGGAAGTGACTTACATTTCTCATGTTCTAATTCATCAAAAACCATGGTTCTATATTGTTTAGCCATTTTTTAAACACTGCCAATACTGTGTAGCTTATTACAGGTTCTAAGGTTTAACACTCTTAGAAATTTGAAACAAATAAGTTTTTCGAACAAATAATTTTAAAATATGACATGTATGCCCATTATTAAACATACTTGTATTTAAAATAGTTCAGAATTGGGTATTCTGTGAGAAATTTAAATCATCAAATCCTCTGCCGCTGTAGTAACTATGTGAGGCGTAATTTCTATCAACGAAAATGAAAATAAAGCATCTATGTTGTTGTAATACTCACTTAATCGGTCACTGAGGAGTTTGATAAAAATTCTAAACAAATTTCCTTTTTAATGTCTTAGAAAACTGCAAAGTCTAATCAATCATTAAAAATCGCAATCCACGATTTCGGTGCCATTATCTTTTGAGCAAAGTAATAATTTTTGGTCTTTCGTGAAAGCACTATTATCAACATAATAAACAACAAGTTATCGGAGAATATAGCTGTAAGTTAGTGTAAAGGTTACCTGTTTAGGGGGAAAAGATGACATGGTAACTGTATTTTTTAATGTTCTTTTCATGCGAAATTGTAGAAATGAATGTTATTAGAAACGATAAAATGAAGAATTCCAGTTATAATTCTAAGCTTTAAGGGGTGTACGCACTACAGCGTTTATCTCCGTCAATCGTTAAGTTTATGTATGATAATTGCTTTACGTCTCAGTTTAAGGCCAGACGTTTATCTTGAAATGAACGAACATAAGCGTCTCCTCAGACGTAAGGCCAGCCAATCAGATCTTGTGTGTGAGCATCATCCAATCACAGAGCACTGACATATTCCCTACAACTTTTGAAGATCGAAAGCAAGTTCGCCGGCGCCATTTTCTTCACCACTTTGTTGGGATCGAAGGTTTTTATGAATTAAATATCACATTGAGGAGATTATTTTTAGAAAATAAACAGTATTTTACTGAAATAAATTAATGCTATGCGTCAGAATGTGCAGATCTCACCTTTGTAAAGAGATTTTGCATGTAAATCAACATCAAAGGTAGCGCTGCCAATCGGAGTGTGTGTGTTAAGCAACAGCCAATCCGAGAGCATTGATACAAATTTTGCCGGGAAAACGGAATATTAGCAATTGTGATCGCCATCCATGTTCTTGCAATGTTTTATTAGCCCCAAAATGCGCTAAACGATGGCAGATTGTGGGATTAATAATAAGAATTGTTACCTTGGATCCTCACAACAAATTTCAAATAGCGTTTGATTAAATTATTTGCATGTACTGGTTTTAGCAGAGCAAATTTAGGCAACATGAGGTAAGAAATAAATAAGCAGTAAACTGGAATGGACTTGACATGTTTTATAAAATCAAATAACTACAAAACACGAAACGGTTGTTTCAAACAATTTAAAGTTCAATTAAATGGATTCCCCATCAACTAAAGTTCTTTTCCTTAATGCTTGGAAGTTCCTTCAGAGATTTCCTTATCTTTAACTATCCAAGTTACAGCCATTTGACAACATGGTTTTCCACCATATGTGAAATTAACTCTAATTCAATATAATGCATAAGTACTTTAATGCATTGAACTTTCTAGTATTCTATTTGTCTTTACACTTGTATGTAATAGTTGTCTATCATACTCACCATGTGTGTGTTAACAGGATTATGTTGGAATGAATGACTAAGTTAAATTAACTTTCTTGATCCTATATTAACTTAACATTCTAATAGTAAAATCCGTTACTAATCATTTTAAATAGCCTGGTATGATAACACGAATACTTCAACTTAATAATTCTTGGTTTTCATCGAAATAGTCTTTAATAGTAAGTTCCTTACTAATTATCATAATAATCTTGCATGAAAACTTAAAAACATTTTAGTTTAATAGTTCTTTACTTTCGTCGAAACTATCTTTCATTTATGTTAAGTTGAATGTCTTTTGAATTCGATAATTCCAAGCATTAATAATTTAAGTGTAATAAATAACGTTACAGTTTCTGCAATGCACGAACAATGTATTCATCTGTATGTTGTGTTTCAATATTAAAGTTCTTTAACATTTATTTGAGTTTGTTCTTGAAAAACTTAATCTCAAGTGTTGGAATCTTATGAATTGGCCTTCTTCCAAATTCCGAGATGGACGAGATAAATAGAGAATTTACTTATATTAACTGCCAGCGCCGGTTCGTCAGTTTATTCGTCAACTCACGTTAATTGCGATGATACTACCTTGCTGAATTTCCCTTCAGTCAACAAGTCATCGGTTGTATTGGTCGCTTTCTAAGTTATAACCTCTCTTTGGGATTCCATCGTTTTAGGTTTAGCCAGTTATCAAGAATTAACTTAAATCTACAAGTAATTCTCACTCATTTAATACTAAAGGCTATCTGCCTTTTAATTGAATACAAGATAATCTTTTAACTCAAATTTAATCCATTGCAATATCGGATTTGGACTTATCCGATTTTTTATTACATTTAATAGAATATTTCAAAGCCTTGAAGCTAATTTTAATTTAATTTTACCATGAAGAAAAATTGAATTTCTCACACAGATATTCCGTGAAAGATATTAATTAATGCATTCATTCTTCATTTAATAATGAAATCGAAATTAGAATTGATCGTCATTTATAACTTTTAAAGCGTTTACTTACATTAAAACGCATCTCCTGCACTAATAAATTAAATTCCCCGAGCTGATATCTCTTCTGCAATATTTTACGCACCCACATCCTCTTTTTGGTTTTGTGTTTCAATTCCAAGCAAAATAAATGCATGGCCATGAAAAGTCGCTGATCTTGCCGCCATAATGACGTAGAAGAAATTCCGTTTCCTCTTTCGGTCTACTTCCGTTTCCGCTTGCCGTTAACTAGCGAACGACAAAATACGCGCTGATTTTGCCGCTGACGGATACAAGACGTTTACATAAACACAACGCTCACGTTGAAGTGCATACATCCCTTTAGTATATACTGCACTTCTTAATGTTTTTGTTTTTTTTAATCCAACCCAGGGCTCTTAGAACTTTCGCCTTTGGCCTCCAACAAGGGGTGAGAAATGTGAGCATTTAACCGACGAAACGTCCAGGGTACGCCAGTAGGAGACTGCTCACATTATACCCGTAGAAACAATAAAAGAAGAAAGTAGAAATATCCAAGCCTCGAGCCCGGATACCGACATATCTGCCGTATGGCAGGACCGCCGGAATGGCACTTCTTAGGGTGCTTCTATAAAATGGAACCAATTGTTTTGGTTACAAGCACTCCGGTTGGTGTTGTGACGTCACAGGTTGC
>JAFIDM010000916.1:0-10153 GCA_023159025.1 Thereuonema tuberculata
TAATAAAAATAAATTGCAATCAATAAATATTCACGAAAGTATAACAAATTCCACATTTTTGAAATACTGTGAAATGTTTCTAAAACAAAGGATTCAAAAAGATGTTCTAAGCTCATTGTTTAAAAGAAATAAAATGTGTAAACACCTGGTGCATTCGATCTATTTGTAGCAGACATTTATACATGCAATACAAATTCTATTTACAGATTTCGTCATTTATTACTGAGACCTTCCAAATAAGCTATCATTCTCATGTATCCGTTACATTTTCAGCATGATGGTTATAATTTTGTGTTTTTCCTTGTTCAACATTTCTTGATAGTTGATTGATGAATATAAAGAACTGAAAACTTTTAATACTATTTTTCAACATCTAGAGTGATGAATTATTTAATTCTCAAAAATCACTTTATACACGATGTTTTGTGTATATACATTATTGTTGTTCAATTTTAATCGTTCATAAGTTTTCCTTGGAGACTTGTTTCGGAGATATTAACTTCTAAACTAAATAAATTGATGCAAAAGTTTATATCTTAACTAATATTGGGAATTCTTCCTACATTTATTTGTTGAACTTGTGTTATGGCAATTATATAGCGCCACTGCGCTGACCAAAAGACTATCGTTATACAATTCTTGATTTTTTTTTAAATATCAACATGGTTTCCTGGCACTTTCGGCGAAAAAAGTTTACCTCCTGCCCTAAAATAATAAGCTCCTCCAAATTGAGCTTATGAGAGAGTGCTCACAGTGCCTTGTAGTGGCGTATGAATTATTTTTAGTTCTTTTTTTTATTATTCACTATATGAATAGATACTAAAGTTTATAATTTTTTTATACTTAAGTTTTCCTTAGTTTTGAATTAAGATTTTTGGATTGTTTTAAAATAATTAAAGATTTGCTGATATAAGGGGCAGCACGCATAGTAACAAGCAGAATAGCAACAGGGAAATTAGGGATAGCCAGTGTAAAATCATAAAGTGGTTTATTTTGCATTTCATTTAAAATGATTATCTGGTAATGGATATCTACAATGGATATATTTACACGTACAATAGCCTTATCTATGTTAATGTCTCCTTCAGTTCTGGAATTCAACATTATTAAAATAGGAATAAATCCTTTGCGGGTATCGACCTGATACTTTCACAAAACTGGTTCTCAAAAAAATATTTCTCTGAATATTTATAAATAACAATACGCACACTTCTTATTAATAATAATAATAATAATAGTTGCTAATACATCTATAGTGATTGTACTACACAGTTCATATCAAAAGCGCTGTAAGTCATTAATGAATGTAAACGGCTTTTCTCAATTTCACCTTTGTGAATGATTGCCAACTTTCTCTACACTTGTATGATAACTTAAATCAATCGAAAAGGCAATTCACCTATGTGTAATAATTCTCACTACTGATCGCTAATGGTTTCATTCACCTTGTACGAATGTACTTAATCTTTATAAATTTTATAAAGATATCGCATAATAGTAAATTTAAGGCTTTTCTATTAATCTCAATATTATGTGAAATAAATATTCTTCAGCAATAGTACTTCCTAACACACTAACAAAGTCCGATGCACTTTGTTCGTATCTTCGTCGGTGTCGTACCCTCCAAAATGGAACTAATAAAATATTTCAATTACTTACAGTTTTTTCGTCACAGCTTGACTTTTCACATTGGCGAATTTGCTGCGATGACGAACACATGGAGGGCTTCCGACTGTCAATTCTCGATGCACAATTAATGATGACTATAGATGAACAATTCACTTTTGAACTTTCAAATATGGCGCACAATTTCACTCGTCTAATTCTTGGTTCCCAGACTGCGTTGTGGAAAGGTTCATCTGCTTCGTATCCAATGACGTCAGTTGTCAATAGAATTCTTCTTAATTCAAGTTCTTGAATAATATTGGAAAACTTGAACATGAATAAATATATTTTTATATTTAATTCAAAACAGTTCTTAATAAAATAATTACTAGTAGTAATTTAATTTCTTTTATATGACTCTGTTGGTTGGGTTGTTAACATTAAGTCCTTCGTTTTATAAGAATTAGTAATTAGAACAAATAAATTCTTCTTCCTTAACTGTTATAGTCTTTTACTAAATCTCTAAGGTAGAATATAATTCTTGCGACAGTTCTTCAAATCTTAACTGTTCCGACACACCTTAACTCCAAATGGTTTGGTCCAAGTTTCGTTCCGTTCAGTTGCATTCGAGATTTCGCCAATCTTCTTCTTCAATGACAACAACGATTTTCCTAATAAAAGTCCTTTCGTCTTTTTTATATAAACTTGGATATCTTCTCGGGTTGATAATGCTTCACATCTGATTTCGTTTCTCTTCATTGCACTTTCCAAAACGAATACTTTGTTCTGAACTTGTATAGTTGACTAACCTTGCATTCCCGCTTTGTACTTGGCTTTTAAAGTGGATAACTTTGCATTCTAACTGCAGAACTAACTTGAATGCACACATTGTATCCAGAGCTTTTTTTTTAGCTGAATAGTTTGTAGAATCACTGCACACATTTCTGGAAAATTCCATCCTCATGGAATCGTCAACTCCTCGCATCGTTCGAACATTGACTCGACTAATGAACTCAACCAACTGTGCAATTGACTCAAACAAAAAATAACTGTCACTCCGTTTTATGACGTATCATATCGGTACGTCGTCTCAGCATTTGCATGTTTAAATTAGGACTTCCGCATTCACTTCGAGGGACAGAGTTATAATAAATAAAATAATCTTGGAAAAAAAAACTTCTTTTCAAGCTGTTTAAACTGCATTTATTTTTTCTTTTCCTTTTTTATTCTGACTAATTAAATTATCTTAATTAATATAATTTAATATCCTGGCAAAATCATTTTTTTCCAAATAAATTTTGAATTCAAAATTTCTCATTGCCATTCCAAAAACTGTCATTTTCAAGAATTTTTTGCTTTTTTTTCCTGACGGTTGTTATCATGATTTTTTTTTGTAAATTTACGCAACTAAAGTATGAATATCTCTGGTGGGCAGTTGCTTAAAATTCTGAAATTTCCACATATCAAGTACTATTTAATAGTTAACTTGAGTTAAAATTCTGACTTTGAGATTCAATTCGTATAGGAAATATATGCATCAAAAATGCATGAATATACTACTTATGAAGCGATGCTTACTTTTATTATTTTGTGATTCTTGCATGCAGAGTACTATAAACTCCCATAATAAAATATTAAAATATAATAATACACAGAAAAACAAATATCATGTGATTCTGGTTTTAGACTTATACTAAACAAAATAAAAGCTGTGGTTGTAAATAGAAGAAAATTAGTCTGCAATTACAATTGGTAGGCAATTACTTAAACTACTGGCTATTTTACAAGAAATGAACTGTGATTAGCTTACGTCTATCTCATTCTTGATTAGAAGTATTGTAATAGCTTTCACATAAAGCTGATATGTTATAAAGCTGTTATGTTATAAAGCGACAGGGTTTTTTGGAGAGCTCGGATCGACTAAGCTTTCTTAGCACAATTGACACAGGAAGCCACACTCAATTCCCAGATATCTTGACGCTTGTTCTTGGTCCATATAGATGGTAGAACATGACATAGACATGATTCTTAGTCACCACTGTTCATCTTAAACACAGGCAACAATATCACTGTTCCTGAGAGTAGTGTCACAGCTTTCTGACTTGGATGTTGGGAAGCATTTCATCATATAAGTACTTACACCATACTTCTTTCTAATTTCTTCTCTTCTGGAATTCCTAATATTAAGCCACAACATACTTCATATTTATTTATATTGAGTATGTTGTGGCTTAATATTAAGCATCTCATCATGTTTCTGGAAATCTGTGGAAGAAATCGGTGAAATGATCTAGTTCCAGATTGCTGGCATTTGTCAAATCTTTTCTTCAGTTTCTCTTGTCGGGTGATTACTTCCTCTTTTTTCACGCATATATACGCGATTCCCTGTATTTTTTGTGAGCAGTACAGATACATATTTTCTGGAGTAAAAATTTGATTAGTGACAATTTTTTGCAGATTCGTCTTTATCACCTTCCTCTTTTTAGTTGCACCGACACCATCGCAACCATTTTTCCCTTGTGACAATGCAAAGAAGTTCCATTTTCCATTAAGCTCGAAATCTCGTTGTGAAAACAGAGATAAACGAAATTCTTTTTGCTTTTATAATGGCTTACTGCTCCTTCTTAGAATTTATATAAGACAGGAAGGGATTTTTCCATAAGAAGCAGAAACTGGGATTGGAATATGTGCACTGCTACCGTATCATGTTCTAGGTGATCACTAATAATACAAACACTGCGGCTGCAAAGTTCACCGCAACATTTATAATAGTAAACAAATTAGTGGACAGTTGCTTGATTGTTCACCCATATATGACCCTGTATTACATACTGGATTACAAAATTGTAATTTTCTGCAAAATCGATTAGAAATAATGAATTCTGTCTTTGACAGCTCAACCTTCATCTCCCAAAGAGTTGGTACTTCAGAAATGTAATGATGTTTTTTCTGTCTCAGGCTTTTCAAGAATTCGTCTTTAGGCTGAAAAACAGTGATCATTTCAGCTATGTCAATCACAGCCAACTGCTTGAAAGTTACATTGTATGGCATGGCATCACTTTCTTCAAACAGTTGAAACATTTCTTGAACATCTTCCTGTCCTGGACATTGATCACATTTTCCCATCATACAGTTGTAACTTTGTATATTACAAACAAGCCTACCTAGAAGGTCCTTGTAGTCTGTTTTCAGCTTTGCTCAGACATCAACTTAACTTTTTGATACTACATATGCAAACAGCGTGTGTCCAAAGGATCCAGCAATCACCCATAATTTGCTCTGAACTCTATGAATTTGACCTTCCTAATATGCAATCAGGATATTTTTCTTTTAATTCAATAAAAAATTCATTCAAATTGCAAAGAATGAGGCAGCTTCTGATTAGCAAAAGCGCCACATGTTAAAGCTTGTTAAGACATACACAAATCTAACTTTAAAACCAGAAAACATTTCCAGACCAACTTTAAGATTGTATTCTGTGTGTAATAATATGCTTATTATTATATTATGAGAGATTACAGTATTCTGTCACGCAAGAATCACAGAATAATAAAAGTAAGTGTCGCTTCAGAAACAGTATATTCGTGCGTTTTAGATAGATTTTCACGATGCGTATTTTCTATACGAGTTGAATCTCAAAGTCAGAATTTTAACTGAAGTAAGCTCTTACGTAGTACCTTAACATGAGGAAATTTCAGAATTTTAAAGAATTACCCACCAGAGATATTCTTACCTTAAGTTGGGTAAATTTACAAAAAAACATGTTAACGATACTCCTGAAAAAAAAAAAAAGCACTTGAGTCTGAAACCTCCAAATTGTTTTACAAATAGTACTAGTACTCAAGTACTTCGCGAAAAAAAATTCAAAGCTGCCTGGCCTCCAAGAAATTCTTTAAAATGACAGTTTTCGCAATGGCAATGAGAAATTTTGAGCTCAAAATTTATTTGGAAAAAATGATTTTAAGAGAAAAGTGTACTTAATCAAAATTGTAGCTACAATGTGCTTAAGGTCACAGTTTTTATTTTATGGTTCTAGGATGTATCAAACCTAAGATATCAAAGTTACTGCAAACGCTTACAAAGGGTAAAAATGGCATGCGCCGCAGTACAAAAATGGCCGCCATGTTGAAACCACTTTGCATAAAAATTTAATATTGTTGGTTTTGAACTGTCCAAACCTAGAGGGTAACAGCACACAAAAAAATATTTTTCTTTGAAAGTGGTCAGGCAACCAACAATTTTTTTTTGACCACTTGATATGGATTGACCCATATTGCATCTCGTAACTTACATTGATTTTTTAAAATCTTGATCAGCGTAGAATTTTTGTATTTGATAGAATTAAAATTTCCAAATTGATGACTCGACTTTTTCAATAAATGATTTTTTCGATAAATCAATTAACACATTTTGGGAAATTATATTATAATTTGGAAATTAAATTCTTTTAAAAAATTTGCATTATTAAATATTTTGTTTAGAAATCATGTATTTGTTCAATTACTAATTTTTTCGCGATAAAAAGCTATTCTTATTTATTTCGTTAAATCTTAAGGCATTCGGAAGCTTAAAATTTTAAGAAGTAAATATGTGTTGTAAAGAAGTGATAAATATATTCTTGGTATGATTTGTAAGCTAACATTATGTAGATTATTTTCATAATCAAAAAGGCTACAACTTTTTCAATCATTGCTGATAGAAATTAATAAAAAGCAATTCTTGCATTTAGTGCGTTTACTCTTCGCTGTGCCTTCTACTGGCGTTGAGGTCCTGAGTCAAGCAAATTGCAGGCGACTGGAAACCTTTTATTTCATTTATATATTTCTTTTTCCAATGCCCCTAAAACTCTGAAAATTTCAAAACGATCTTAGGAAGCATCTGGGATTTATATTTTTATGTTTTTAATTTTCAAGATATTCTGGAATTAATTAAATTAAAATTAAAAACAGTCAATTTTTAGGTGGGTTTTCAGATTTTTGTCAATTTTCTTAAGTTGAAAAATACCGAGTAATACTTCGGAAAAAAACCTTCAAAAATTGAGGGATTTAATTATTGAATTTTAATTTAATTAATTGCAGAGTATTTTGAAAATTAATAACAAGAAAATCAAAATTCCTGATATTTTACAAGTTCCTATTTAAATACAGAGTTTTAGATTCATTGGAAAAAGTAATAAATAAAAGCAATAAAAGGTTTGGAGTCGCCTGCATTTGTTGAGTGAGGATCTCAAGGCGATTGTGATTGGAGGGTCACACCATTTGAACCGTGGGTTGGCTTTTCTTATTGTTATTAATGTTCTTGTAGCATTAAAATTAAAAGAGAAACACACTTTAAAAATTTAAAACAAATATTTAAAAATACAATATATGGAAATGGAAAGAGCTTTTGAAATTCTAAACTGATTTCCCTGTCAAATAAATGAAAACAAAAGAAGGCTCATTATTTATATAAATTTGAAACGCCAATAAAAAACAAATAACAATTTGATTGGTTTAAAATTGGTTCGATTGACCTCTGGTGGATACCATGTGCAATGGAATCGCTCGTTGTTATAGGAATACAGGAGTGCTGCCATCTTGTCTTGCATGTCAATTCGCCCACTTGTGTTATGTTTAGCAATTCATCATTATACGACAACACAAAGGTCTATTATTTTACGGGCCTTCCATCGTCTGCGATATATGCAGAAATCTGAATGCAGTATATCGCAAATTATTTTTTTACTTCATTTAATAGTCCAATACTGTTTTATCATCGGTAGGTAGATGAATTTTTTATTGTGACTACAAAAAAATTCTCTTAACAATATAATAATGGAATTTAATTCTGTTTCTCAAGCCATAAAATTTACACTTAAACTTAAAGATCAAAAAAGGCCAACTTCCGTTTCTGAATACTCTCGTCACCAATAATGAGAAAGCAATCCATATACAAAAAACCAACTGCCTCCGAACAAGTGATTCAATAAATATCATCTACACCTTCTTTTGTAAAGAAAAATTTGATATACCGTATATGATGGTGAAAAAGGCAATTTCAATCTGAGAATTTATTTCTTAAACAATTCAATTCTATTAAAATACAATTCATACATACTACTCAATTGAATTTGTTAATCACAACATACTGCAAAGTTGAATAATATCTATAATCCTGAAGTCAAAATGAACAAAAACAAAATCTAAACTGCCTTTCCATCATGGCTTTGCATCATGGCCTATAGAATAGCCTAACAAATGCTTTTTAAACATACCGATCTTTATTTATCTTACACTTTAAGTAATACACTTATCTATCGACTATCTTACCATAATTCCTGCTTTGCAGATTTACATTCCAGGATCTGCGTTCCAGGATGCGTATAATTGGTTCCGCGCACGGATAATGACTGCTTTACATAGGTAAAACAATTAAAAAATCGGTTCTTCGCAAATCGGAATTATATAAAAACAGGCAACATTTAGGGATCTAATATTTGTAATCATGTATATAAGCTAGGCCATAATTTTGATTTCAATAAGTTTTTAATATTGGACAGAGACAATAATAAAGAAATTACAGAAACAAAAGAATCATATTTTATTTCTTTATTTAAATCATATAATAAAATGTTACAACAATACAACCACAAACAAATATATTGATAAGTTTGATAAAATGACGCCTACACAAAATTAAGTTAAAAATAAGCATAATATACAGTTAAACAACGACCTATTTCACTAGCGAATATAGTCGTCTAGCATCATCAGGTGATGGTATCTAAATGATTGAGGAATTTAAAGCCTCAAGAATAAGGCCGCATTAACATAAAGATTAATATTAATATTAAATATATTAATATTAACATAAAGATTAAGATTGGTTGCCGCTAATTCCATCAGATTTCTGCAAAGCACAGTTCAATATGAATAAAAGTTATTATGTTTCAGAAACTTTATCGTCTAGCATCATCTTGTGATGGTATCAAAATGGTTCAGGAATTTAAGGCCTCAAGAATAAGACCGCATTAACATAAAGATTAATATTAATATAATAATATTAACATAAATATTAAGATTGGTTGCCGCTAATTCCATCAGGCTTCTGCAAAGCACAGTTCAATATCAATAAGAGCGGGTATAGTAAATTGTTAGTTGCACTCTGCCAAGCGGTTACATTTGAAGATGAGGGTCACCTATCGAATCGGATGAAATCATAGCACGGTAACACTAATTACCGTGTTAATCTTGTATACAACAGCAAGGATACTGTGCGGTTTTGAAAGGCAGAGCTACCACTGCCGGACGATTTTACTCCGCAGAGTAAATTTTTTTGGACATTTTCGCTTTTAAGAAAAAAATAACGTGGAGCAGTTTTGCAATAGTATTTATTCTTTCCATAATTTTTCCCGAAAAGCGCAAACAGAATCAGCTACTAGTAAACTAACACTATAAAAAGTAAAAATCCCATCTTTGTTTCTCCTTGCCGCTATTTTGAAAAACTCGAAGGAGACCTGACGCATGCGCAAAAGCATTGAAGGCTCTCGTAAACAAAACCGAAAAGTATCCGTAATGGTAGGGTGGAGGAGGTAATTAAAAAAACAAAACAAAACATAAAAATTAAAAGATTATTTGAAGACGAAATAAAATTACTTAAAAATAAAAAAAGAATAAAAAACATTATAAATAAAATGAAATAAAAAATATAACGGGATCCTTTTCATAAAGGAAAACAATTAGCCATTAAATAATCAATAAAGAACGTTTGTAGCAAGAAAAAATCGAAATTTAGTGAACAAATAAAAAAAAAACACTATTCAAAAGTAAACAATTAAAAATAGAACTTTCCAGGAAAAAAAATATCGTTTCCTCCCTTATCTATTTTTTTTCCACAATATGGAATCAAGAAGCCTGACGATAAGAAGAAAAGTAACTCATTGCCATAGTTTCATCTGAATTAACGTCAACTTAGTTTTCTAATCAATATCACCATTTGTCTTTCTCATATCCACCACTATTCTATGAACTTGCCAATTCATCGTTTCTCTTCTGTCTCAGTTTGATGACTGTATCCAATCCAAATCCCTTGCCAACTTAAAAGATGATCACGATAGTTTGGTCTCCAGTTCTCAAAATGAGCCACTGAGTCAGTCCCAACTATCCAACAGAAACCTGAGCTTATATTGGATTTAAGAGCAACAAGATAGTCGTTGAAAATTATTATCAATGAGATTACTATCTAGATCACTTTCAATAACATAATTCAAATATTTATATCTGACTGTTTATAATGGCATCGAAAATGTTGGTCAGAATATCTATTCTATCCATTTCCTCCGTTTGTTTTCTTTTTGAATGATCCAAAAAATCTTTACAATTAGATGGAATAATTTGGAATATGGATCTAAGTGTTAAAACTGAGAGTTTTTAAAATGTGGTTTTGTAATTAAACAGTTATATATAGGATGATTCAAAATTCTCTGTACAACCCTATACAAACTAAGAATATACTATGAATACACATTCCACTGTGAATATGTTTTGGTTTTGTTCAGGGAATTTCGAAT
>JAFIDM010000916.1:10253-21354 GCA_023159025.1 Thereuonema tuberculata
TATATATATATATATTTATATATTTGAAATGCAGTTTCCACCATCCAACACTATTTTGAATAGCTATTTTTGAAACTTACTATAAATCTTGTTTTCCCCCTAATATTCATTAGTTTAAAAAGCAACAAACAAGTAGAGTATTAATGTATACTCTATTTATAATAAATAAACTCTGAGCATGCGAAGTCCTATTGCATTGGACCATTACTCTTCTGTGTCTGCCCATTTGTCTGTTGCTTTTTTATGTCTATTCGCTCACATTAAAAAGTGGTGGTATTTTGTTATAACATGTTATTTTCCTTATTATAACCCATCTTAAAATGTATGTACTTTTATAGCCAATCTCCTAAACTCTTGTCATATCATCCTTAAGCAACATTCTTATATAATTCGAATGAGTTTCTTAAAATGTATTATGAATTTTAACTATCTAATTTGAGGCAGCTATTTCTTTTAGTTGATATATCTCGATTAATTCGTGCTACCTGACCACATTCCTATTAAATATATGCACAGTATATTTTAATCAATGTATATTCTTGCTTTAAAATTTTTAAAAAAAAATTGCAACAAAGTTTTAAAAACTTTTAGTGATAATCGAATCAGATTTCAATTCTATTTGAATTTTGTATTGTCAGTTATAGATTTGAGAGGCCATATTATTTATGACATTAACAAAACTACACCACGAAAGTGATATGTAGCGAAAGCACCTGTAAAGAGTAATTTATTTTAAGAATTTTTTACTTATTTGATTTTATGATCAAAGAAATTAAAATTAAGAAAGAATTAATCATCACTGAATTATTTTCACTCACTTTCAATTTTTATTCTTCTTTATATATATATATGGAACTGTTTAATGGTTGTAATAGGAACCAGTTTATAGAAAAGCGATTCTTTTCGCAATAATAAGTTCAAGAATATAAACATCTGGGAAAACCCAGTCAACCACAATACAGAAGCTTCCTGGATCAAGGAGATTGACAAGAAGAACAAGAAAAAGAAAAATAAGCAAATGGATAACATCACAATAACAGAAGAAATGGTCCAAAAGCATGCTAAAACAGTAAAAAATTGGAGTGCTCCAGGGCCTGATGAACTACATGGGTTTTGGCTAAAGTACTTGACCAGTCTATATCACCGCATTGCAGTACAATTCAATAAAATGCTCCAAAGCACTATAACTGAGGATTGGCTAACACAAGGACGAACATTTCTTATAAAAAAGGACCTGGACAAAGACAATACACCCAACAACTACCGTCCAATCACCTGCCTTCCAACAACTTTTAAATTATTCACTAAAATTCTGGCCACAAGAGTCTACAATCATCTAACAACAAACAGTATTTATCCTGTTGAGCAAAAAGGAAATTTCAAAAAGTCAAGAGGCACAAAAGACCAGCTGCTAATTGACAAGATGATACTAAAAAACTGTAAACGACGCCGAACGAATTTGAACATGGCTTGGGTTGATTATAAAAAAGCTTTTGACTCATTGCCACATTCTTGGATCAACAACTGCTTGGAAATTTATGGAATAAATGACAACATCAGAAAATTTGTGCAAAATAGTATGAAGCAATGGTCAACAACACTTATGGCAAACAACATTGAATTAGGAAAGGTGCAAATACGTCGTGGTATTTTTCAGGGTGACTCACTGTCTCCCTTATTATTCAGCATTGCCCTTATACCCTTGACCTCAATTTTACATAAAACTGGGCTTGGCTACCAAATTTCTACTCAGGTTGGAAAAGTCAACCATTTGCTTTACATGGATGACTTAAAACTTTATGCAAAAAGTCCAACTGAGTTAGAATCACTACTGAACACTGTGAGAATCTTCAGTGGAGATATAAAAATGAACTTTGGACTGGATAAATGTGCAATGCTGACAGTACAACGTGGAAAAGTTCAGAAAACAGAAGACATTGAACTGGCAAATGGAGATATAATAAGGTCACTTAATAAGGAAGACCCATACAAATATCTCGGTATTTTAGAAATGGACAACATCCTGCATGATAGGGTCAAAAACCTTACTAGATCAGAGTATTTGAAAAGAGTTCGAAAGATTCTAAAATCTAAACTCAATGCTGGAAACACTATTCGTGCAATAAATACATGGGCAGTGCCCTTAATTCGATATCCAGCGGGAATTATTGACTGGACAACTGCTGAACTGGAGACACTCGATAAAAAAACACGAAAACTTCTAACTATACATCACTCATTACACCCTAAGAGTGACATTGATAGACTGTATTTGCCACGCACCATTGGAGGTCGTGGTTTATTACAGATACAACAAACTGTTGAAGAGGAAAAATGTGGCCTCCGTGACTACATCAACAACAGTAATGAAAAACTGCTAAAAGCAGTTAAAACTGAAAATTTCCTGAAAGCCACCAAATCCAAAATAGAGTACAAAAAAGACCAGTACAATACTCGACTAGAAGCTTGGAAAAATAAGCCCCTTCATGGGGCTTTCTTCAAAAAAATCGAACATAAACATGACAAAAATATCATCTGGACTTGGCTAAAAAATGGTACATTGAGAAAGGAGACTGAGGGTCTGCTCCTTGCTGCACAGGAACAGGCCCTTCAGACCAATGTTATGAAGGCCAAAATACAAGGCACAAGCACCAACAGCCTTTGCAGACTGTGTAACAACCGAGAAGAAACTGTAAATCATATAATCTGTGAGTGTTCTACAATTGCTAACACAGAATATAAAAAGCGACATGACGATGTAGCCAAGAAAATACATTGGGCACTATGTCGTAAATTTGGATTCCATACATCAGAAAAACCCTGGCATCACAGTATAGAAAAGGTCTTGGATAACGGGCAAGTTAAAATCCTCTGGGATTTTCGTATTCAAACAGACCAGCATGTAACAGCTAATACGCCTGATATTACATTAATTGAACAACAAAATGTGACCCTAATTGACATTGCCATCCCTGGGGACTGTAGAGTCCAGGAAAAAGAACTGGAAAAAATCAACAAATACAGGGCTCTGGCACTTGAAATTACACGAATATGGAATAAAACAACTACAGTGTTGCCAATCATCATTGGTGCACTAGGAACACTATCACTTAAATTTATGGACTATTACACCAGACTTGGAGCACCAGCAATAACAACAGCTGAATTACAAAAGACAGCCATCATTGGCACTGCGAACATTTTACGTCAATACCTTAGCAACACTTAGGCCCCTGGTTGAGGCCCGTCTTGCCTAAGAAAATGCCAGTGATTAAACGTGATTTTTTGTGTTTGTTTGGGTGAACGTTTACACTGTGTAACTATTTTTTAAAAGAGTAAATTTGTTATATATATATATATATATATATTGTGGATATATTGTTGGATTATATATATATTATGTAACTTTCATATTGTGGACACATCCTGAGAGGGGATAAATACTACATTCCTCAGCTAACTCTGGAGGGAAAACTGGAAGGCAGCAGACCACAGGGAAGAAGAAGACTGGGCTGGTTGGACAGCTTACGAGAAGGGACTGGACTGGGCACAGAAGACATCATCCATAAAGCGAGAGACAGAGAACTTTGGTTTTTGTTAGCAGCCGGACTCCCTATCGGAGATGGCACATGAAGAAGAAGATATATATATTCTTGTTTGAATTTCACAAGAAATAAAAAAAATATCCGAAATGATTAAATTAATAATAAGGGGGCAATCTTATTAAGTTTGATTAATAATGTTTTGAAGTATTAATATTCCAAAGAAGTTTAAGTAAATTAGAAAAAATTGAGTAAATTCCAAAACTGAATAGAATAAAATTTAACACGTGTGAAACGAATGAAGTTAAAATAAAAAGTCAGCACAAATTAAAAGATTAAAAATATTGAACACATAAAAATAATAAATGTTTCGTCTAGTCTTAGCTGGATTTTTACAAGTGAATATCTGCTATATTAAATCTGCTGTATTATTGAAAATTGGCCACAAAAAGCTCTTTTTACAATGAAGAAAGTGGTCAGTCCTTAATAGTTCAAGCCCAATTTATTTTTGTTTTTCTTGTTTAAAATCATTCTGTCTCTAATTTCCAGTTACCTTATATATCAGATATTGTAGAAATCCGATATGTATTTCAGGAGCATAAAGAATATCTTTGTCATTAGCTTAGCAAATAACTTTTCCATGTTCTTTTGTTTTCTGTAGGCTATGGATTAAACCAGAGTAATTAAATTCTAATTATCCTTTCAGTTGATTTGAAAAGATTTCAAATAGTATTTATATTTTGTTGTTGAGCCGGTTCGCACCGAAGTGCAAGCTCCGTGTTCCAGGGAGCGCTAGTGTTCCCAAGCTGGCGAACCCATAGCAGACTCCCTAGAATTTCAAGGGAAAGATGATGGGGTGGTTTCCCGTGGTCTTCCCCAGGACGCCATTAAGGAATGACAGAAGAGAAAGTGAAGATGAGGCTGGACAACACAGGAAAGGAAATCGAAACAGCCATGCCACTGCCGGGATTCGAAAACAGGTACTGGCGCACTGGCCGCCACGGCAGACCGCCGCCGAGACCGCAAGGCCACGCCAGCGCAGCAGTATTTACATAATAGTGACGGAAATTCTAAAAACTAAGTTTATTTCTTTGAAATTCGATGTCTCATGGTTTTTCTGGAATAACTCATCCATTAGTTAAAAAGCTAAATATATCTGATTCTCTGCACTAAGAGAAATTTATTTCTCAAGAAAATGGGCTTATTCAAAGATAGAAGGGGATAATTAAATGAATACAAGCATTACTCTATGGTTATAGACTCAAGTGCTCTCTGCGGCCTGGATATTTTTATTAGTATGAACACGTTTTTATTAGCTCGGTTTCTTGTCTATCTGTTTATTCAGTACAAATTTTGTAATTGATTTTAAACAAAACCCCCGATGAGCTTCAGACTTGAAACTTTAAACATAGCTCAGAACTGGATGACAATACAATACTAACCCGCTTTCTTGATTTTAACATTGTCTGTTCGTTGGGAACCCTAATTCTTCGGATGACATGTCGGTGCGGCGCTACGTTGCCGACTGGCGCTGTCAGTGTTTTTGCAAATGGCCGAATGGCGCTGGAGCTGTCGGTCAATCGACACCTACAGAAGGAGAAGCAAAAGCGACAAGAGAAGAGGAAATGAAATCAACCTGAAATTTACCACATGTTTGTTATAATCTCATGAAAATGTTTACAATCGATTGAAAAATTTCATATACACAATACTAGAAAGCAGAAAATAATTAATTTAAAAAATAATTTTAGTGCGCAATAATTAGATTATTCTTGAATGACGCCGACGCACGGATTAAAGCAATTAAAATAAGTTATAAAACATTAAAAAGATTAAAAACGAAACTACTTGTTTCGACTTCTTAAAAACGAAGTCTTCATCTGGTCAAAAGATAATAAAAAACACGGGTTAAATAGCTTGAGGTTTGTTTTTTCAGTCGTGGAGGGGTAGAGGATGATGGTAGTTGTGACGTATGGGACTGGTTTATTATGGAGTAAAGAAGGGGGTGGGGAGTTCTCTTTGGATGTGGAAGCATTGTTTATATCTATATCTGCTGATCTCGTCATCCAAGCGTTAGTCCATCTTCAAAACAAATCTATAATTAATTTTCACAAACCTTACGTTACACAACGAGATCATCTCTCCCATAAAAGCCCTATTTAAAATGCAAGTTTTCAAGTTTAACGGATCAATATATAGACAAACCGCTGGCCTGTTCATGGGTCTATAAGCCTCAGCCTTATTAGCCAAAATCACTATGACTTATATCGAAGACTAAGCTTTCATGGAGTAGGACAAAAAAGGACTAGACATAGCTTTCTACCGTAATTACGTAGATGACCTAATTTTCTATGCTGATTCAATCAAACAGGATGAGAATTTACAAGTTATTAACTCCATCCACCTTGACATAAAGGTCAAGAAAGAAGAGGAAAACACTGCAACCCAAACCATCCCCTTCCTGGATGTATTAATATGGCTCATAGACAACGCCATTCATACATCAGTATACGGTAACCCTATCCTCCCTAACCATTACTCTTCATTACAAATTTTCCTGGCCAATGGTCTTTAAAATCAACAACGTAAAAATGGCAGTAAACAGGGCCTTCCATTTATCCAGCAGCCTCACAGCACGAAATTCAAAACATAAGAACCTTAAAGATTAAGTTTATCCTTAATGACTACCCCAAAAAATTCATAGATAATTATATAGCCTTAGCCACCCGATCCTACTACTGCAATTCACAACAACAGGTCCTCGCTGATAAAAAAATGTTTTAATCCCTTACCACCTCACGCTTTTCCAAGCATTTGCCAAAATATTAAGGCCATACAACATCATATTAACTTCCCCAAGCAGAAACTCTCTTAACACATTATGCGACAAAAACAAAACACCACGAGAACCAAGCGATCCACTAGACCAAAAAGGAGTAAAGTACTCCATTCCATGTTCTAATGGCGAGCAATGCTAATATTAGGGTGAAATTGAGCAAACGACTATACCAGCACCAGTACGCTATCAAGAACCAAGATTTCAATTATAATACTGCTAGGAATATTAAATTTTAATATTGTCTAATAGTAAAATTTAATTAGTAGAAGTGAAAGAAGAAAATTATTTTATATTTATTTAGGTGCTTGAAAAGAAATTTAATTAATAATATTTTTTTTTGATAATAAACAAAATAAGTAATACTTCGTTACGTTGTATGCAAATGAAGTGACGACGTAGCGACAAGTCTCACAAGGGCAGTAAGGTGCGAGATACAGTTGGACTCGGGTAATCAACCAAGGAGGTTGAAGCAGATATGCCGTGTTTACCGGGAGATAAGTTAAGGATAGCCGAAGGAGCTGCCCCCAACCCGGGAGTGTAATGGAACGGCGACTTCAGAGATTGAACTTTCAGTAAGTCATTATGCAGAAAGAAATATAATATCGAGAGCGATTAATCTCAAAGCTAATAGTATTATTTATTTAATGAATCGAGAGGATTCTAGGAACTTTCATTTTATACGATTAATTAAGCGTATTCGTTATGGAAGAATGCATTATGAAGAAAGGTAAAGCCCAACAGAAGAAACGAAGAATATTTGAGAAATTTAAAACAGTTGCTTCACGAAGTGGTGGACTATAGAGCAATATAATTAAGAAGGAATATAATTATATTGATTTAAGTAATTCTAAAGAACAAGGCTATTGAAAGAAGAAATTCAATTCCAATAATTGAGGAGGAGCATTCCATTCCGGATATCGAGGGAAGGACTCTGGATATTCCCCGTTACAAATTCCAAGACGGAATTCGTGAACAGACCAGATATAGTAATTATTAAGGAAGGTTTAATTTTATTAGTAAAAGATTTATTCAAAGTTTGAATAGAAGACGGAAGGAAGAAAGTTAGTAAAACCCGAAGTCGTTTGGACATAATATTTTAGGAAAGAAGATTGAACATTCAACAATTAAAGAAGGTCGATAGAAAACTAGAACCTATTCAGGATTTACGATTGGAAGAAGATTGTGCTATAGGATAAGAAGACAACTATTCAAGATTCCGAGCGGAAGAATAACGAATAGAAGAAAAGTGAAAAGAAGACAACTTGAAGCAAAGTGTCAGTGAAAGTGATATAAAGAAAAATAGTGTGTGATATTTCGAAATAGTGAAATAAGCATTAATAGTGAAAACTTCATGTGATTGAAGTTGTGGGTGTTAAATAGTGCTATTGTGTTAAAGGCTAAATCTGATCATTTCAAAGTGAGTTGATTAGAAGTCAACTTCATGTGAGTACATTTATTCTTTCTTGTTATAAATAAGATACGAGAAGATATCGGATCTATATAGAGTGGTAATAATTTATTTTGCATATTAAGATATTAATTGATTATGATTCAGGAGAGGTTTGCAAAGCCATTTTAGTAGATATATAGAATACGTGAAATTGAGTAACAATCACATAAATGAAAAAGCTAATGAAAATAGTTAGATGTTAAATGAGTTATTATTTCATACAAGTGATTAGAAGGCATAGGCCGTAAAAAAAAATAATTGTTTGGAAAACTCACATCGGTGAAAAACCAATTAAAACTTAGAATAACTTTAAATTATAAGAAGTGAAGAATACCTATGTTAAATAATAATGGATATGAGTTTATAATAATGTTATGTATTGTTAAAGCATTGATTTAGTAAGGAAATATATTCCGTGATATAATCATACATCGTAAGTTAAACTCAAAGAACAAATTTATTGCTGTAGTTAGATGGTATTGAAATTTGTATTGTTTAAGGAATTAATCATTGGTTGGAATTAACTATTATTTTGATATATGGGCCAAGTTATAATTTTGACCATTGTATAGATATTTTGAATGAGATTCAAATTAAAATTTTGTTTTTGAAATTTTCAAGCGTGCTAGGCATTTACTATTTTAAAGTTCTCTGCTAACGAAAGTACGAACTCTGATAAAAGTACCGAATTTTTGAAAATATCGGCATTAGAATGGTTATAGGCCCAGCACGCTTCTACTGCGCATGTCTGAGACTTTAATTGTGCTGTTTATGCCCTTATTGATGCAGAGATAAAAGTAATGTTCATTACTTGAGTAATATTTAATTACATTTTCTAAGCCCAAACTAAATGTTAATTATTTGATCTAATGTAACATATCAATGTTATGCTTATATGCTCATAAAATATAGTGTATACTTTATGCAACATAAATAAGATGAAGTAGTAAGCTGGTATGACAAAAGTTATTTTGTATAAAAATTGTGAAATATATTTTGTAAAACATTGATGAATAAATTTTGAATGGTAATGATATATCATATTGAAACATTAAGTAATTGTTATTGTAGTGTATTTATAATATCTTTAATTTGCATATTTACTTTAACTAGAGATATAATGGCATCTAGTAATATTGATATAATTTTCAGTGGGAAATTTAATGGTAGGAATTACGTAGCTTGGAAACTCAGTATGAGAAACATTTTAATGAAAGATGGTCTATGGAAGGCTGCAAACTTACCATTATCAGAACTAGAAAAGATTCCAAATGAAACTGAAAAACGTAAGATGATAGAAAAATCAGAGAGAGCATTTGGAACGATTTTTGAACTGTTAGAGGACAGATTCAAACTAATTATTAAAGAGGAATCAAATCCTTATGAGCTAATGAAAGAGCTGGACAACAGATACAATAAACTTGATCGCTTAAAAATATCTAGATTAAAAAGAAAATTGTATGATGCTACTAACTTCAACAATTTCAACACGTTGGAATTTGATATTGTAAGGAGTAAAGTTTTATTGAAAGAGTTAAATCAAATAGGAGGTACTATGGATGAGATCGAATTATGTTGGATGGTACTATCTGGATTGCCAGATGTGTTTGATCCCATAGCTCAGGGAATAAGCTTAACAGAGGACACCCCACAATTTAATCTCGAAACAATCCTAGATAAAATTTTGAATGAAATTGAAAGGAAAAGAAAGAAAGTGCCTCAAGTAGAAAATCCCAGTGATATAAACGTGTATAAAAGCAAAACCGTAGTAAATCCAATAAAATACAAGGATAAGCGAAAATGCTTTATTTGTAAAAGGCCAGGACATTTAGCCAAAGATTGCTATTTTCGTAAGAAGGACTCAGTGAGTCAACAAGGTTCAAGTAAAACAAATAAACAAAATAAAAGACCAAGTTTTTGTACAAGTGATGTAACGTTGTAGTTCGTTACCTATTTTTAATGAATGGACAGACCAATTTTTTTTTTTCCTTTATGGTTTCGATAATATTTTCATGTGGATTTAATGTTTATTCAAATGTGAAAACTTAGAATTTGTGAAGAGTTGGGTCGGGAAACTTTCGATCCACTAGTGTAATATCGGGAAGGAGATTATTTGATTGATTATAATGGCTATAATGATTTATATACGTTTAGTGATAAAGTTTATTGTATAAGTTTTATCAAGGAAACCTAATAATTCTGTGTAATTTGATATTTTAAATATATAGTTTGTAATGTATTATTTCTAGTGATTTTTGTAAAACTCTTATTCTGGATATTGTCATGGGAAAGTCAGCTTTTATTTATTCTCACGAAAAGGCTGTTTTCTAGAAGTTTCGGTTTTAATAAGGAAACACGTCATTGGTTGCTAGGATACGAACCTTGGGGTCAAGGAGTCACGTGGACAATCGACTCTACTCCATTGGTCAGAGAAGCCAAAGGTCGAGTTTTGGCGGGAAATTGTTGGAGAAGGAGCAGATCGGAGTTGTCAGGTCAAGAGAGACCATGCTTAGCTTTCGAGAAGTTCACATCGTTTGACCGTGGTCTGGTCGACTGTCGGTATTGGACAAATATGTTTTGCCGAAGTGCTGACAGATTCATAGTGTAAGTTTGTGTCATCGTATCCAGTTGTTGGCGTGAACGACGATTTATTCTCTATGAAGCAAGACCGCTTTCTCGAGAAATCCAACATGGACGACAGGCCAATGTTGCAGTAGGAGAGTGTCAACGGGAATTCTTCGAAGCAGGACCTGGAGGTTTTCGCTACTACCTTGGAGGTTGCGAGACAAGAGACTGATGCGTGGACCGTTTTACCGATGACGAAATTAATCGCTGGAGCCGACGAGGCTTCTCCGCCTCGCCGCAGCTTTCGACGGAACCTCGCCGGAGACAACGGGAGTGCAAACCGTCAGACGGGAAGGCCACGAACGACATTCCGAAAACAGCTCCAATTCTGTAAGTAAACTTTATTATTTTCGCAACGGCTAAGAAAGGCCGGGCCGTGAAAAGAACCGAATTTATTATCTAATGCTTGCGGGAGAAGGTGAGACTAACGACGGGGAAGAAACCTTGTGTTCCCCACAGGCCAAACGATAGGTGAAAATGCAAAGAACTTCATGCATTCTTCAGTGAACATTAACTGTGACATTGAAACATTTCCGGTAGTTTAAAAGGAAACTGGAACGAAAAAAAAATCGTCTCCTTAATGTATCAGTGAACTTTAATAACTTTTAACCTGAAAGACAGTTTTGCGAAGACAGCCGTATCTGT
>JAFIDM010000917.1:7068-24638 GCA_023159025.1 Thereuonema tuberculata
TTTCAGAAAAAGAGATCCTGGAAAGAGCTGAGAACCTTCAGAAGATTTACGAGAAGGATATTGGACCCTCTCTAGGTCTTGAACTAATTTCACTGCGTGAAAGTCTTGGTGAAGAAATTGCTAAGTGCAAGACAGTCTTTGAGCTTACTAAACTTTTGTTTGTTGACTTTGAGATAATGTCCTCCAGTTTCTCTGAAGTGTTAACAGCCTTGACCTTGTTTCTAACCCTGCCCGTAACGGTTGCATCAGCCGAAAGATCATTTTCCGCACTCAAGAGGATAAAAAGTTACCTGAGGAGCACAATGGGTCAAGACAGACTGAGCGCTTTGGGATTGATTGCCATCAACAACAATGAGGCATCAATAATTGATAAAAAGGAGCTTATAAAACGCTTTTCTGAAATGAAATCAAGGAAGAAAACTTTTATTATGTAGTATAGTATACACTGTAACATTCATTCATCAACATTTTGTGTTTAATTAGTAAATAAAGTAAATTTATTATATCTACAAATGTGTGTTCAATTTAATACATAACCAATGTCCATCATATCCTTACGAATTAGGTGTTACAAACAAAGAAAACGAGCAAACGAAAATTGGGGGCCCGTGAAGAATTTTCGCGGGGGGGGCCAACAATTTCTAGATCCGGCCCTGTGCTTATCTCACAAGTCAGTATGGTTGGAAAAGTGCCGCAGTTCATTATCAAATTACAATGAAAATGTGTGTGGCTTAAAAAATACACATATTCGGCTGAAGCAATATGAAAATGCAAAACTGTTATTTCCAAATACATTAGCAAATGTATTGTACAAGGAAATAGATCATGTTTTCAAAGACAAATTTTTGTACTTTCTTAGAGAAAGTAAACTTCATGTTAAAAGTAAATTAAAGCAAATTATAAATATCAATACAATATCCTTCATGGGCAAATTTTGTAATGTGTTTTTATTGAAAAATCCATTAATATACTGATACAATGTTTTCTGCGTGAAGAAAATGAAAAGAAAAAGAGATGTGTGAGGCAGAATGGCAAAGCCAAAAAAATTCTGCACTTGTGAGATATAATCTTACACGTCATTAAACAGGCAATTTCTTGTTCAAATTATGTCTTATTTTTTTTATGTATTATTTATTTCAATTATAATTATCATCAATATAAATACCTAGATATTTATAATTATCATGTAAAATTTTTGTAATATCATAAATAATAAAACATTTATGCAAAAGTAAGAAATATGTATCATTTAAACTAAAACTTATTACACTCAGATCTCTGGTAGATTCTGTTTTAAATTATGGATTACAATGTTGGCGTTTTTTCACAAAATAACAATTATATAATATAAATAAGTTAATGTACAAAATTTTTGATAATATTTATATTAATTATAAACATCAAACTATAGAAAATAAATTAAAAATAAGAATTAAATATAAAATTTTAAATATTGAAGAAAAGTTTACCTATAAAACTCCTTTAAGCAATTTTTATAAATATAATTTTCTTTAATTTTTTTATAATTCCAATAGTTTAACAAGCATTGGTTTGTGATAAGCATTTGGCTTTTCAATAATTAAAAATAATTTTGGTTTAAGAACAAAACTTTTTCGTCAATTGAACTGGGAAAACTACTATAGCAATAGTATTAAATTAATATAAAATCAATTAATTTATGATGTTATAAACAATAACATAAGAAATTTCTAATTTCATCTAAATTAATTAAATTAATCTTTATGGACACATTAAATTTCCAGCACAAATAATACAAGAGTAATTTTAAAATTACAACTAATAAGATTGGTTAACATTTAAAAAAATAAAAAAATTAAGAAAAAAAAAATGCATATTTCCACCTTATCCTTATTGAGGATCGATATTAAAAGTAATTTTTGATTTAATTATCTTTTAACGAGACTGCTTACAGAAGATAGTGTAGATAATTTTTTTTTTCTAAAATATTTATATTATACGACGAAATATTATATTTATATTTCGTATTTTTATTCATTTATTAAATTCCTATTCTTCTTGTTCTGTCTAGGTCAATATTTATAAATTATGAACTTTTTTAGGTACTATCTAGCAGCGTGCGTTTGCATTGAAATTTGATTTCTGGAGTCCAACCCGCTAGGTGCGCTGCTGTCGAATTGTCTCTCAAGTGAACAAAGGATAATCCCTTAGTGTCGCGTATTGTCGTAAATGGTATTTGGTTTTACCTACTGTTAGAACACTTCCCAGATCAATTGCAGATGTTTGCCAGGAGACAGGATTCAGTAAGGAAATTTTTGAGGTTTTAAAACAGAAGGTGCAAAAGATGAAGACAACTCAATGTACACTATCCCTTGATGAAATGAAAATACGAGCTGCACTAGTGTATGAAAATGGATAATCTGTTTGACAGCTTTAATAGTCAGTCATTATTTTCAGAAAAACAATTACTATCTGCTGTCAAAAAGCATTCTCTACACATCAGCTTGCCTTTGTGAAAAGTTGGAACTTTACTAATTCAACTCGGAAGAGAGTGTATACACATCGCAAGAAAGGCTGGATTCTGTCTTTACGATCAGCATTAGATCTTTGCTCGAAACTGCTAAAGACACAGGATTTCATCCTTATACGTCGATTCAATCAGGATGCATTAGAAAACACGTTTTCAATAATTCGCTCCAAACAATGTAATGACTGTGATCCAGTCTGTTCACAGTTGGTTTGTTGCCTCCGAGCAATTATGGTGAACAACTTCTTTCTTGCCTCCAATGATGGGAATTGTGTGGAGGATTTTGATGAAGTATTACTGTCCTTGAAGGAGAAGAGATCTTCTGCCAACATTCAGTTCCCTTCTTTGTTTGCGAACGATCTAAGTAGGCCTGCTGATGATCCATTTCCTTCAGCCGAAGTCCCTCATGAAAGAAAACATTTCATATTACATTGGAGGCTACATTGCTAGAAGAATCATTGAAAAATTAGACAATTGTGAAATCTGTGAAAACATTCTTATGCAGGACACCATTTTAAATTCACAGGCATTACTAACCACTTTTAGGGATTACACTGGCGGTAGTTTAAAACACCCATCTTTAGCATTGTATTCTCTTCTAACTAGAATGCTACAAACTGATGTCACACCTTGATAAAGAACCGAGTTTTAGAAAGCATGCATTACATGTTTTCTCAGATGTGTGATTTTGCTTCATTAGGCATTCATCAAGAATACTCTGAAATTATTAAGAAACTACTAATTGCAGTAAAGTCAAAATTATATTTGTTGTCCTACTTGAAAAGATTTAATAATGACTAAAAATTGAAAGAATATTAGAGGTATGGCTGTTATTATATTTATCTTATATTTTTTCTAAGACTACTAAATATAAAATTGTCTTCCATACTAGTAACTTCAGATGTCAAGTGTTATCCTATGTTACACTCATCAGTAAAGTCATTATGTTAATGCTCTGGTGTCATTATATTTCTTAAAAAAAACCTTAATTTTGGAAAAAAACATATCTTTTTGATAATAATATAACATATTCCATAACATCTTGTTTCAGATAGAACTCTGCTGTACTTTGAAAGTAACATCTTCTTTTCTTTGTTTTCCATATCATTTTCAAAGTAGCGCAAACTAATTTTGTAACATTTCAATGACTTATCTTTATTCATTCATGGTTTTCAAGTACAGAAACAAGAATCTATAATCAAAAAGAAGTTTCTTTTTTTCGTGTGGTAGACTAGTTTTACTATGGAGGTCTGGATTATGACAGTTTCATTGGTGTGAACACTCAAATTATATATTCCTTTATTTTTTTTAATTGTCAAATTTGTTATTAAGTTTTATAGTGTAGCCAAGGTCCGAAGAAGTCTTTTGCTTAAATGTAGACAGAAGTTGATTAAAGTTTTATCATAAACAGATAATTTGTGTGAAATTCTGTACTTTTATTGTTACTAGTATTCTATAAGAAATAATTTTTCATAATGAATGTAACTTTAATCAATTTCTCTTGTTAATGCTATCCATGTATGTGCTTTATTATTATTATTTTTCTTTTTACATATTTGTTTAGTGACTTTCTTTTACTATATTTGGAGGATTGTAAAAGTAAAAGTAAAATGTTTTGTTTTGTTCATAATTAATGGCTCGATTCTTTCAGTAAAACGAAATATATAATATATGTATACTGAACATATTGCCTACGACACGTAATAACTATTATATTTTTTTTCTGGCTCTCTTAATACTCAAAACATTAAAAACAAAAACAAAAAAGGGAATTAACGAAATTTCTGGGCGCACATTAAATAATAGGTGTTCAGCATATCATGACTTACTAAAAATTTTTAAATTAACAGAAGTATAGAAAAACCCGAAAAAGACGTTGTGATTGCGGAGGAAAAGGGATGGGGGAGCGAATGAGAAACGAAAATGCTGTGGTGAGAGCGTCATACAATAACGTTTTCTGTTAGTACCAACATATACCGCTACTGGCGCTGCTGTCACCGATCAGGTTGCTGGGAGTCAATGGCAGTGTCCCATCATTCTTATTTAAAGAATGGGCTTTACATAGCTCAAAGTAGAATAGCTTTACATTTTTTTTTTGTTAGTTATTTCTTGTGATTATATTGTTTTGATATTGAAGGAGAGAGTTTGGGAAAGTCATGAAATTTTGTTTGTTTATTTAATGTTCAATAAATAATTTTTTGGGATAGTTGATTCACTTAGACAGAAATGTAGTTATTTCGATTAGATTCTTAGATTAGATTCGATTAGAAAATTCTATGGCGTTTCTTAGTTTTGCTTACTGTTAGAACACTTCGCAAATCAATTGCAGGTGTTTGCCAGGAGACAGGATTCAGTAAGGAAATTTTTGAGGTTTTAAAACAGAATGTGCAAAAGATGAAGACAACTCAATGTACACTGTCCCTTGATGAAATGAAAATACGAGCTGCACTAGTGTATGACTCCAGAAAAGACAGAATTATGGGATTTCAGGACAGTCTATCTGTACGAAGTGCAGGAGAGCCCAACGTTGCAACCCATGCTCTGGATTTTATGGCTAGAGGAGTACAAGGAAACTGGAAACAAGTTTTGGATGTTTTTTTGGCTCATCGTAATATGCCAGGTCGTGTGCTAAAGGAGCTTGTATGCAAATGCATTGCAATTCTGCAAGAAATAGGATTACATGTTGTTTCACTAGTTCGTGACTGGGATCGAACAATCTAGCTATGTTTTCTGAATTAAACCTTACTGAGGAGAAAGCATCATTCCTTGTCAATGGACAGTATTTTTTTTTTGATCCACCACATTTACTGAAGGCTCTTCGAAACAATTTGTTGCGATATAATGTGCAGTTTCATTCAGGATCACAACATGTAACATCAAAGTTGAAGTTCATTTTTGACTATTACAATGTGGACAGTAATCAGCAATTTCGATCAGCACCAAAGCTAACACAGAAACACATAAATCCTATGGGGCGCAATAAAATGAAAGTTAAATATGCATCTCAGGTACTGAGTAATATAGTGGCAGCAGGAATCTGTCTGTTAATTTCTGTTGACGCTTTTGTTGCTGAAGCAGCTAATACTGTAACGTTTGTGTGGAAAATGGATAATCTGTTTGACAGCTTTAACAGTCAGTTATTATTTTCAGAAAAACAATTACTTACTGCTGTCAAGAAGGATTCTCTACACATCAGCTTCTGGACTGACATGCTTGCTTTTGTGAAAAGTAAAATTGCAGGGGTACATAACAAAAGTAAAGATATCCCAGATTCAACTAGGAGCAGTTCAGGAGAAACTAACTATAGAGACGATACAGCACATATACATTCGCATCGGTACAACACCAGAACAGCAGCCCGAACGGCGATCAAACTTGCTAGGAGACTACAAGACAGCGAGTGATATAATTGTTGAAATATCAACTGTAAACTTCGTACTTCTATGTATTAACGTAAATACATGGGTATTATAATGGGTTACAAGGCCGCGCGGTTGGCGTTGTTGCTAAGACATCGGCCTCTCACCTCTGAGTCCCGAGTTTGGTTCTCAAGTGGGTTTCGTGATAGTGGACGATCCGCGCTGGGCAGGTTTTCTCTGGGTTCTCCCGATTCCCCTGCACTTCTCCCACCATACTTTCTCCGTCTTTCTCTCCATCTGTCCATATTTCCGTGGGATAGTACAATAGACTTCTAGTCGCAGTGCTTGGCTTCTGCCACCCACCTTCAATACATACATACATGGGTTATAATTGAAAAAATTTCAACTCCACGAATTTTTCTAGTGATCTCGAAATCCATGTAGTATAAAAAAAATTCTGCTTGGGAGGGAGGAATGTGGAGTTTGTAAATATTATGTGTATTTTTTTTTAATTTAATAATATAAGTAATTAGATGGAAAGGTAATGGAAAGGAATCGTAATTAATTTAGAAATTTTGTAATTGTAAATTAGATCAAATATGTGGGTAATTTAACAATATTATTTTTTTGGTTGGTTTTTTAAAACAATTATATGTGGTTTGAATTTGCCTTCCATTGCTTAGTTTAATTAAATTCAGTTTAGGAATTAAATCTTGTTTGGCGAAATTGCGGTTCACATTTCAGCTTTCAGTCGAAAATGGCAGACAAAGCTGATAGAGGGAACAGAACAGAACAGAGGTAAAGGGAGAACCAAGATATCTGATAAAGTCAATAAGATAATTGAAAGACGAAAAAAATTTTACAATTTGAGAAAGAGGCATCCGCTGATGAACTTAATGCATGTCTGAAATCATCGGTTTTATGGTGACACGTTCAGAAATTGACTTTGATGGAGGGAACACAACAGAACAGAGGACGAGGGAGAACCAAGAAATCTGATAAAGTCAATAAGATAATTGAAAGTCTTACAATTTGAGAAAGAGGCCCAATGAAGAGCAGAAATCGATTCCATTAGCAAGCAACTATATACACAGCAGTTTGAAAATGTAGATTTAACACTGAAAGAGGTCATGGATTATCAGAAACATTCGGCATGAAAATACAAACTCTTCGGAATGACATTCATACTCTAAAGGCTGTGTATTCGCTTCGAAAAACTCAACACAACAATTTATCTTTGCAAGGAGAATTGCAGGAGTACAAAACAAAAGTAAAGATATCCCAGATTCAACTAAAAGCACTTCAGGAGAAATTAACCATAGAGACGATACAGCACCTAGACATTCGCATCGGTACAACACCAGAACAGCAGCCTGAACGGCGATCAGTCTTCCTAGGAGGCTACAAGACAGCGAGAGATATGATTGTTGAAATATCAACTATAAATTTTATACTCCTACTATATATGTATGTAAACAGCCATGGTTATATTTGAAAAAATTTCAACTCCATTAACTGTTCTGGAGATCTCGAAATCCATGTAGTATAATTTTATAATTTATAAATATTATGTATACATAATTTTTTATTTTAAATCAGTTTATATGGGATGAATTTACTATCACGCACAAAAATGCATTGGAAACGCTTCATTAAAAAAGATTTCAGAGAAAATGAACAGCTCTTCGGTGGCGCACTCATTTTATTGTCTGGTGATTTTCGACAAACTACCAGTTATACCATGTTCAACATCCGCTGATGAACTTATTGCATGTCTGAAATCATCAGTTTTATGGTGACACGCTCAGAAATTGACATTGAAGACCAATATACATTGTCTTCAACTACAACTACAACATGATGCAGCCGCTGAACGTTTCGCAAAACAGTTGTTGGATATTGGGAATGGGAAAATGGCAATCGATGAATCCATACAATGTACCACATTGCCAACTAACTTCTATAAATCACAGCAACCACAGACGAATTGATTTAGAAAGTTTTCCCAAATATCGCACAGAATTACAAAAATCATCAGTGGCTCAGGACACGCGCTATATTAACAGCCAAAAACAACGATGTCAATGCCATCAATCTCAGCATTCAACAGGAAATACCAGGCAAAGCGACAACCTATAAGTCCATCGATACTGTAATGAATCAAGAAGATGTTGTCAATTATCCAACTGAATTCTTGAATTCACTTGATTTGCCAGGCAAACCGCCGCACATACTAACATTGAAAATTGGCGAGCCTATCATTCTTCTCCGAAACATCAATCCAATACGACTTTGCAACGGTACCAGGCTTTCAGTTAAAAATATGATGAAGAATATCATCGAAGATACAATTTTGAAAGGAAAATTTAAAGGAAAACATATACTGTTGCCTCGCATCTCTATGATTTCAACAGATACGCCATTCGAATTCAAACGTTTGCAGTTTCTGGTACGACTCGCATTTGCAATGACCATCAGCAAAGCACAGGGACAATCGCTGCAGGTGCGTGGACTAAATTTGGAAAATCCATGCATCCAGCTGTATGTGGCCTGCTCACGCGTCGGAAAACCTTCTGATTTTTTCGTATATGCACCAGACGGAAAAACAAAAAATATTGTGTATCCAAAAGCACTTCAGTAAACAGAATTAAAACACAAACACTTTCTTTTTTTGAGTGATATTGCAACGCATGCCATGTACAGCTAGTATACATGTAAAAATGCCCAGATGTTGTAGTGTAAGCGGATGCAAATCTAATTATAGATTAGAGAAGGAAAGTGTGAGCACTTTTTGTCTTCTGAAAGATATAGCAAGCAAATGCTTCGTCAAATACCAACAGAGTTATCAGGAATAAAAAAATCCAATTATATACATAAAACATTTTGAAGAGACTGCTATATGATTTTGAAGAAGCTTGTGGACCCAAATTACAAAGCAGTAAATGTTCTTACAAAGAAACTGCTTATCGTAAAGAACAATTTGTTGCCATTACTGAAACAAATGAAGGATATTTATTTGGAAAAATCTTGCTAATTTTATTAACCGAATCTTTGATTTACTTTGTAGTTGATGTACAGATGTTTGTTTACGAACCTGCCCTTGGCATTTATAAACTAACTACTTCAGATTCGAAATTACTCTGTATTAAAATAACAAATTTAAGCGATTTTTATCCCCTTTCATGTTATCAGTGTGATATTGCTGGAAGCTGGGGCATTGCCATCTCTTTACATCATGTCATATCTTGGAATTCAATCAAAGAGGCTTAGCATTCTTTCACAAAAGTTTTATTTGCTATTTTAAGTTTTGTTTTTTTTTTAGAAATTTGATTTTAAAAGTGCTAGCAAGGATATTAATATTGTATTTGTTTTCTGTATTTTTGTATTTTTCCGCATTTTGAAATATAAATGGAGTTCAAATGAAAAATAAAAAAATCAGTATCTGAATTTAGAGAAACAAACAACAATCAACTTTTCTTTTTGCTATAATGTTAGGATATAGTCACGATTCTTAATTAATACCCTCTTAAAATGATGATTAACAGTGTATTGGAATATTTAAGTCTCTTAAAGAACTGGTAATTTAGAATAATAGCTTTGAAATTGGTTCTCCAAACTTGCATTTTGAGGAATTGAATAGGTTGTCATTCAGTATTCTAATACTATATTCAATGTAATGTTTGGTTCCGACAGATTTCTGGTTAAATTTGAATTTATTCTGGAAATTTAAAATTGCATGTTTAATCAAAATTCCTCATTTCGTAAAGCTCAGAAAACTTTCTTGCTTGTTTTTGGTGACTGTAATATTCGATGTTGCCTATAATTTTTATTGGTTTTATCTGTTCTAACTTATTGTAGTAATACCTTGTTCTGCAAAACTACACAATGTTTTAAAGCAATTTTTCGGTTTTGTCTACCTTATTATTGTTCCCAGAAGAAAAATGGATCGAGTAGCAGGACAGATAAAAGATATTCTTCCAGGGTTGAGTGACATTATGGTTTCAAATGTAATAGATACATTAGTGGATTGTGGTGTGGAAGGAATAGAAGATCTTCGCTACTTACAGGAAAATGACCTCACTAGCATTTTAAAGCCTATTCAAGTGAGGAAACCTCTGCAGTGTTGGAAAAATGAAGGTAAATTTAAAATCCCTGAAATTTTATTTATTTTTTCAAATAAGCTTTAACTTTAAATTTTTGCGTTTCTTTATATTCAAGAACTAATTACATTTACCATTAATGAAATCTTTATACTACAGTTGCGTAAATTACTATGTAGAAAAGTCTTAAGAATGGTAATATTCTTTCTTATTTCAGAAAATAGTGCACCACTTCCAGTACAAAGCGTGTCTTCTGAAGCTTGCATACCTTCAGAAGTTCTTCCAGCTGTTCAATGTGGAGAATAGTCAACTTCTCTTGCGAATGTATGCCCAGAATGGGCTCATACATCTCAAATTCCCTGGGAAGCAATGCCGCAGAAGCTTCTTGCTTGTTTAAAACAGCAGAAAGGGACATGGTACGAATACTCGTACATCATACACACAAGGTGTGTAAGAGGCCTCTAAAGAGACATATGGAATTAATAGCCAAAAAGGTGGTGGATAAATATCCAAAGCCTTTCCTGGATAAATTAGATGATATTGTTGTAGGAACTGATATTATTCCCTTATGAAACAACTAGTTACAAAACAGAAGTTCTGAGCTTGTGAAACGTGGAACACCCAAAAGACACCGATGATGCTTCTAGGACAAACAAAATATTAAGGGACAGTTATGGATGTGTGAGTTGGCAACCTGAAGATTCTCATCCTGATGATCCAGGATATTCTTTTTATAAACAAAGATACATAATAAATTCTAGATCATCAATAAAGGATGTTCAAGCAAAATATCCTGAATTATTCATGGACATGGGAATTTTGGAACATTTTTAAGAACTGACAAAAATAGATCTCCTTTCTGTCTCAACAGAACGAATTGCTTCCAAAGGAGAGAGAATTTTTAAGTTCTTTGAAAATTACAAAAATGAAAAGGTACAACATATTGTCCGTAAAAAAAAAACTTTTGAGAAAATGGTGAACTGTAAATTTTCTGAAAATCCTGGAACGATTACTTCATTACTCCAATGTTACTTTGAGGAAGATGATGTGCTCTTCAAATTTGTTGAGGTATGATTTTGTGTTAAAAGTAACTGTTAATTGCAAAGAGCAGTTCTTAGTATATATAAAATATAATGATTTTATTGGTTAATTGTTTTTTATCAGTTTTATCTTCAAATAACTGTTAGGATTAATAGTATTTTCAGTTATTTTTAGCTTTAATTTTTTATTTTGAACCTTTATAACTTACTATCCCACTAGCAATTAATTATAAATTAAGAGTCATTTTCATTTATTCGTTGATCGCTTTACTAAACATTAACCAATATTATTTATCCTTTAATTAGAAGACAACACTTCTTCAGGAAGTTCAAAATGATGTGCTGCCCATGACACCTTCCATTATTGTTTATGGTAAATGTTACTTTTTACTTAATTGAAAGAGTCAAAAATCTAAAATATTCTTTTTATTTTAGTTCTTGAAAAGCTGTGAACTTAACAAATTAATAAAGAGAAAAGAAATGTATTAATCCGTTTTTCTTCTTTTCAGGGTAGTCATTGTTATTTAGCAATTCTTTTTCTGTTGCTGTTGATGGAACTATCACATTCACGAGAATCGAGAGTTTCATTATGGCTGTAGCAATTGTTTTTGCTACTTTCTATGTTTTTAACATAGAATATCCTGAGGGTGCCTGCAAAACTCTGGAATTTATTCAGAGGTAAGTTATCAATAATATATCTGTAAGTGTTGCCAATAATTATTTTTTTTAAAATAATGTATTTACTTTCAGTCCTGAAAATTTGAAAGTTTTCTTATTCCATTAATTATTTATGAAAATTAATGCAGTTTATTTTTCACTTGCAGGTGCTTTGTCGGCATTAACCCAGAAAAGGGGACGAAAACAAAGAGAGGGCAAAAATATTTGGAGATATCTTCCAAAGTTCTTAAATTAGCAAATGCCTTTGCTAATTATGAATGGCTAGTGTGAAAATGCTAAAATATTGTTATTAAAACATTTTTAAGTATTATTGAATTTCTTCTTTTTTTCCAATTTGCACTTTAGAGTAGATGCAGTAATTTGGGCTATAAGTAAACTAAATTAGGGGTTTGAAGTTGAGAAGGTGGAGTGTGCCAACCATGCTGTCAAATGTGTTATATCGGCAAAGCAGAGTGCTGAATGTAAAAAATATCTGAAGAAAAATCCTATTTTAATGATGAAAGTAATAGCCCGTGAACCAATACGCGATGTGCCGCAAATTGAGATACTGCGGATAAGTTGACGGATTCATTGACGAATATTCCTTTCCATATATTTGGCGATCACTCTACGTGTAATCTCGAGTACTGTGAAGGATTTGAAGGGCTTACTTCCAAAGTGACTTATCTCCATTTTTTTAAAGATTTTGAGTTTAGCATTGCAATGTATAGAAATGACTCTCCTACGCTTTATGAAAGAGCTGTTACTTCCAAAACGACGTTTATCTCGGTTTGGAGAGCTATAGAAAGTAGATGTTATTTTCAATGTGACTTATTTCCATGCTGTTTTTATTTCCGAACAGTCTTATATCCATGCGGCCAATAGGAGCGCTCTGTGTAGTCACGTGATCTCATAAAGTGTCATGGCGGATGCAGTGTTGTACTAGGCTTGTATGTGTGATTAAGTTTGCTTATTTACGTAATAATCAGTGCCAGATTTAGGAGGGGCATTTTATGCACGTCAAATACGGCAATATTATTTAGATAATGTTAGACAATATGGTGGTCAGTCGCAACAAAACTTAGATAAAGTATATTTTTATACTTGGCCAGAAAATGAATCCAAAAGAGGGAGTTCAGAGATTTGCAGCGCAGTTTTCCACCATTTAACAAATTTTTGTGCTGAGAACACAGAAATTAAAAAAATAAAATTATTTTGTGATGGGTGCAGTGCACAAAACAAAAATTATACATTATTGGCAATGCTCAGTAAACTTTGTAATGATCGTAATGTTAACTGTGAGATAATATTTCCTGTGCGTGAACATAGTTACTTACCTGTTGATCGCACTTTTGGGAGGGTTGAAAAAATGTTGAGAAAAACTGAACTAGTACTTTTGCCCGATGAATATAACAGTATTTTTTCAAAAGTAGGTCAGGTGCATGCTCTTGGAAAAGATTGGCATGTTTCTGACTGGAAAGATGCTGCTAAGTTGCATATAAAGTTTCAGAAATGAAAATAATTCGCATCGATTCCAAATGCGTATCTTGTCAATCAGACTGTTCAGTTGTCAACCAGACATGCTCCCATACATTGCTGAAGAGAGGTAAGAAATGATCCTCCCTTCAAACAGTACAAATCCTTCTAGGTAGAGACCATGGCGTGGAGATAAAAGGTGATGCCGTGTACCATTGTGAATCTGCAGTGAAGAAAGAAAAGAATACGTCCTTCCGTGAAGTGAGCCGTGATTGGAAACGGTACGTCAGTCTAAAGAAGAGAGCCGTGAAGAGAAAGAAAATTCCGTCTCTGTTGCCGAGGATCGGGAACTTTTATCCAGTTATTCTTGCCGCTCCCCCCCCCCTCATAAATTTCGTAGATCCGGTACTGCAAACAATAAGATTGAGAGCCATAATCAAAATATTAAAATTGGCATTAATTCAAAAATGCACCTCGATGAAAGTATAGATAAGCTGTTAAATTTGTGTAAGAGTTATGATACTATAGTATCCCATATAGATTTCTTAGCTCAAAAGCAGACTGTACACATTCATCATATTGATATGTTGCACTGTCAGTTTGCTGCCATTGCTTCAGATACTGCACTGAAACAAATTTGTAAGTCTTTAGAGATTAGCAGAAAGGTAGGGTATCCTATCAATATTCTTCAAACTGGCCAGTGTGAGGTTGCATGTGACAATAACAAATCTTATATTCTGGATTCTTGCTTTTTAAATTGTTCTTGTCCTGATTTTGCTACTTATGGTCTACCATGTTCCATATTTTTGCTGCTCGACATTTCTACCAAGTAGACATGTTTGATGAAGAATCAGGTCCAAGAAGATGGAGAAACATTATCAGTTCTACTCATGTTCGTTGAGAAAATACTCAGTTTGTCTGTCCCATAGAAACACCATTAACTTCTGAAACAAAATTTAAAATAGCACAGGAAGTAATGAAACCAATGCGTAATTTCTTTGCTTTTTGTGGGTCTGCAGAATTTCAGAAGAAGTTCAATATTTTACAGCAATTTTTAAATTTAAAATAATTTAATTTACCTAAATTAATAATTATAATCGAACGTACTATTACAATATAATAATAGCTTTGGGCAAACTAAAATCGTCATATTCTCCTCAGGAATTAGGAAAATTAATTAGAATAATTAATGAATATATAACAATACTTTGGTCAAACTGATTTAAATCTTGCTGCATTCCGTTACGATGCTAATTATGATTACAGTCATCATCCAAGTGTGTTTATTGGAAAATTGGATAAATTATGCGTGTATTGCAGTGCCCTCAAATTTAAGAATGATGGTTGGTTGGTTGGTGTTTAATGGCGCAAAAGCAGCTGCATTTAAGAATGAAACACCAGGAATGTGCTGCGCGGTAAAAAGTGAAATTGCCAGAATTACATTCACTACCTGAACCATTATCAACATTGGTATCAGGTGACACAACCCAATCGAAACATTTCTTGGCAAATATACGCGCAAGTACAATTCATGTTTCCAAATGACATCTTTTAGTGCAATGAATATTGTGCGCAAGAATTACATGCCAACATTCAAAGTGCAACGAAAAAATTTTTCATCGTGCAGGATCTCTACTACCACTGCCGAACGCAGATCATAAATTTCTTCTAATAAGTTATTCTTTTCTAAGGAAATAAACTTATTCGCCTTCTGAAGATGCTTATGACTGTCTCTGTCAGCAATTGCAAACAGTTGCTCCTTCACGTTTCTTCAATTCCAATTGGCATAATTATAGAAAATTGTGGGTCTTTTGTTACTGTAAGTGATTAAGGACATTAGACAATAATACAAATAATCGGCTAGAAAGTCATAATCAAAAACATAAAATTGGAATTAATAAAACTATGCATCTCGATGAGGCGTTCGGAAAAATATTTGCTTTTTGTTTAAACTACGAAGCTAGGATCTCTTTTAAGGAATATTTAGCTGAAAAGTAAACTGTTTAGACTGAATATGATTAGACTGTTCATGATCAGTTTGCTTCCATCGCTTCTCAAGAAGCATTTCAACAAATTTGTAGTTCTTTAAAAAAAAAGGTGAAGAAAATAAATACTCTATAAATATTTTAGAACATGGTGATTGTGAGGTTTCTTGTGGAAATAGTAAAATATATTTAGTTGAATCCAATTATTTGAAATGTAGTTGTTCCTATTTTGCTACATTTGGACTTCCTTGCTGCAAGACACTTTCATGAAATAGATATCTTTGATGAAGATCTATGTAACGAACTTATCTGTGAGAATAAATAAATCAAAAGTTATACCAAGAACAGCTAGCAATTTAAGTTAATAGGGAAAAATAGTCAGAGATCACAGTGGAACGGTGGATATAAAGTAAATCTATTAAAGAGAACCCAAAAATAAATATATACACATATACAAATCAATACAAGTTTAATAGGAAAAAGTTTTACAAGAGAATAAGCAAGGGAAAAAAATTAATATAAAAAAAAAAAAATAATGAACAATTAGTTCCAAAAATCCAAAAACAAACTCTGAGGAATAAACAGTGATGACTCGGCAATTACCAGAGAGCACACACTATTAATCCCCTTGAAACAACTTGCTGGATCAATAAAAAAAACAAAATTCGGTCGATCGGCCACCAAAATAACCCAAAAACCCTTTGGTTAACTAAATTTAAAAAAATACCAAAAAAAAAAAATACAAAAATAAACTCGTTCGATTCTTTGAACGAGAGGCTACACTAAAACTCAGATCCCAGGATTGCCACCGAGATTACAAAAAAAAGGAAAAAAAAACCTCCCTTCTGATGATCATCAGGGGAAAAATTACCTACTAATTCCTAAAGGTTAAATAAGTAAAATAAAAGACAATGTACAATCTATTGACAAATGATTGTAAAATATGCTTGTTAAAATAAGCCTTAATTACAAGAGATCCTCTAGGGAATTATTTTCTTACTAGAAGTTACAAAACAACTGTTGGCTGTTAAAAGAAATAAATTGCATATACCAGATAAAGTTAATATTTAGACATAACCACTGGCATCAATACTAGCTTATTTAACATTAACATGACATTAATACAAATCATACTGGTCGTACTCAGTTCAGCTAATTACAAAAATTTAATAAAGTTCATAATTAACAGCGCACATGAGATTTTCTTTTATTTATCTCTAGTCAATAGTCGTAGCTAATAAACTCTGAAGCAGCCTAGGCAGTCGAAGAAGATAAATTATCCAAGATTAGCATGAGTTCCAAGCCTCCGTTCACTTCGATGACTAGTTGAATGAATAGTCTTCACAAGAAATCGAAAAGTATACTCACAGACTTGTCTTGTACAATGATTGAGCTACTCGCCGGGTCAATTGAAGTCGGCTGACTGAATCCCCTAGGTACCTGGTTGGATATACTGGAAGGGAACAGATTTCAATATGGCGTCGTTCCGAACAAGAATACGATAACACTTGTTGTTGTCTTATCGTCGTGAAAATATCGTGATATCGCGGGTAATCGTTGCTATGAATTCGATGAATTTACACTTATATGCCGGCTTTGGCATACTTCTCCTAAATTCGCCTTAGTAATTGGTGAACCATCGCTCACCCAAAAGAACTTAACACTTGGAAGCAATGACCGCTTGCCATGGATATCGCAATCGGAAAAAAAAATGTGCCTCTCTCACCAACAACGGTTGCTATGTCTCCTGACAACAATTAACCTTTTTTTTTCTTCGCCGGATAGCAGCGACACTTGGTGATACTAAAACCTGGGAAGAGCGCTACAGCCAAGATATTAAAGAAAACAAAACTTTAAATTAGAGAAACAATAAATCAACGTACAGAAGGCTCAAAGAGGAATAAAAAAAAATAATAAATAAAAAAAAAAAATGAAATGAAGCAGAACCGCTTCATTACAGGCTCCCCCCCCTGAAAAATAACGAAGTCCCCAAAGATACACCAAAAGGGAAGAAAAAAAAAACAGCAAAAAGAAAACTGTGATCTCTGAAGAAAAACAAAAATAGACTAGCCTAAAGATAACTCATCAGATAGAAAAAAATTAATCCCTATCCTTATTCCTGCTACTGACCTTATTATCCGAAACGATAGCCCTCTCTCTAAATTTTTTTAATAGGGCAGCATGTACCCGCTTGAATTGGCCAGGGTGTTTGATATCCTCGACTATGTAAGATACTTTAGTAGTTCGGGACACTATTCTGTAAGGCCCTACGTATCGTTTCCCAAAAGTTTTAGCGATCCTACGAGCTTTGCTCGAAGTTATAGTACATTTTACCAACACTAAATCACCTACTTGAAATTCACAGGCTTTTCTACCTTTATCATAGTAATATTTGTTTACTCTGGCAGATTGTTCTCTAGCCTCCCTCACTATACGCATGATGTCTT
>JAFIDM010000918.1:11726-24636 GCA_023159025.1 Thereuonema tuberculata
ACTGGCAAATTGAATACAGAAATTTGGTTTACTTCTTTTAAAGGCAATTTTGTTTTTATTTTCTTGTATTTTCTGTAAATTTGAATTCTGTCATAGTTAGGCTAAGATAAATATTTTTAACAATTTCTGTCTTTTTTTCTTCTTATTAATAAATCAACATTTAACTAATGAAGTTATGTCTGAATACAATCATTTTTTAAGTTATGTTATTTTGTTATTTATTATTTATTATTCACTGCTTTAGCTGTAGAAGGTAAATATACTTAATATTTTAATTAAAATTAATTTCCAGATACTTCTGATTGAAATGAAGCAAAAATTTCTTTTAAATCATTTTCGGAGATTTCTTTTTTGTGATTTATCTTATCTTTTAAAGACTAGATTTCAATTTTTCTCCTAATTTTCGAAAACTTAAAATATGCGTTGTTATATGAAAAAATTACAATTCATTGACCAAATTTTTAAGAAGTTTTGTTATCGATAAATAAGTAAATAAATTGTAAAAATTGAAAGTTCTTATAAGCAGAAGAAAATGCATAAGAAAGAAATACGAAAAAGAAATTTATTTACATTTTTGATAGTTCCTGAGACCACCGATTCGTATTATCACGTGCCATCATTGCAGCCTTTAATGTTCTGTGCTAACGCTCTAGTTTTAGATTTGCCTGGATATAATAGGACATTGTGTGGATCTTTTGTATTCCAAGTAATTATGGAAGTTTGTGAAAAAGATCAGACTCGAATTCTACACCCTGATCAGTAGTCAAGGTACAAAACGTGTAATCTAATGTTTAAAGAAGACTTTAGCAACGGAGTGTGTCGTAATTCCTTCGAGAGGTAGAGCTTTCGGCCATCCAGTCGTTCGATCTCTCATCGTGAGAATGTATCTGTTATTTTCGGAGATAGTCAAGGGACCAACTATATCAATGTGAACATGTTGGAAACGATCAGAATGAACAACAGCAATGCCGTCAACACTTGTTGACCGCGCTTTACTCGGGCAGCTTTACTATCAGTTGCATTCAAATGCCACTAGGGCATTACGTGACTATAGGCGTATCAGAGATATCAGAAGGGGTTGAATTGCTCGCACGTTGTCACCTCGACATCAGATGGGGTTGTTCACAAATTTATTATGTATATAGTTCGCAAATTTGAGACAACGGGAAAGTTGACAGTAGCACCGGCAAAGGCCGAAGACAATATTCAGAAGAAACTGTTGATGAAGTTGCGATACCCCTTGGATGCATCTAAGTCGTCTCACGACAGTTTCAGTTACCAGTGTCCCCACTAAATACAGTAATTTGTAAGGTCCTTCATCTTGTCATGGTAATTTTAACTTTTTGTTTATTTTCATTCCTCTATTTTCCCCATCTTTGTTTTGCTTTTTTTTTTCTTGTTATTTGTTTTAATTTGTCTTCTTTTATTCCTTTTTTTCTTGTGCCCATGATTTTTGTTTCGTTTGTGATTCTTTATATTGTCTTTACTTGGAACTTTGTTTTAGTAATCTTGTATCCTTCCCCTTTTGATTTGTTATTGTCACGTGATTTTCATCATTTTGCTGCTTTTTCTATTTTTGAATAATAAATACTAGTTGACCCGTGCGAATAATTTTCAACAAAAGAAAAAAACAGCTTTGAGAAATAATAAACAAGTCCAACAGCATGTTAGTTAAACAAACTGTCAATACATGGCGCTTCTCCATTTTTATAAGAAGATGATTATATTACAGTTTTTTTTAACAAAAACAGTAATTTTCAACAATTTGTTTATTTTTCGTCATTAGCGATGAACGTAATCTTAAAAATAATGGCTCAATCATTGATTTTGATGAAGTATTAAGGAAGATATGGCGTACTGACACAAAAACACCTCTGAGAAATAATAAATAAGGATAGATATCGGAGCTGTCGAGCTATGAAGATGTTTATTTTTCAATCTCCGTTGTGTCTATTCCTGTTATTTTGATTTTATAGTAAGCATTTAAGAGATTTAGTAAGAAGTTAAGAGGTGTCAATTTAAATCCTCCCCCCTTTGTGTTGTGGACTGAAGTTATGGAGTAGTTTTATAAGAAGAAACTTTATTTTATGCTGTGATTTTCACATATTTAAAAAAAATCACCAGTATTTGATATCGTCGTGGTGAATAAGAAAACGATGCATTTTCTTATAACTGTTGACAATTCCTGTACCTAGCGGATTCTGCCCCATCAACACGGAGAAGCTGCCGTGAACTACGGTGGAGGTTACCGGGAAACAGCGATCCAAAAATCCGTCCGAGACGAGACGCTGCCATGTACCATAGCGATTCAAGAGTCGGGCGATGGAAATAAACTACCGACTGCCACAGCGCAGGTCATCGGAAAACCACGACGAACTATATCCTGAGTGATTTATGTACAGTGTTTTGGTAAAGCGTTAAATTTCTTGTGAATGTTTTTAGTGATTTTGTGCTACGTAAATTGGATCCCATTCTTTGCTGGTGATGGAAAACTACTGACAGTACGTGAGGTTTCTTTTGGTAGAAAACTTGCGATAAACATCAATTTCATTTTAGTGTGTTTTTTTTTTTAATTTATCCAAGCCCTTCCTTTATATCGAACACTAAAAAGAAGGAAGAAGGAAAGTAAAAGACTTAGACTGCAACAGAACTTTCGGCAATTTAATATCTATTTTTGCTTTTGAGTTTAACTAATGTATTCCCGTTAATTCCTTTTTTATCTGTATTTCCCTTATCTATTGCATCATTAAATCCATGTCGTTTTACTTCATTTAATGTTGTGCTTGGTATTTTTCTTTCATTCAATTATTTTTTTTTATTATTTTTCCTTGTCCCTGAGACAAGGTGGAAGCAGAGATATTTTTTTTTATTTCTTTTATTGTTCATCGAGAAATTCATTTTCTCGGTGACAAAGTTGGTAGCTGAGCGTGTTAACCAGGATTGATTAGATTATATCCGTGGTTAGTGTCCCTTAGATGAACGGAACCCTGGTTTGGTGATGTGCGATTCCACTGTTAATCTCTTGCTTGTATTATTTTGATCAGTATTTATTCTTTTGCTTGACTACTTAAACGATTGTTGCATTCTTAATGTTTATAGTGGAGAGTAGTTGATTGTTTGATTGACATTTGTGAATTTGGAGGTGTAGCTTGTGGAGGAATCGTAGTTTTCGATTTGGTTTGGGTTAGTTTCCCGCCTTTTCGCGGTTATTGCTGGAGGAGTTAATTTAGATTATGTTTACGTTTGGGTTTTTGATTATTTGAGGTGTTGTTGTTTAGAGGATATGGTCCCAGATCAGCCAAGTAAGATTCAGAACGGAATTCCGAATTTCGCTTCTATCCTGTGCTTTTCTGTATGTGAAATGCCAGTGGTCCATTTTCCCTGTTCTCTTAGTTATTGTCATTATGATTTCTTTCTGAGAGTTCGTTTTGGCCGATGTTGATTTTGGCTCGTTTTTACATCATTTTGATGTAAAATTTGCAATATGTTAGAATTTTGTACGATGTATTTCTGTTCCCATTCTTTCGCCTTGTCGGGAATTCTTGCATTCTTAGGCCCACCATTCTGAGGCTCCACATTTGTTTTTTTTTGTTATGGCTGTTTTGCCTTTTTAGTTACTTTCACGAATGATATACTAGCTTTTAAGTAAGTCTCCTCCGTATTACTGTGTCAGGGCATTCTGCTATTTTCCTTATACGTTCCGAAGATAGGTCAATTTTTTCCCTTTCATAACCACACGTAATCATGTTTTAGAGTTGCTTGGAGTTGAAACTAGTGTTTTGTAATTAATTTTAATTGAAGCAGTTATTCTTTGATGATTGTTTCGCTTGATCCTTTGACATTGTATTATACTCATCCTCATGAATGATTTACTTTGTTTGACGTAATGTGGAGCCTGCTTGAGGACGCTCACAGCAGTCCCTCCTCTTTGCGTCATCTTTATTGTAGGTATGAGAATTCTCTAGATTGCAGTGTTATTTTGCGAGGTTTAACTGATTCTTTATTGTTCTTGGTCTCAAGCGATGTGATTTTGGTAAAGTATCTTTTTATCCATCTTGATTAGTGCAGTTCTTATTGTTTCAGCTGACTCTCGCGATTGAGTGCGGAGGGAATGTGTCACAGTTATCTTTAACTTTTTTTTTTTTTATTAGTCCTCCATTTTCCCCATTTGCTATTTTTTTTCTCCAAGTTTGTTTTAATTTCTCTTCTTTTATTCCTTGTTTTCTTGTTCCCATGAGATTTTTTTCTCTGTGATTCTTTATATTGTCTTTACTTGTAACTTTGTATTCCGTAACTTTACATCCTTCTTCTTTTGTTTTGTTATTGTCACGTGATTTTCATCGTTTTGCTGCATTTTCTAGTTTGAATAATAAATAAAGATATCGGAGCTAACGAGCTATGAAGATGTTTATTTTTCGGTCTCCGTTGTATCTTTTCCTGTTATTTTGATTGTATAGTAAGCTTTTAAGAAAATCAACAGATTAAAAAGTTAAGAGGTGGCAATTAAATCCCTCCCCCCCTTTTGTATTGAGAACTAAAGTTATGGAGTAATTTTTTAAGAAAAAAACTTTACTTTGTGCTGTGATTTTCACTTATTTAAAAAGTTCACCAGTATTCGATATCGTCTTGGTGATTGAGAAAACGATACGTTTTCTTATAACTGTTGACACTTCCTGTGCAGAGAGGTTATGCCCCATCCACACGAAGAAGTTACCGTATACCACAGTACAGGTTACCGGGAAACAGCGATCCAAAAGCCCGTCGGATATGAAAACGCTGCCATGTACCATAGCGGTGATTACTGGGAAACAGCGATTCAAGAGTCGGGCGATGGAAATAAACTACAGACTGCCACAGCGCAGGTCATCAGAAACCAACGACGAACTATATGCTGAGTGATTTATGTACAGTGTTTTGGTAAAGTGTTAAATTTCTTCTGAGAGTTTTTAGTGATTTTGTGCTACGTCAAATCGGATCCCAATTCTTCGCTGCTGATGAAAAACTGCTGACAGTAAGTGAGGTTTCTTTTGGTAGAAAAATTGCGACGAACGTCAATTTCATTTTATTGTGTTTTTTTTTAAAATTTGTCCAAGCCCTTCCTTTATTTCGTACTCTAACAAGAAGAAGGAAGAAGGAAAGTAAAAGACTTAGACTGTCATCAACAGAACTTTCGGCGACTTATTATCTATTTGTGCTTTTGAGTTTTACTAATGTATTCTCCTTAATTCCCTTTTTTAATTGATCTGTATTTTCCTTATCTTTTGCATCATTAAATCCGTGTCGTTTTGCTTCCATTTCAATGTTGTCTGTGGCATTTTTCTTCATTCAATTATTTTTTATTATTATTTTTCCGTGTCCGTGAGACAAGGGGGGTAGCAGAGACATTTTTTTATTTCTTTTATTGTTCATCGAAAAATCCATTTTCTCGGTGATAATCTTTATCCCTGCAAGATACGCAGTACACAGCTATTTTTACCCGCAGACTATGGTAACATTTGCACTGGAATTGCTCGCAGGTTGTCACCTCGATGATCGGTGGTCCAATGAAGTCGAAGTCACTCTTAATGGCTCCATTATAAGATCCGAACCTTGGTGGAACATCGCGAAGAACCATTACATTTAAAGTGGCTTTCAAAAAAAAAAAAAGAATGTGGTATGGTTTAACTGCTTCGCGCTTTGTTGTTCCATATTTCCTCGAACTTGAACGTGCACACTGTCTACAAACCTGCACCATTACAAACCTGCACCATCGCTACAAATCTTTATTGCAAAACCAAGTGTTTCCATTCCCACAGTAGCATGCTGCCCTGAACACAGTAGTCTTCATGCAAGATAGAGCTACGCCGCACACATCATGTGTTCCTAGAAATCCGAATGAAGTATACATCCCCAATGATTGTGTAATACGCAAGCATTATACTTACACCTGGTCCTGAGATCAATCCTTGTGACTTTTGGTTCTGGGGATAGCTCTAGGATAGGATCTATCCAGTTAGGGAGCACACCTTAAGGACTTGAAAAACGCAACATTTCATGAATGTGGGCGTCTGCATGATGAACATGATATCGATATGAATGAAACATATGAATCAAAAGTAAATGGTCTCTGAGGATGAGGGAGACATTCAACATCTTCTGGAACCATCCGTTCTGTTCCACAATTCCGAATTCGAACGAGCAACAAAAAACAGAGGATTCAATCTACTTAGTCCCGTCTTCTAACAATGACTGTTGTTTCATAGAAAACAAAGGACAGCAAATAAAACAAAAGATTAGCCAACCACAAAAGTTACATCAAAAGTGGGAACATACATCCATTTAATATCGCACAATAATCACTTGACAGATTTTAATAACTTTTTAATTTTAGGCCAGGAAAAAAATAAAATCAAAAGAGAAATAGAGGAAGGGTACTTTATTACATTAAAGAGCCCTTATAACACAAATTTGCCAAATCTTGGTATAAAAAAATACACAGATAATTTCAGATGCCAGCAAAACAGAAAAGAAGCAAGGGAGAGAATACGGAAGAAATTAAAACGACCGTACACGGAGAGGGCAGCAGCAAATAACCCCAGAAAAGGAGACAACAGGTAGCTCAGGAGAGTACACTACCATCGCCGCAAAAACAGCCCAACGTCCACGCCCAGGAAAATAGATCAATGACACCGCCAACGAGAGGTTTTGGGAAAGGACATTCCACAAACCAGTCAGATCGGCAACAAGTAAAACACGCCAAAAAAAGACAACTATCAAAATTATTTTTGTATCTAAGCACATTTAATAGCTTTTCAATATGTATATACACAGGGTGTTGCAAAATTCGTGTGTAATATTCAAACCACATGCAGGGGCATGGCTAATGATCAATATATTCCTCAATAACCCATATCCGGAAACTCGCCAATACGGCTCTCGAGGGTCCTAAAGTGAGGCTTTCCGAGAAAGCATATCATTTGCCACACCACGCGAAATGTTTTGAATGCGAGCCCACACATCTGGGGCTGCTATTTTGTTTGTTTCAATTTTATTCGGTGTTATGCAGTATGTTTGTAATCTATATTAATAAAATCTTTTATTTCTCTGTCTGTCTGGTGCAATTATTGTTATGCAGTATTTTGTAATTATTGTGAATTAAATAAAGACTAACAAGATAGAGAGAAAACAGTAATCGCAATAACGGTTGTAAACTGACGTAGATAGTATAAACAATTGCAGCTACAACAATTGAAGTAATTAATTATATTAATTGCATCTACAGTGGGTAGCCATCACATTAGGACCAGTGGTTTTTCTTGCTATTTTTGAATTCGGATATGTTTTCACGAAAGTCCGATAACAAAAGGGAATTTCAAAGCTTATATTTCTATACTTAGTTTATTATTTAATTAAAATAAAATAAAATAAAAACCAATCAAATTTCACACATTTCTTAAGGTATTTTTTTCCAAAACTAAAAAATAATAAAAATAAGTAATCAATAAATATTATTAATAGATAATAATAAAAAGCAACACTTACTTTAAGAAAACATACGTGCCAGTAATAACCTCAAAAGTCCCTGTGCAGGTAGTATGATAGCTGACAACGGGCAACCAGTGATACTTAGTTACAATTTATTGTGAAAAAATTTACTAAGAATAGGATGTATTGATCATACAACGATTACGATTAATATGCGAAATTTAAATATACACATTTGCAAAAATATGGTGTGGTCCAAATGTGATGGCCACCCACTGTAGACAGAAGAGATAGATGTGTCGGCAAGGCACACCCCTGCGAAACAGGTGGATGAGGTTTCGATTCCCATTCGCTAGTTAAATGGCGTTTTCCTACTTTGCCATCTCTCCTCCTCTTCTGATACCGTATGTAAATTATTCATTTAATTTATGTTTTGGTTTGATATAGATATTATAGAGAAATAGTACGTTTATTAAATCACTGTAAGTTTGTAATTCCCAGTTTCGTGACTATTTATGTGTTTCATTATTACAGTATTGTAAAGATCTGGAACGTCCGCGATTGCCACAGAAACTGCCGGTCACGAGATACATTATCTCCTATTAAGATGTTCTGGGATTTCCATGCACGACTGGGAGCCACTGGCGTTCTACAGTTATTTGGTTTTCCTCCGATATGATCTCAGTTTGTTTGTATTAGTTAATAATATTGTAATTCGAGCACCCTTAATATTACCTCAATATAACACCTTTCGGCCACAAATGAAACAAAATAAGTGCTGGATAAGTGGATTCGAAATTCTCGATTGATCAGTTTACTTATTTGAGTAAGTCACTATTTGAGACACCTAAACCACATCAGTACATTCTGTATCTTTTCTCTCTAGGGTTTACCCGAGACCCAACGCCGGTAGGCCCCGTACGAGGAGGACAGTGGAAAGGGAAAAGGCTGGGCTGCAACAGCTGGCATGCAACCCGTCCAGGAGCACGAGAGCTGTGGGAGGTCGTCAGGACATGGACCACTCACTGGTATGGAGAGCTTCCCGAGACGATGGTGTGCATCCTTTCTACAAGCAAAAGGTGCCGAAACTACAGCCAGCAGACCAACGACTTCGTACAAATATGGCAAGATTGGTAATTGACAGAATCGCCGAAGAGTTCAACTTCCTCGCATGGGATAGCAGCTTCTTTTTACAGGACGAGGTTACCTTTAACCAGACCGGTGTCTTCAACATACACAATTCTCATGTGTGGGCCCAGGCGAACCCCACAGGTTTCATGTCCGAGGATATCAAGAACGCTTTCCAGTTAATCTGTGGCAGAAATCCTAAGAAACCAGTTGATTCAGCTCTACTTGTTACCATCTCGGCTAAATGAAGGCATTTATCTCCGATTCCAGTGCTACCTCAACTCCTCGAAGCTGTTCCACAGGATATAAGAGGCACGATGTGGTTTCAACATAACGGTGCGCCAGCGCATTGACCTTGTGGCACTTCGCCATCATCTGGATACCACATTTCCGGACAGATAGATCGGAAGGGGAGGACCTTTGTTGTTGCCACCTCGCTTCCCGACTTCGCTCCACTGAACATCTACTTCTGGGGTCATACGAAGCACCTTATTTATGATACGGAGGTAGAATCTGAGGAGAATCTGATGCCAATGATAGCAGCTGCTACTGGTCACATTACGGCTGCGGAAGAGTCCCTTCTGAACCGCTGTCATTTCTGCATCAACGATATTGTTCAAGGAGGCAACTTTGATCTTCTTCTTTATAGGATTTTCCCCATTTCTGAGGTTTTCCTCAACTGAAAGTCGTCCTTATACTGTCTCGCCATTTGTTTCTGTCCTCTGCATCCGCTGCTGTCAGACCATATCTTTCCAGGTTTTCCCTCAAGTTATCTCTCCAACGCTTTTTCGGTCTTCCCCTTCTATTTCTACCTTCTGGTTGCCAGTCCATCAGTGCCCTGGGTAATCTGTTGTGTCCCATTCTTGTCATGTGTCCGAACCATCTTAGTCTTCTCTCATCTATCTTTTTTATAATGTCTGTTCTGATATTTAACTGATTCCTTATCTCGATATTCGTTTTTCTCTCCAATCTCGATGTTCTGGCCGATCTTCTCCAGTAATCCATTTCAGTTGCTAACAATTTTTTTTTCATTTACCTTACTCATTGTCCACGTTTCTGCCCCATAAAGTAAAATGCTTTCAAAAACTGTATTAAAGATTAATTTTTTGGTGCTATTTATTATATCTCTGCTCCACAGTATAGAATTTAATGCTGATATTACTCTTCTTGTAGTTGCTATCCTTCTTCCAATTTCCATTTCTGTTCCTCCCTGTTCTTGCAGTTCTGATCCCAAATATTTCAAATTAGATACATTTTTTATTACCTTTCCTTCTGTTATCAGATCTTTCTTAAAGCCTGATGTTAAGTATTCTGTTTTTCCAAAATTGATGTTCATACCCCATTCTGTTTATGCGTCCAACAGTTTCCTCATCATATACTCAACATCATCATCATCTTGTGCAATTACCACTTGATCATCAGCAAATAGTAGGTTAAATAAGTATTTGTTTTCATTCAGCTTTATACCCATTTTTTCACATTTCCTTTTCCAGTCCCTTAACGCAACATCCAAGTATATTTTGAATAGGGTGGGTGACATGCAACATCCCTGCAAAAGCCCTTTGCTTGTTTTGAATTCTTTAGAGACTTTGGATCCCATCTTTATTTGACACATATTGGCTTTGTACATAAGTTTCACTAAATTTATGATTGGCTTACTTATATTAGCAGTTTCCATTGCACTCCACAGAAGCTTTCTCGGAATGTTATCATACGCTTTTTCTAGATCTATAAATATCAAATGACTATCTTTCATTTTTTCCTGGCTTTTCTGCAATAGTTGTCTGATTGTAAAAAGATGATCTATTCCTGACTTCCCTGTTGTAAAACCGCATTGTTCTTCAGATGTTATAAATTCCTCTTCCAGTCTATTTCTCACTATTCTTCCCAAGATTTTCATTAATGGGTTAGTAACACATATTCCTCTATAATTTAAGCATTGTTTTTAATCTCCTTTTTTATGTATTGATATAATGAAACCTTTACTCATTTCTTTTGGTACATTTCTTTCTTGTATTATGGCATTTAATAGTCTAGTGATTAATTTAACAACTTTTCTTCCTCCGTATTTGATTAATTCCAAATTGATCCCACCAGGTCCTGGTGCTTTTCTGTTCTTCCCATTTATCAGTTCTTTTCTCACTTCGTCTTCTGATATATATAATTCTATATTATCGCAGCAATACTCTTGTTCTATAAAATGTTGGCTATGTTCTTGTAATAGCTGAGAATAGTACTTGACCCATTCCTCCATTTTGATCAGATTTAAATTAATTCTGTGATTTTCTTCTTTTCTCATTTCCTTGATGACGTTCCATGCTTCTCTCGATTTACTAAATCCAATCTGGGCATTTATCTCTGCACATTTCCTCTCCCATCTTTCATTCTAAATTTTTCTTATTTCATATTTCAAATTATTTTTTATTTCCCTATACTCCCTGTGATGTTCTTCTCTCTTTGACTGTAGCCATTTTAGATACCCTTCTCTTTTTCTTTCAGCTTTCTTTTTGGTCTCTATTGGTAACCAGCTCATTTTGTTATTTTTCTCCCTGTTACCGAAAGCTTCATAGGCGATTTTTTTTGTTTTGTTTTTTATGTAGTTATATATCTCCTCTGCTGTTTGTCCAAAGTCTCCATCCAATTCTCTATCCATTCTATGTTGATAAAATGTTCTAATGCTTTCATCTTGTAACAGATCAATATTGTAATTTTCTTGTTGTAATGAATCCCCACTAATTTGTAATTCTTCTTTTAACTGTTTCTTCTTCTTCCATGGAAAGATACATTTTGCTCTGACCAAGTAATGGTCCATTCAACATTCTGCCCCTCTATATGCCCTTATATCCTGTATTTGTATTGTACTTTTCTGTCTTCCAATGATACAATCAATAATTGATCTTAGATTTTTGGTCTCCTGTCTCCATGTATATTTATGTATCTTCTTGTGTTGGAAGAATGAATTTCCAATCCTTAAGTTCATCTGTTCGCACATCTCTATAAGTCTTTCACCATTTTCATTCTTTTCATTTTCGCCATATATATCCATGACATTTTGAATTTTTACATTTCCTATTCTGGCATTTAAGTCTCCTAAAATAAATAGTTCCTTTCTATGTGGTATTTTTTCTATTGTCTTTTTCAATAAATCCCAATACTGGTCTTTAATTGTTTCATTTGCATCGTTTGTTGGGGCATATGTTCCAACAAATGATATTTCCCTAGCGAACATTATTGTATGTAATACTATCAATCTCTCATTTATACATTCCCATCCAGTTATCTTGTTCCTGAGTTTTTTATTTACCACAAATGAGATTCTTCGCTCTTGAACTGTTCGGTACACCACTCCAAATATGTAGAAAGTCACCCAGATGCTCTTCTCCTTTCCCCTTTTTCTTAGTTTCAGTTAACACCACCAAGTCCATGTTATATCTCTTCAATTCTTCCGGCAACAGATCTATTTTAGTAGAGATTCCCTGTACATTCCAACATCCAAAATTCACTGTCCGCTTACCATGCCAAGATCGTTTCCGTAATGACTGTCCGTTTCTATTGACTTTCAGTTTCATAGCTGTGGTAAATTTTCTATCAGTTGGGTTGCTGGCCCTACGTGAAAACCCCCAACCTGGAGGACCAGGGTGTCTCGCTTTGTCTGGCACCTACCTTTCGACCGGTCCGGCTTGGGTGTCCCTGCCTGTAGCTACGCTACCGCCGGCATAGCTCTAAGGGTCATTGGTGCTCGCAAGCCCCATCCACCACGTCAAGGTAGAGACACCATGGAGGGGTGATATTTATTATAAATGCGAACATTCGGATATGTTGTTGCTTGCATTACGTAAGGTCTTTAGCTGTTTCGTTGCATTGTTCAGTTGAATTACAACATTTTTTTAATTGCGTTGTATAGGTATACAGTATTATGAAACCTGAGTGGATATTTGTGTAATTGTAACATCAGCTCCAACTATGTCTACATTATGTTTCATAGACCGACACATGTATCCTTTCTGTCTAGATGTAATTAAATTAATGATTTAATTCAATTACTATAGTTGTAAAGGTTTATACTATGTATGTCAGTTTACAACCGTTGTTCCGATTTTTGTTTTTTCTCTATCTTAATAGTTTTTATTTTATTGTAAATAATTAACCAAATACTGTATAACACCGAATAAATAAGCAAAGGAGATATTCTCTCGAAAAGGCTCATTTTAGGACCTCCTACCGCCGAAATGGGGAGGTTGTTGATATTATGCAAGAATTTTGCAACACCCTGTATATATATATATATATATATATATATATATATATATATATATAT
>JAFIDM010000919.1:0-20720 GCA_023159025.1 Thereuonema tuberculata
TCCCAGAGTATCAGCTCGACTCAAAAAGGCATTCTTATTTGAATTAACTTTTATAATAATTGTGATTCAAAAAGGAGCTTTGTCACGATATTTCCGCGAGCCGCATATTATATGTCAAAGAGCCGAATGCGGCTCACGAGCCGCCGTTTGACCACTCCTGACTTAGAGCAAAGGGACAACTTGACTTTACTACGACATAGTTAAAGCTCATCAATCTGTTTTAAATGTTTGGAATTTTGTTACAGAAAAGAGTAATTTGAAATATTGTTAATGCTGCGACGGAATATGCTGTAATATTTTATACTTTTGTTTTTTTCTTAATTTACAAAATTTCATTAACATTTTTTATTTAAAAATTGCTAAATTATAAGTAAATCTTGTAAATAAGCAATTGGAATAATAATAATAAAGGTTTGACTATAATTAAAAGAAGTAATCAGGAAACCATGTATTATTCTTTTTTCACCCCTTTTTCACCCTGTTATTCTCTTACTTTCCTCCTTTCAACGAATTGTAGCGTGTACCGTTATTAAATGACTGGGGCGAAAATGAACGAAAAAGGGTATTTTTTTATACATATTTTTTTTAACAGAAAAAACGAAAATATAGAATGAAACTAGCGAAACAAAGAAGTACATTATTGCCTGTAGCACTTGTCAGGGATGAAACAGAACAGGGGAAAAATATTTCAGGGATTGGTTATGTTTTTTTTTTAAGCGGGAAAAAGAGAAACTGAAAATTCTCACGCTATATTACTGTTACACCATATATCTTAATTATATAGTTTTAAGCCACTGAAATATAAGAAATCTCTCGCTTATACTTTATCACTGAAGACCTGCTGAGAAAAACTAATTTGTTTTCTTTTAATTTGCTCGGATTCGCTGTTTTTCTTCCTCAATGGTCTGATCTTGTCATTTTTTAATTGAAGCTAAGTTCACGCAGAGCTACCTGTAGGACACCTGCATTCTTGATGCTGGGTTTGCACAGAATGACGTTGAAACTCTTACGGCATGAGGTTTTCACAATGATTCTTTAATACTGATTTGAAACTTCTCTTTTCAATCAAAAAAAAGAGATATTTTGCATATATCAAAAAACTTTCTAAATGCTCAAAATATTATACATTGTTTTTTTTTTTAAAAAAAAGATCTGGCAGGAGAGAAGAATTTAATAGAGGACTTGAACGATATAAAACATGAGTTATTAATAATAGCATTTAGGCCCAATTCTACTATATTATGTTGACAAAAAATATATTTTTTTTTTTGAAAAATTATTATTAAATTGTGCAAATAAAAAATTAGAAACTTTAATGAATTACCCCAAATTTTAGCTTCATTTAGAATAATGAATTATTTATGATGACTTTTTTATTTATCATTATTAAATCTATTGAAAACTATGTATAAATTATACAAGACTTCAATAAGAAACTCAAAATTGCAGAAAAATTTAGTAAATATTTCTGTTAAAAATTATCAATCACTTATATTTAATATGACTACTTTATTAAGTTGTTGTTTCTTTGGATATTAAGTAGCAGATTGAAAATCATTATGGAATTTGATTAATGAGTCAACGAAAATAAAAATCATTCGCTTCGGTTTTCAGGCGAAAAATTAGATTCGTTTAGTCTTTACACGAAAATCAAAATTTCATTTTCCGTTGCGTTTAAAGTTACAACGAAGTAATTAGCAATGAAATAAAACAGATTATTATTTATTACAAATAATTTATCTAACATTTAAATATATATTAGAAATATTAGTTATTTATATATTTATAGATAGGCCTAAATTTTACATTTATGAATTAAAAATAAATTGTTATTATTATTATGTTTGTATGTTTCAAACCTTGGGTTTCCCCAGCAAAAACAATATGGCGGGTCAAGGACCAAAGCACATATAGTAAAACCCCGTTATTACGCTCGTCAAGGGACCATGAACTACAAGCGTAATAAGCGGGATAGCGCTATAGACGGGAAATGATTTATGAGATGGGGAAACATTTAGACACCTTTTTACAGGAAAGATACTTGATTCTGCAATAGATGTAGTGCAAATATGAGCTTATTTCCTATTAAAAAAATCTTTGATTGTGGTTTGCCGTGTGTGTGTGCTACTGTTATGAATTATGACATTTTCAATGCGGTTCAAGTAACTATTAACATCAATTGATACACCACTAGGAGCAACACTAATATATTTTCGGAGCAGATTTAGTGCACTGCCCGCTATTTCACGCGCCTTTTCTTGAATGATTGGGGCACTTAATGTCACTGATGCATCACGGGACTGATGAATCCATTCAATTAGAATTTCCTCGGCATCTTCACATTTTCCACACTTTACTTTTATACGTTTGCAACCACCCTTCGCTGCATTGTAATTCCATTCTTATTTTTTATTATTGTTCTCAGACTGTATTGTTTTACTGTATTGCCAAGTGTAAAGACGTGTGCAAGAATGATTAGGGATGTGTGGTTGTGTCCATTATTATTATTATTATTATTATTATTATTATTATTATTGTAAGTAAATCAATAAATAAATTTTCTTATTCCTGTGTTTGTCTGCTTCTTCATCTTTCTCTTCAGGTCTGGAGTCATTTCTTAATGACTTCTTGAGGAAAGCAACGGGAAACCATCGCAGTATCAGTTCCCAGGGAATTCAGTTGCATGATGGCAACCCTCGAACACCATTGAAATACGGACCTTCGAACTCTAAGATTGCTCTTTGGTGAATCTTGAATGATGATGATGACATTGTTGTGATTGCGGGGGAAGCAAATTATTATTTTAAAAATGTTAAATAGGCCTAAATAATTATTAAATTAAATAATCTCGTTGTTGATTTTATTTTTTTTTATTTTTATTTTATTTATTTTTTTTTTTTTGTTTGCATCTTTTTCATCAAGCCTCTCCCTCTTCCCAATTTTCAAAAATTGCAGAAAACTGACAGTTTAATTTTCTCGAAAGTAATACAATGTACAGAAAAAGGAGGGGTGGTTATTTTTCTTTGTAAAGCCGCCACTAAAACAGAATTAAAGTGTAATCTTTTACCGAAAAAACGAAATTCATTTTATTTTCGTTATTTTTTTTTTAAATTTCGTTAGCGTTTTCCGTTACGTTAATCAAAAATCATTTCGTTATTTGTTACGTTACGCTAACACTGATTGAAATCCATCCTTAGGTATATACTTTAAACGTATCAGCGTCTTTTCTGGGAATTTGTTTTTGTGATATACGTAAAGCAATACAGAAGATTTAAAGGAATCTCTAATATAACGATCAAAGAGAGTTGATTGGAAATCCTATCATTGCTGAATTATAAATAGAAATCATTAAAAATCTGTCCACTTTGTTAGTATAGGAGGTCCAAATGTGGGCTACCACTTTTACTTCATTCACCAAGAAAAATTTAAGATAATAAAATTGTACCAGTTTACTTATATCGAAAATGAGTCCACTTTATGATAAAAGATTGAACTAAACAAAAAAAAAAAAAAAGAAAATTGCTTCAAGTTACAGAAATCTGGTTTTTGAAATTGTGGTCCACATATGGGCTACGAACAAAAATTTACTGTAATGCTCAATTTTTTTTTAGAAAAATGTGAAAAATTGCTGAAACAATTAAATTAAATGTTAATTGTCTATTTCGAAAGTCACAAAATAATATTCTCATCCTTTTCAGCACCTGCACAATCACTACGGGCCCACATAAAACACTGAATAAATTTTACCTAAAGTTCTCTCCCCTTACGTAATTTCTAGGTTGCTATCATCTTCAGGTAGATTTGAGTTTATTTTTAAACTTTCTTTTATCTTTTCGAATAATGTTTGGAGTATTTCTGGGCATTCTGAAAAGAAGAAATCATAGATCAATTTTTTTTTGCTCCAAATAAATAAAAGGTCTAAATATTCGCTAGTCCATATTTAGATCTTCTTAGGTAGCCTGTGTTTAGACCAATTGGTAAGAAACATTGAGATCAGTTTCCGCCATTATCATGTGATTGCATGCAATAAATAAACTACGTTAGAACAAGTTTAGAATGTAAGAAATGTCATGCATTTTACAAATCAGCTTTTGATTCAATAGAATTCGATTGAGAAAATAACAAAACGTAGCTGTGAAATGTTTCAAGGTCATAAATAGGTTGATTGACACTTATCACCACACTGTGTCTGAATAACTTGACTGTAGCAACTGTACCACTCATTCTCTTTGCTACTCAGACACATTTTCACTTTATTTCCACTGCGCGGAAATACCTCCCATATCCGAACGACATCAACTAGTCCATGTTTAGATCCTAGTCCGTATTTGGACCTTCTCCTCTTCAAGTCTTGTATAGTTTTCTACGTAATCACTGATACCTTCAACATATTTATCACATTTTGGGATGAATTTTCTACATTCGTAAAGTTTTTTTTTTTCATCGAATTAAGATGAACTGTTTTTCACTGCATTGTTTCTCCGTTGCTGCAGAACAGGAGGCTTAGAAATTGTTCCGATAAATGATTGGTTTCTTCAACGGAAACGAAATGAAGGAAGCCTCTATTTTCAGCGATGAAGGAATATCTTAAAAGGGAACATGTGGAAGTTGCCGTGAAAGTTGCACGCTAAGAAAAGTTAAAATAGTTTAGTAGCTGAGGAAAATAGATAAGAATTCTGCTACCAAATACTGCAGAAGTTTTGATGTTTTTCTATTTCCAGTTCAGTGGTGAAAGACACTCTATATTCTTATTTTGTAATCAGGGCTCGTAGCTGGAAGCAGAAATAGTAAATTGAACTTTAGGAAAAGAAGAAGCCACGACAATGACTTACAGATGGATAAATGAAAGATAGATAGATAGATAGATAGATAGATAGATAGATAGATAGATAGATAGATAGATACAATTAAGAGTCCAATCGAATTGCACAGAATTACAAAACTTGAAACAATTTTGGAAGAATAGAAAGTGGTAAAAAAGATAATACTTTTAATGGATGTACTGTACTTACCCTGATGAAGAATCACATGAAGTACGAGGAAAACATTTATTAAATATATATATAAAGAAACCTGTAGCTTTTATTACGGTTTTCATTAGTTTTAAAGTGGTAATTATCTCCCCTACACATATCTACACATTTTTATTTTATTATTTTAGAAAAGATTCATTGAGAACATGTTCATTCCTTTCTAATATTTAACAATTACTGTCATTCGGTGATGTTACAAGACGCCAAACCATTAGGATCAGTTTCATTTAATATCTCCCTGTTCATTTGGAAAAAAAAAAAAAAACAACCTTACACTCACTGTGAAATAATAGTCAGCACTCAAAATTTATCACCAGAAAGCTAAAACCGTGTTGTGAAGGGTAAAATGATTAAAAAAAAAATGATTCTGATCCTAATTCGATGGAACCCCCAACCCCAGCAATTTGTGAGTTCTGGATTTGAAAGGGAGGAAGCCATGTCCCCTAATAGACGCATTCGTTGCACATTAGGAAGAGGAATTTCCTTAAACAGCAACCAGCGCCGCCTAGACACCGAAAATTACAACCTGCAATGTGTACGGTTTTATTTTTGCTCTTGATTTCTCGGGAGGTGCAAAGGATACGGTTAAAAGGGCGTACGAATTGCGTTTAAGTGAGAAGAAAAAAAAATTGGAACGAATGGCCTCTGGCAGGATCATATCAGAGAAAGAGAATTGGAAAGCAGTGCCGTAGTTAATGAAGGCAATAGACAATTGGCCTTGGCTCAATGCTATAATAATTGACCTCCGTTGTTTTGTAATAAAGACGATGTCATTGTTTTCTTTTTGAAATAAGAAAAGACACCGGGAAAAAAAACAACAACTCGGTGTACTTGATGCTTTTGGTGTCGAAATTAGTTTTCAACAGTTGGTCAATTTCTAGCTACTTAAGAAACTATATTTTAAACAAGTGAAGTTACAAAAGGAAATTCTTATAACAGAAAGGCAAGGTTCTTGTTTGAGTTTTCTCAAGAGGATAGTCTTTCTCTTGTATTTTTATCTTCAAAGACGAACGTAAACTTTGGCAAGAAAAATTACAGCATGAATCAATTTTGTAAATTAATACTTCTATTTTTCACAAGATAACACAGATATCTGTAATCTTATACTTTTTCTTTTCTAAAATTCTGTAAGATTAAAGATGTAACTTAAGGAATATTCGATATTATGTTCTTATAAAAATCCTCTTTTCGTTGCATTTAATCTTTAGCTACTGCTTTACAAAATACTACATTGTTTGATTTAGAAACTAAATTTCCTTTTGTTTTTTTATTTCGAAATTTGAAATAGTAGGCAAATATAGATTCAATGTACACAGAAGCTCGGTTATAATGCAATCTTTCGGATCTAAGATCTCGAAGATCGCGATATAACCGAATTTTATTACTTCGCTTCGTCGAATGTCGTATATCGCACCCTATTATCGCCCACACTATTCCAAATCGATTTAAAATGGTTATTTCGCGATTACCTACATCATTCAGAGCTATGTGAGAGAATTTTATATTTATAAATGCATAAATCATTATCTTTTCAACACTAAGATGGATTATATTAGCCAAAATCGATTTGGCGCCGCCATCTTGGCATCTTGTACAAACGACGAGTCACTTGGATCGAAACTAGGTATTCATACGCCTATTAGATTACATGGACCTCTTTACTGGTTGTCATTGGCAGAAAAATAGATCTCGATATTCATTTTGGTTAAACGAAAAAGTCCGCGATTCTGGTATTTTTTTTTAAAAATATATTGTATTTTCGTGACGCATTTTCGTGACATTAGGGTGGGTATAGAGTTCAATTACTGTAAATAATAAGGAAACAAAGGTGTAAATTAATATGCTTGATTTGATTTTAGGAGAAAAAACGATAAATTTTGCAATTTTACAATTATACATCTTTTCAAAAATAGAAGGGGTCCAAAGCCAAATCGCGTTATATCCGAATTCGCGTTATAAACAACCGCGTTATAACCGAGCTTCAGTGTATTACAAAATATAAAAAGAGAAGTCAGGAACAAAGGTTACAGAATTCTGATCATAACTTTTACTATAAACAGGAATTTTCAACTGGTAAAATATTTAATCTCAACGTAATTAAATGTAAAACGAACGTTAGAATCATCAGATTAAAATCAGATTAAAAGAAAACAGAAGAGCTAATCAAAAGAAATGTAAATCACAATGTATTGTCAAAAATTAAATTTGTTAAATTAATAACAAAGTTTGATGTAATTTCTAAAAATGTGAAAAGAGTGAAAAGGTCCTAGTGGGCTGAGGCTGTGGTGCAATGTGTGAGGCACCAGACCAGTGGCGGACAGGACAATGGGTACCATAAGTAATCGTTCCTGCCTCCACTGCTTCTGGAGCCATTGTTATTATTATTATTATAAAGATTCCTGCATTTTCTTTCAAATTTTTAATTCTGCTTAAAGAAGGACTAAGAAGTTTTTATCTGATTTAAATAATTATATGGACTCTTCGCTACCGTTATTAGTGGCAAACTATTTGGGGCTTCATTATCTGGATTCATTTCCAACTATTATAACACCATTGTCTAGGCTAATGTTAAATTAAAATTTTTAATTCAATTTTTTTTCTGTTTTTTAAACATTACTTTAAAAATTAACATTATCAGATCTTAGTAACCGATTACTCATCTCTCCCTCAAACATTAGCCTAGACTTAGACAATGTAATTTGTGTTATGATAGTTAGAGACGAAGCTCCAATCGGTAAGCCCCATCAGGGCAGGGCAGGGCAGGGCCCTATTAATTATTTTAATAAGGTAAAAACTTCTTATTCCATTCTTTAATCATATTTTTTATGGGCTGAGAACTAATAAATTTAGATTGAAACTTTAATGATCGTTTATAATTTTTTTCACCTTTTCGATCGCCATTAATTACGACGAAGTTTATCAAAATCTCATAATTCTTTGCAGAGAGATTTATTGGTGTTGATTCTAATTTTATTGATCAAAAAAACAAACGTAGACGTGAAACAGGGAGGTTAACATCAGTAAACAATTTTGATTTATTTTACAGTAGGAGATAAAAAATTACCTACGACAGAAATTATGATAATTAAAGTATAATTGTTCTTAATTGCAAATGGAAAACCCAATGAAATAATTAGATAAATGAATTTGATTTTTTTTTTTTAAATTTACAAACCTTGATAAACTTGCACGAAACTGATCTCTCTGATTTAATAACATTAAACTTAATTTTATATCTGTGTAATGAGATATTAAAAGATATTTTAGGTATGATTCAATCTGTAAATAATTTCTGTATACGTTAAGAAAGAGAATGGGAGAAAAAAAAACAAACAGCAAGATAGAATTCAGTTTTAGTTAAGAAATTGTTACAACGTGTGCCTAACAAAAATAGTTATAATTTAAATATGTCTGACAAATCATACAAGAATGTTCTTTAATTGTAATAAATCTTTTAAAGTTTTATTACAAAAGGAAGAAAGCTTTCGAAATCCTTGAATGGCTTCCTTCTCAAAAAAAGAAAAAGGATTGACAAGGAAGCCCTTCAAGGATTTCGAAAGCTTTCGTCGTTTTATAATGTATTTTAAAGTTTTATTACAATTTTAAAGAACATTCTTCTGTCTTTTGTCAGACTTATTTTAAAACATAAGAATACAGTTTTACGGAGAAAATAAGGAAAACCGTCCGTCTTTGTTTCAAATAATAATAATAATAATAAACTGATTAACAAAAAGGTAATAATTACAGATTAGCTTTTCAATAAAAACGTATCTCAGTGATTTTTATTTGTATTAGACTACGGAAAGCATTTAAGGTTGAAAAATAAAAAAAAACACTTTCATTAAACACTGCCTTTAAAACACCAATATTCAACAACTATTTATCTTAAATAGCTCAAAGTTTAATAATATAATAGGTAGATCTTTCTTTGTAAATTCTAAAATTTAAGATTAAGTTAAGATTAAGATTTATAATTATTTCTTTAAAGAAGTAATTATAATAATAATTAAAGATTCTATTTTTTTTATATACAGTATATCCTATCGATGTAGTGCCTTAAAATAACTACAAGGACTAACTAATAGATATTTGTAGTTATTTTATGGTACTTGCTGACTTATAGTAAAGTATTAAAACTCATTAAGAATGAAGGGTAATCTAAAATGTAAACTATTAATGAGAGCTTCAATAATGACGGTTTTAAAGATGATGACCAATCAGATTATCTCAAAAACTGCTGCCAATGACGTCACAGTGAACCAAAGCTTTGTGTAAGTTCCTGAATCATGCTGGTGCAAAGCTCCCATTCCTCCTTTAGAGGTTTCATGATTCTGGTAAATAACACTTTCCTCTTTGCCTTAAAATAATTCCAAGCATCATCAATAGGGTTAAGATCTGGCTGCCAAGCCCATTCTTTTCAGATGTTCATCCAGAATCTCGCCCTGTTAAGATGAGCATAATCATTTATGAAAACAAATTATCGATCAACTGTATCTCGAAGAAGTTGTTCTTTAGGTTCTAGAATTTCTTCTCAGCGGTTGTGGATAATTATTCTCAAGGGAAAACAGGCAATTTATAGAGAAAACTAAAATTCACAGGGAGTTGATTGGGGAATTTTTCCTGGAATGGAAACAATCTCGTTTTCGATGTCCAAATCTAAACGGAAAGATTCAGCAGCTCAGTGAAACCGATGTTGTTTTTTTTTAAAAACTAAAGACAAAATCAGTGAGAGCAGTGAACCAGAGTTCTTCTATTGCAGACATACATCGTGTATACTCCTCTTGCTACTGCCATCCATCTCCAAAGTCAGCTTTCGTGAGAACAGGAAGGTGATTCTGGATATTTATCTTTCTTAGATGTTCAGAGTTCAATAATCACTTAAGTTCGAGAAAAACAATGAACACGCACAAATTACGCAACAAGAAAAGGAATTGCACCCTGAGCTGTCATCGTGAAGAGACTGGGACGGACCGTTTCGTCCTTTTTGGGACTCATCAGCCTGCCAAACTCCACCGATGACGGACTCAGAAGGTGCGAAAGATTAAGGATCCGGGTCTTGCTCCCAAGAGCGGGACTTCCCCCCCCCCAAAAAAAAAAATCCAAAGCAAAAATCAACAAAATTGAAAAATTCACTGAAGTTATTAGCAAAAATTCTGACTCAGCTGAGGCAACATGTCTCTACTAATCTTCCAGTAGCAAAATCCTTACTCCAACTAAATAGTTTTATGTGGCTAGAGAAGATGAATCCAGACCCTCATTTTCATGGGATTAAGTCCTCTTTCATAAAGTCTTCTCGCCCGTCCTTGATTCCTGTTGCCCAGACAAGCTCAAACAAAACTAACGAGCTTTGAAGCAAAAAAAATCCCCATGGAGCTAAAACACGAAAGAAGGCAGGCGCTGGAGAACTCCTTCAAAATGATGCCCTTACTTTATACATTGATGCATAAGTAGAACCTTTGAAAAACGCTTTACTTTCAGTGGATCCACCCAAAAAATGCAAGATTCTGCTTCGTTTAAAAAAAAAAAACACCTTCTTAACTGCTAGTTGCTGAAGTAAATTTGCTAAGTAACAACGTTTTTTAACCCACAAGTAAGATTAGTTGCTAAATGGAAAATAAACAAAATACAAAAGAAAATCTTAACAGAAAAATCTTATACAGTGAAGTTTCACTTATACGAAACTCACTTATACGAAACATTCAGTTATACGAAGAATTTCTCATTCCTCGGCGAAACCCCCATAGTTCTATATGTAATTCACTTATACGAATTATTCACTTACACGAATAATTTTTGGTTCCCCTCATATTCGTATAAGTGAGACTTCACTGTATATCTATTGAAAAAAGTATTGAGAAAAAAAGTATATACTATATACGAAATTAGCAAATAAAGTAAAAAAGTAAATACGGTCGAGAAAATAAATCACTTTCTGACAAAAAATTAGGTATTTACATTTTTAAAATATAAAATTTATCCATTTTATTTTTGATTATGAAAACTGTTTTTTTTTTTTTAATGCAAATGTCAGTGCAAAATTAGCATACAATGTTTTTTTAATCTTCAGTCATCAAAGCAGTATATATTCCTGTTATTTTACCAAAGCCTTGAAATTTTTTATCAGCAGCAATAGTGTATTTTAAAATCGATAAATCAGCTAAGGACTTCATTTTTTTTCTCCAAGGTCGTCATGTTCTTTGACCTTTTCTTCTTTGTCTCGCTTTTCTCACTAATTGGACGTTCGAATGTCACGTTAATAAGTAAAATGCTAATAAATTCAGTTGGGGTTCATGGCTTAATTAATGGTTGCGTTGATAACTATTTAATAACATAGAATCTAATTAAAATTTCAAAGTAAATTTTTGTAATTGCTTTTACTGATTGAAAATGAACGGTTTAGATTAATATATTTAAGTAAAATATTGAATCATTTTTAACGGACAGAATATCTACATAATATGAAGTATCTCTAGATATCCTACTAAATAACTTCCAGAAGTATCTCACAGAGTAAAGTGGCGACAAATCCTTCTGGTGTTAATGAAAAACGTTAATATTATCTTAACATTACATACAAAATGTTTTGTGGTGTAGTGATTTCGAATTTCAGTTTTTTTTTTCCTTAACATTATTACATAGTATAAATTATAGCCTGTGATTAGAGTTTATAAAGAGAAATACTGAAATAAATCACTCGGCATCAAATCAAGTAATATATTTTAATTAAAAAAAAAACGAAAACTTTTGCCTTTCCTCTGGGATGATGAACCTGGAAAAAAGCAGTTGTTTCAGAATTCTCATCTTCAGTGATTAAGTTTTTTTTTTTTTTTTTTTTTTTCAATCTTGTATTCTAAATAGAGAATTCTAACTGTATTGTTTCCTTTCGTGGAATATTATTAAATAAGAACTCACTAATCCATTGCATACCAAGGGATGCTGTTGTTATTTAGTGAAAATCTAAGACATACACATAAAATATATGAATAAATAAATATTGTTAGGAATTAAAAGAAAAGACACGCATATATTAAAATAAATATATTAAATAATATATATACATACATACACTATCGATTTCGGTAATATCTTATTACCTTTTTCAAGTGGTAGAATTCAAATTTAATACATAAATTCAAATAGTAAAGAAACGAACATCAAGAAAGATAACGGTAACATATTAAATTATCTGAGTTACATTATTACAATCAATGATATCACATGACTTCTTTGTTATTACAAAACGTCACATAGTGTTTGTTATGTAGAAAATATTATTTTGTTAACTTCATTATAATTAAATACAAACAGGCCATCTTGCTGTGTGGCAATTAAATATATACAATAATAATACTATTTATTTGTAAGTTTTCCATCTTCTTGTTTTATTAATTAATAAAATTTTCTCAATTGTTAAATCATATTGATCAGTACTTTTAAAAGAGATAGATTTCAGGATTTTCGACGATAATTACAGATTTCTTACATTTTCTAACAAATTCATTTTCAGAATGTGCTAAAATGATAGGATTATTAAAGTTGAGTTGATGTGGATATTCCTTTACATGTAACACTGCTGAATAAGTGTCTCTCTAGGGCTCTAACATGTTCTTTTAATCTGGTATCCGGTATTCTACACGTTTCACTAACATAAAAACAGGTGTTACTTAAACATTGGTTACTATATAAATAATACTCAAAAGTTGAAGTGTTTCTATAGAAGTATAAATTAATTTAATTTCCGTGTTTTAAATATTTAAAAACATTGAAAATTACTGAAGAAGTTTGTTTTTGATATAGAAAAAAACTTAAATTATATGATTTTTAAAAGCATTTGGCTAGCAATCAATTTGAAAATCTGCCTCTTAAGATAACTCAGTCAGATAGTTAGTTAAGGTTAAGATAGTTCAAGAAATTTAATCGATTGTAATCATTTAATCTTTTAATGGCTGGTAACGTGTTTTTACTTTTAAAAATTTAAGTTGAAACAGAATATTTTAAATTATGCATATTCAGTTTAATATGTGCCTTGCGATGATGATAAAGTGATCCTATCAGCACTTGTAAAGGACTTAAAATTATGTTCAAATTGAGGATTCCTCTGTGGCTACTAATACAGATCTCGTTCTCTGTTTGTCCTTCACCGAGATTGCGTTCAGATAGGCGTTAAAAAAGGAAACACCAATCAAATAACACTTATTTAAATTTCACACTGAAAGGCAGAGACCGTAATGCATACGAATCAACTGCAATATCGGTGTCATTTTTTTTTTCTCTAATATTTGTCGTCTTTCCTTCATTCATTGTTGATCCATTGTTTCACAATTATTGCGAAATTCTGCTCCGGAATCATCATTTACCCATGATGACGGTTGCCCTGACAGTTTAATGGCAGGTAGCCGCGTTACATCAACGCATCGTATTGCATAACAATCCCGTTTCTAAGGCAACGGTCTCTAAAGGCGAGTTGGAGATCTAGGAACCGGACTGTGTTATGTAAATAGAGCCCATAATAACAAACACAAGCAGCGCATATCTGCATATTTTAAGAATAATATCTAAAAATCCGCTAGGGCCTAATTACACCTCTGCTACCTTTGAGTAAATTAGATCTTTCCGGAGAGGTTTTTGCTCCGGTGTAATTCTAGCCGCCAAACACAAACATGTTAAAAATTTAGATTGCAGAGATCTGTATATAAATAAAAAAAATAAATCACATGTATCAAAGAAATGGTGCGATTAATACCATAACTGTAGAATATTAGTCGCTCGGAAACCGAAAAATATAGCTCCCCTCTTGTTTGCAAATTGGTATCTTGTCCTAATAAGACTCCTTTATGATAACACATTTTCTGCCTGAAACTACAGGTCTCATTCGTTTTTCCATACGAAATTGTCTGCTTCAGTCCTTTAATTAAAGACCACTTAGCGTTTAAATGGTGATTCTTGAGCAAAAACTGTTACTTAGAGGTAATAAAAGAAGCTGACTTTAAATTTGATTCGTAGTGCAATGAATCTCTGCTATGTTATTTTGTAATAATATCAATTGGCTGTCGAAGGGTTTCAACATTTTATTAAGAATCGGGTTTAAAGGGCTTCCGGCGCACACTGGAATTTCTGCTAACTATTCAACTGAAATGGGATTTGCTTAAAAGAGTTCGTTAAGGGTATTGAGAAATTCTGCTACTAAAAACAAGACGATTGTCTCCTGCTAATTACACAGGAAACGATGTTTATTTGGGACGACGATGTTATTTAAATGTTAGCCAGTGGTGTTATTTGAAACGAGAAGCCGGGAAAAATCAACAAGTGGAAAATAAATCTTCCAGAACGATAGGTTTCGAATTAAAAAAGGTTAACATAACTAGCTACAAAATAACAGGTGTTACTAGTTACATCAGCATCATTAAACAACATTAAACGAATCGAAGCTCTGGTTTTAACTTTAAAGTAGATAAATTTTGTAGTGGTAGATACAATTGGAATGTCAAATACCTTGTCTTATTTCGTAAAAGCAATGCTGGAGAACTTTTAATTACTTGAAATATTCTTAAACTGTTAGAAGCGAAAATAATTCATTCTAAAATGCATCTCAGATAAAAATAATTCTAGGTGATACCATTTTAATTGTGTTGTTAAATTTAAAACAGGAGTAATTTATTTTCATAGCCTATTTTATAACTTCTGAAAAATTGCCTTGTCTTCTTTTTTATTTAGAAAGAATAAACCAACGAAAAACTTGGCTGTAAAGTTCAGAAAAATTTCTATATTTAGAATGTCTTCCAAAGGTCAATAATTATGGTTGAAAATGATTACTCAGTGTAATTGAAACTATAGTTGTAAAATTAATGTAATGTTGATTAAATTAATGTTTGAAATTATCTTCAGGCATACCGGCTTCTATTTGAGTTTGTTAAATACATATTTCATATAACAAAAGTGACAACTATTTTTTTTTACAGTGTAGACTCCTGAATTTAATAAGACTGTTTTAGGGATTAAATTTTTTTCAATAATAGGTCTAAATTCTATCAAAATCAAGAGGATTTAATAGTAATTAAATTTAAAGTATCTCACTGTAGGCCAATGGGACCCTTGGGATCGCCGGAGATAGGGCTGCCGGCGTTTCTGGCCAATGGAACACAATTAAGATCGGGTGATCAGTCCGATGCTCGCCCGCCTTCAGCCACCAGGAAGAAGCCGATACCCATTTTACAGAGGTTGAGTTAGCCTTAGGACCATCTGCAGTAGAACTGAATATGGAAAACTCCCCTAACTCTGCAGGGAATTGAATCCGACTTTTCCAGCCCACAATCAAGTGCATTATCACTTGACTATCAGGTCGACTTAATAACAATTACCTACTATTAAAATTTAGGCATACGGAGAATTAAATCAGAAACTTAGTTGAATTATCGGGATTATTACGATTTAATAACTATTTTTCCCTATCTATTGTCCGAAATTCATTACATTTAATAGCGTCTTTATTTTAGTAACTTAAACCAATCTCTCTCATTGCAGCTTCCTGAGATATATAGTTTCTGAGTTACATTGATTAAAGATGGACGGAGAGATTTGCTTATTTCAAATTATTAACTGTATTCTTAAACTGAGCTTTTTTTCCCCCTCGAATTCCAATGTGAAGAGCATTCAAACCATTTGATCAACATTGTACATCTGTAAGCTTATAATGCTTAATATGCTTATCATGAAATTCAATAAATAATATAAAAAAAGAACTCAGAATAACACTACTATTTCAGTCAGACACATTCCTACTCGCCAATGTGATAAGCAGGTATAGAAACGTCTTGTTAGTTGCATCCCTAATTACTTTTATATCTTATCGAAGAAATTTGCTGGGAACCTTCGAGTAAAGCTCCTCTAGGAAGTTCTTTTCTCTTTGTATGCAAACACTCTTCGCTGTTTACAATGTTTTATCTTAAGAATGTTAGTTTACTAAAGAAACGCTGTTATGTTAAGATAAGCACAAATACAAAATTTCAAGAAAATCAGGGAGGCGATTTGGATATTTTCTTTGTAAACTTTCCTGACAAAATCTCCCCTCCACCGTAACTGGTCTCTTCTGTCTTCCACTTTGTTGCATTGACGAATAGAATAAGATTTTCAAAAACGAAAGAAAATAAAAATAAAATTACCTGTAGAGTGATAGCTATAGGTTCCAATAAAATACATAGTACTAATTTAAAAATTACATAAAAGAACACACATTCATTGCAGACACATAACTTATCGAAGAGAAACATTGCCCGACTACATTAACAATAGATAGTAGCCTACATCACATAATGACACTAACTCAGTGTTTTCAAATGAGGAATAAGCGTAACTCAGAGGTTAATTTTCAATGCAAATACATTATTGCTTTGCGTTTTCGTTTAGGCTTAATACTATTTAACTAGTCAACCTCTTAAATAACATGTCTATTTGTAATATAAATATCAAGAAAGAAAAAGGGCCCAGTTTTTAACAGATGAATGCATTTTTCCCTTCATACTTTTTCCTATTAATAAATTTTTATAACAAGGTAGTGAACCATTATCACACTAAGTAAAAATATATAAAAATGACAGGTTTCGATGAGCCCCAAAAACCGGCTCTCGTCATCATATATAAAAAAACGAACTAAAATTCCAAACCTAAAATTTTTTATATGTTTTTATTACTAATGTTTAGTGTGGTAATGGTAATGTTTAGTGTGGTAGTCTTGTTATTATTACAACCGCACATTAAATATGTTTATTCCAATAATAAGTTTTTATGTTAATGTATGGATGACAGAATTTAAAATGGCTGCCATTATCTCTGTAGGACCTCTAATAGCATTTCTAAGAAGAAGATTTATGTATTAAGAAGATTTTCTTAGTTAGGTGTGCGGTTATTCTTATGAATAACCTAATAATAAGTGACTTAAGTCCTAGTTATTTAAAAACAAACTAATTTTTAATAAGTATTTTAAATTATTTGATTAAGATTTTCTTGAGTAATAAAATGTAAAGGAGATGAAAGAATATGTTTTCCCCTTTACTTCATTTTGTGATTACTAATTTAACCATTGTGTACAATAGACTCAAATCAGAATTGAAAATGCTCCATGAACACTTTCGTTTTTTTCCCCATTTATGTCAAGAAAGTTCATTTCATTGCAGTCTTTACTGATAATATTTTTTAATGAGGATAACCAGCTCCAAGTTGCCTTACTTCAACTGGAGCCGTCAGAATGTGAAGTCTAATAACTCCATCTGAGAGTCTAAATGAAGATGACTTCATAATTGCTCTTAGATCAACCATTAATCTTGCCGCACAGAACCATCGACCAAGAATACCTTTTTTCTTTTCTTTTTTTTTTTTTTTTTGAAAATATAATTTTGATTTTGAATGCCTCTAGACAGGGACTGTTCATCATTCGAGCAGGTTTAATATCTCCGGCGAATGGACGAGGGGAGGGAGTTAGAACTGGAGTAAACTCGGACATTCCACACCAGGGAAGGAGGGGCAGGTCCAGGAGGAATCGGCTGAGTATCTTGTATTCCATGTTCGTGTTCCAATATGAAGATGAGTAGCGTCTAAGAGAAGGTTCGCTGAAAAAAAAGGGACTGTCGCGAGGGGAACACGTTCCGGCTCGTGGAATGCAATTTGATTTCGCCCCGAGCCGATTTGCCTCGTGGAGACACACGCACCACACGCGACACTACACAAAAAAGATCTCGCCTAATTCCTTGGATTTTTTTTTTCAATTTCTTTTTATTTTGTCGGGTCATTACGTAACGCCTTATTGCTCTCGTCACTCTCGCGAGACTCAAACGAGGAAAGTATAACCGTTGTATTTTGGCAAATGCCTGTAGAACAGCCTTTGGGCAAACGTATTATTTTCCTTTGAAAGCTTTAGAACTCTCAGTGATTCGTCGCCTTGTTTACTTGCATTCCTTGAGTTTTTACGTGAATTTGAATTCAGAGGTCATTAAAACAGATTCGTATTGTCATGCAAAGTGGTTCGCGAAACTATCGTAAAAATAACTTCTTCCGAATAAATTCCTGAAGTTGACAAACAAACGTTCAAGAGCTAAGCGAGTGAAGCGAGCAAAGGTTATTCTACGACCTTCCGAAACCCGCATTTCTTTTTCTAATTTTCTATTAGTCCTTTATAATAAATAATAATACTAATAATAATAACTAAACATTTGTAATAACTAAACACTTCCTTTAGATCATTTTCTTTTAAAGAAATTTAATTGAATTATAATACACTTTCTATCGTAGATTGAAAGTCGAATTCCCAAAGCGTTTTATTAAGCAAAGATGCTAAATTTCAGAACGTTTCGTAATATTTTAAAACAAGTTTGAATCGGATTACTGACACAATGGAGAATTGAACACAGTATCTCATTGAAGTAGACCTGGTCGTTCTTACGCTAGACGACGATCCGTAATTGCATCTAAAATTACTTAGATTTATGCACGATTTTCCAAATAGAATGAAATTCACAAATGAAGAATAATGATAATTTATGAAAGAAACAAAAACATCTGATTAAAGTTTTTTTATTACAAACGGGCTTTTTAACCTACTTTTATTACGAAAATCTTTGTTATTGTTTACTGTTAATTCTTCTTCATTTAAAAGTTGAAGAGGAAAATAATTGATTCATCAGAAATTAGCTCGAATTGTGAACCGCTGTTGGCCGAATCTATTATTATGGGTTTAATCTAATGAATGAAGGAAAGAATGCAGAGAAAATGGGAGCACCCAGAGATAACCCGACGACAATAATTATTTGTTCTGCAAATGCAATGGATATTTCAATACCTTTAGTTATAGAAAGTGACACTGCAAAAATACTCCATTGACAACTACTGAAGCGAATAAACAACAGACGATCGCTGATTCAGTGTTTGTCCATTCACGAACCTTTCCATCAAATTACAGACAAACCAATGTTGATCCTTTGCTTTTATTTTATTGGTGGACCACGGATGGGGTTTTTGATAAAACTACGTTAAAATTTTGTAAGTGGTTTGCGATTCAAAAACGGTCATCTTTCAAGCACTTCTTATTCTCGACGTCTGAAGGCAGCACTTGGCAGCTCATTAATTGACTGTGAAAACATTTATCGCCGACCTTAAATACATATTTGAGTCGTTTATCCCCTAGAGATTTTCATGTCTCCTTTGAGTTACTTTGAGATCCAATCCTTCTTCTAGTAATCAATTTTTAACATATGTCCTTCGGAAAAAAAATATAATTACATAAAATTATTAAAATAAAAGATATAAAAAAATGACTACATTTATGTATAAATTGTTTCATTTCCTTCACTTGCAAGTAGTATTAGTATTGTACTGTAATGTATTGTTAATACGAGTTCTACATAAACATCCCTTTCAGAGTTTTAAACGCTTGCCTGTTCTCTTAAATATTAATTGTTTAAATTGTATTCTTATAAAAAGATATTGTCGGTATTTTTTGCTTTGTTTTCGAATAATATACTTTTAGGAATTATATTCCTTTACTGTGAGCAAGTGGAAAGGAGCTTCACATGCGAACTGGGTTCAATCTCCGCAGGAGGTTGGGAATTTTTCCACGCTAAAGTCTTCTCAAACGGGTCCTAGGGTCCACCCAGCCCTCTGTGAATGGGTATCAGTTTCTTTCCCAGAGGTTAAAAGCGGGCGGACGTTAGGCTGACCATCCGACCTTAACTGAAAGGTCCGGTCTGTTGAAACGCAGCGTTGCTAACGCCCAAAAATTTCCCGGTTTACGCGAGAGTGTTGGTAATGACGCGTTGGCAACGCTAGATGCGGTCGACTAGAGGGTGTACGAGCATTGAAAACGCTCGCTTTGGTAAAGCAGCGTTGATACGTTCTTACAGAACCGAGCGAAATCGCATCTATTTCTATGGATAGTGAAATATTCGGTCTACATGAGTGTTTTCAACGCCGAGTAGATGCAACGCCAACGTCAGCAAGGCCAGTCTGGTCTCATGCGACATTGGTGAGCTTAGACGTCTATGTACACGGACCTACAGTTCCTACAGCCGACCTACTAGGCGTTGAAATGCTCGTGTAGACAGCATCTTTCACCTTCTATTTAAAAACATGGGATTTAGTTTAGTTCTGTAAGAACGTTTTTAATGCTCGTGTAGATAAGGCTTAGTCCCTTTGTTCAGGAAACGCCGGGAACAGAACCGGCGGTGCAAACGATGCTTCGCGCTCTAAGAGCCCCATCCAACGTTCTTTTTCTCTTTTTTTTTTTTAAATGAGAAAGAACATTCCATTCTATTTATGTAATATAGTTACATACAGATGAAATTGAAGATAATATAAGTTATCACTTATCACTGCACATGTGTATCAGAGGCCCCAAGATAGAATTGCGGCAACTCAACACAATGTTGGATTCCCGAGTTCCTGCTTCCTTAACCTAAACAGGGACTTAAGTACCATTTTGTATTGAATACATAATTGTAATACTGTCTTCATAACGCAAAAAATACTATAGCTGGGAGGGACCCAAAATCATGATTTACACCAGGATCACAATGTTTTTGTTATGGCACTGACCGGGAGCTTTACCTCCGACTACCCCAACGTTCTACCACAAGGCCTGTCTAGGAAACTTTAAGTTCACTTATCCTATTCTAAAATGAAAAATTCGTGATTCTTGATTCG